>OZ030390.1:43110944-43610944 GCA_964023965.1 Melinopterus prodromus | reverse complement strand
CTCAATTTTTTTTCGGCACGATTACAATACTTCATCATACTGCGTATGGTAAAGTAAAAATGTAAATAAAGTGTATACTCCTGAATCATTTCTACATAACATGATTGACTATACACATTTTCTGCCCCTTGGTTTGCACAGAAGCGCGAGAGAAGTGTACAAATGTACCCGATTTTACACTTTTTAATAAACGCTCGTCTATCCAATTTTTTTTCTGATAAACCATTTACCCGAAGAAATTCAAATTTACTCAGAGTATAACTCAAGATCTTGTCTACAGATTGGCTTTTGTATTTTACTAATTTTCTTTGCAATAAATGCTATAAACAAGATTTTCATTGAAGCGGATATCGCGGCAACTAGTATTAGCACGATACCAAGACAGGTACGAAAACAATCGCAAAATTTTGTTTAATTAGACTATTGAAATAGAAACACATTTTAGATGTTCATTAATTTTATAAAGCGATATATAAATATGCGATAATATATATGCGATAATAAGCGACGATATAAATATGCGATTTAATTTTGGTACAGCGCGCAAGTACGTCACGTCGCTCAATGTAGTCGTCATCGGGTCCGGGGTCGGGATTAGAGGCCGAATCATAGCATGTATCACAGGCCCGTACTTAGAATTAAAAGAACCATCGTACATATTTATTGATGTAACCAGCATTGAAGTTGAAGGTTAGAAATTGTGGACCCAACAAAGAGTTGTTTAATGAAAGAATAGAATGCAAGCGTACAGCGAAGAGGTGTAAGCATGTTTTTTATATTTAACGTTTTTGGAATCAACAGCAGCAATCAAATATTATCAGGTAGCATAAACAAATAAAATAACAAAACTAAATATTTCTTCTCAGGCCCCAATAATATGATTTTGGGTAAAATCAAGATAGCATAAATACATAAATATTCATTGAATAAAGTTTGTTTAGTAACTGCGTTGCGTGTGTACGTGCTTTGCAAGTATTGAGCAAGAATGCTGAAGTATGATTCCAAGGAAGTAAAACAATTAATTATCAATGTCAGAAATTTCTTTCTTTCTTCTTTAACTAAAGCACATCTGTCAAAAAATCACCATCAAGAGAATGTACTTCTATTAGATTTTATCGGAATTGTTTAAATCGGCAGAATTAAGTAAAATTATTGTGGTTAGTTGTAGACCATTGCAATTGAATTAATCTGGGCATACGTACAAAATGAAGTTGCAAAACGATACAGTACTTTTAAATTAAAGATATGTTAAATTTATGTAACAAAGCACTGTTTCAAAAGAGATATGGATTGCATATCACAATTTTTGGTTTTGAAAATCAAAACCAATACATTGATAACGATCATATTGTTGACTCTATTGTAGAAACAATTATAATCAACTTGCATGAAAATGATGATGATGATATTGATGACGAATTAGTAGACTATAACGACAACAGTACAGATAATGAAGAGATTTTAGATAATGATAAAGAAGTTGTCGCGATAGTTCCAATGTTGGTGGTTTTTCTGCAACTGCACAATTCAGTCAACATTTAGGACAAATACTTGTCGCAGTTGAAACATTTACCAAAAATTCCGGACTGTTTTTTTTTGCCCAAGAACCACCAGGAACAACTACGGCATCATCATCAACTACTGAATTTTGGCAGAAATAATAAATCACAAAACAGAATACGTATGCAATTCCATAAAAAAATCACGTATGCTATTTACAAAAATAAAACCGAATGATAAAATGACAAAAATATTGAATACGGTCCTGAGAGTTGATCGTTTAAAATAGTCGCGCGAAGCCTCGCTTCGTTTGCCGCGCGTTATCAACTTGCCCCGAGGGGAACCATCCTGCGCACCGTATCGATCTCATTATGTTTACTCCTAAAAAATCATAAATAACTTTTATGTTATTATACATCAATGGATGAGTATTACAATCAATACGGATTGGATTGTTTACGTGCTAACTGCGTTGTCCTGCTATGGTTCGTTTCTGATATATCCGCGTCCATAAAAAGCTCGCGTACACAGTTTATTACATAAGAAATCAAGAAAATTTTCTTGGTAAGTGGTTCCGGAGAAAAAAATCGGAAAGTCGAGAATTATTTTAAAACAGTAAAAATCTGGTACCTTTTTTTACCTCTCTCGTTCTCGTGGCTATACCGATGGGCAGAAAATTTTTAGTAGTCACCCCTGTTATGTAAAATTGATTCAGGACTATAACGCACTATATTTCCATTTTTTTTTTCTTTAGCCGTTTCAGAGTTACTAGCCTTCAAACACAGGGCGCAATACTTTTGCAACCGATAGTAGTCATCAGTAGATCGGCCCTGTTAAAAGCTCATGCAGATGTTCAAAGCTTAGATACCTATCTTTAGCGTAGATAGCTATCTTTAGAATACTTTTTATGTAGGTATACTGATTAGTGTAATGAATATTTTTGTCAATTTAATATATGTAAATTCAAATCATTGTCTTTATATAGCAGGATTATATAGCCTGGCAGGATTATATAGCCTGGCCGTGCCAAAGCAGATAACTCGAAAAATGTGCTTTCGAAAAGGTGTAATATAATTTTTCGTACATGTAATCGTTATACTACAGCCAAATTAGATTTTGACTTCGGAAAAATGAGTAACAAGGCAAACGGCCATGGTGTCATTTATTAAGAAAGTTATAAAACATTTTCTAAAGTAAATTTCTGAACAATGATTTAGCTTACCATCATTTTCCTGAGAAAATTATAGTATAAATGTTACTCTACACTCAGACGTCCATATCTTCTAAAAACAATACCTATTCTAGAGCAAATTTGAACGGCAGTAATTTCTGTTAACGGTTTTATTAGTTATTCCGGATTCGATGGACATGGCTTAATCACAAGCACTTTGGCACTTTGGGCACTTTGGTCGAATATAAGTGAAAATAACCCAACTTATCAATATGCAATTTCTTTTTATTTCTTTGTTACACTCAATATCGTCAACAAATTTATGTTCTTAATAAACTTAACTTAATAAAGTGTTGTTCCAAATATGAACATAATCGGTTCAGAACCGTATTCGTTATAACAAAAAATCGCGTTTGAAAAGTGATGACACTATATCAATGAAAAGAAAATTAGAATTAGAAAATGTGGTTAAGCCATGTTGATCCAATGATAGGATACCTATATAAGACTTCAGCTTGATTATTAGCTTTTAGAACTTGGGGTAGAATATGATTCAAACTAGGTACATTCAGGTGCCAATATCTCTCATTCGTTTAAACGTATAAAAAAGACGTACCATTTTTTTGGTATGGAAGATTTTATGAACTACTATTTCGATAACAATAATCTTCACCAAAAAACTGATTCCTCTTTCCGGGGTAATTGCAAAGAAACTAATTAAAAATGGTTATTTCACTCCCAATATTTTTGCAGCAGTTCTATATAGATAACTCTAGCCTTTTAATAATTTTAAGAGCCAAAGTCTTGTTTCATTGACCTACTGTTGGTGGGGCAACAAACTATTCTTTGCTATTGTGATTTCGGTATATTTTAAACTGTGATAGCTGTTAATTATTTTCAATTTGAGACATTTTTTTAAAATTATTCTTTTTGTTTATAAAGCTGGACGAATGAAATTAGGGAATGTGATAATAGACAAAAAATGCCACTTTTGGGATACTCTTGAGGTTAATATGACTTCCGGTTTTTCCGGAAATGACATCATGATTGGAATTTTAAATGGCAGCATATATTCTTTGTGTGATATTTTCAAGACACGAAAAAATAATAGAGTGCATTAATAGAGTTGTTTAATAAACGATTTCCTATTCACTAAACTGATTCATAAATAAACGATCGACGGAAAAACTTCTTTAATTATCTAACCCAAAAGATCGTGATATTTTGTGATCCACGGTATTTTCAGTTTTATTTCTGTAGAAGCGAACCCTAATCACAATGTGCTCTACTGCTCACGGAGAGTGTTTGTAATGTATGCTTATCGTCAACATTGAAAGTGGCAATTTCAAGCAAACAGTAGAACGTGTTTTATCATCCACCCAGCACCAGATTAATTGCGTGTCATTAATATGGCTCTTCTCGGGTACGTGCGGTTGGCATATTGCAATTAGACCACCCCTTTTACTTGCTTCAACAGGCACTTGATAAAATAAATGTGCGGCTTGCACGCATAACTTGCTGACAATTATTTATTTTTATTTATTAATGCAATTGATTGAATTTTCATCATCGTATCAACTGAGAAAGCCAATCCATTTTGTAATGTAGTATTAGTGTAGCATCCAATTTTTCCATGTTATCAAACTCATAGGAGTTTTGGACTCAATCTATTAGAAGTACTCGAGATCGGAAGACATCAGAGAGACGGCAAACTACAGTTGAACGACCACTGAACCTCCAACCCGAAACTATTTTCAGGTATCTAAGAAAAATATAAGGGTATTTTGCATATGTTTATACCTAATGAACTCCCGCAGAAAGCACCTGTGCAGTTATTGACAAAATTACTGTTATCGGAGTAGATTATATTCACGGGCTTTGGCTCAAACGGTGGAAGTCAATCAGTGGAGAAATGACAGCAGTGTTAATGAAGTGCAGCTTGAGACGCCATCTGTCGGCTGGTAGTGTAAGGTTAGTGTGCTACCTGGCGGTCAGATATCGCGCCACCTGTCGGCCATTTTGTGCGACTTATTTCAAGAAAACAGCGCCGTCTGTCGGTCGTTTTGTGTGCCATTTATTGGCCATATTGCGAATTGTTGCGCATGCGTGTCATCAGTTGATCGTTTTTTATAATTTAAATTTAATTAAAAAATACCCTTGTAATATTACGCGCTATTTGTTGATCGTTTTTTTTTTGTAACATACGGTACTTACATTATAAATATATTAGGAGTATCATAGAAAAAGCATCAGTATTAATAAGCCATTGAGCTGAAGAGGTTTGGTATTTAACAATTTAAGCTTTTTTCACTATACGTCATGGGTGTTTCTTATTATATACGATACGTTTTCTTTGATGACAACGGTAAAATATTGAAGCACGATACTCTGGAGTCATACAAATTCCAAAAAGTTGGACAGAATGTAAATATTCCACCAGGTGCAGCGCTAATGAAAATAGTTGGTTTTCATGAAGACGTTCATTCAACGATTAAAATGAAACCGGTAAATGTTACTCGCGAAAATGAAAAGCAGCTACTGGACAGCGCCTATAATTACATTAAAATGAGTAATTTAATTACAAAATTTAAACGAAACGACCACGTAAGGATTTTGAAATATCGCAGTCTATTCGCAAAAGGTTACCAACCAAGTTGGAGCAACGAAGTCTTTGTAGTTGATAAAATACAATACACCAATCCCACAACTTACATATTGCGGGATCTTAGCGGTGAACCTATTTTGGGGTCATTTTATGAACAGGAATTACAAAAATCAAAGTATCCGGATGTTCAACTCGTCGAAAAAGTACTCAGAAAGAAGGGAAATCGATTGTACGTCAAATGGTTGGGTGTCAACGAGCGAAGTTGGATTTCCAAAACTGACCTTGTATAAAAATCCAAGAAGCGCAATATCTTGTTCATTATAATGCCACTACTGTACAAGAATACCATTTTTATTGGTAGGGGACTTGTTAATTCCCTCATCGATAAGTTACCCATCGAGCTTCACATGCCCGGCGGCTACCAATTCTGCGGACCGGGCACCAAACTTCACGAGCGTATGGAACGCGGCGACCGCGGAATAAACGCCCTCGATCGTGCGTGCAGGGACCACGATTTGGCGTACCATCAACACAAGGAACTGCAGAGGAGGCATGCGGCAAATAAAATTCTGGAGGAAGCGGCTTGGCAACGCGTTAAACATCCATCAGCATCCACCGGTGAAAAAATTAGCGCCTGGTTAGTAACATCTGCTATGAAAGCTAAACGCAAATTGGGATTAGGTATGCAGCGTCGACCACGACGACGACGAGTGGCAGCAAACCGATCGTTGTACAAATTCAACAAGAAAAAATAAATGAAATATAGTACTCTTTTTATTATTTTATAAAAAAATAAATTGGTTTAAACACCGCAATGTTTTATTTCAAATATAACCGACCGCTCTCCTTATGATTCAGAAATAAACAATTGCTGATAAATTACTCTGATGGTTCACCTGTGTGTAGGTGACCAAACTGGCATATGCGCGTACTCCCCGAGGCTATGTTCGAGTCTATTCAAGGGTATTTTTTAATTAAATTTAAATTATAAAAAAACGATCAACTGATGACACGCATGCGCAACAATTCGCAATATGGCCAATAAATGGCACACAAAACGACCGACAGACGGCGCAGTTTTCTTGAAATAAGTCGCACAAAATGGCCGACAGGTGGCGCGATATCTGACCACCAGGTAGCACACTAACCTTACACTACCAGGCGACAGATGGCGTCTCAAGCTGCACTTCATTAACACTGCTGTCATTTCTCCACTGATTGACTTCCACCGTTTGAGCCAAAGCCCGTGAATATAATCTACTTATCGGTAAACAGAATTTCCTTAGTGCACCTGGCACAAATATTCCTCATCACCGCACCGCTGCCAAACGCCTACACCATGCGTACATGTCTGCAACGATAACGAGTCTAAACGAGACTAACCCAGATAATGACCCACACAAAAAAAAATTGTCGATTTGTTATAAATGTATATGTTACCGGTAAACCCCGTTTTCAGGTAGAACCAGTTTAACCTAGGTTAAACTAGTTCTGCCGAAGGCCGTTAGGTCAAACTAGTTTAACCTAGGCCAAACTAGTTTAACCTGGACCTGACTAAATTATTTTGTATAAGGCCCCTAGCCACTGCTCAGTTTATCGAAGCTAGTTTGCATTATAAATTTTAATTGTGATTCGCATTTGAGTTTCTCACCGACTTTCATTAACTAAAAAAATGCGACTCGCTGCGTCAACTACTGTTTACTGTTTTTCATTTATGGAGCCAGACGATGTTTGGGCTCCTTAAATCACCAAAAGTTACGAATAATTATCGCAGATCGAACACCAGCCAATCAGCTCGTAAGTACAATTTATTATTTGTGGAATTATTGATCTGGCGCCTGTCGGTCTAATCGAGGTACTCATTACTAATTATTACATTTTGGTTTCAGAAAATCATCAGGATTGTAAATACCGCTGACAAAGTGTATCCTGCTGTTTACAATGTAAAACATGACGTCTTTCCGGAAAAACCGAAAAAAATTGTCAATCGATTAATTTCGTTTTTAGAATATCATCCCTATTGAAATTACTGCATGCAAAGTATAGTGTGAAGATTGCAACTTCAAAGATAACTATTATAGCTATCCAAATTTCATTCGTCTGGTTCCACAAATAACAGCGTGGATCACCCGGTATAATATTACATTTCAAAACCGTTAATCGAAGACAGTTTGGCCTAGTCGATACCAGTTTGACCTAAAGTATCCGTTTACAAACCAGGTTAAACTAGTTTGGCCTAGGTTAAACTAGTTCGACCTAACGCGCTTTGGCAGAACTAGTTTAACCTAGGTTAAACTGGTTCTACCTGAAAGCGGGGTTTGCCGGTAACATATACATTCTTAAGATTAGACGTTGCGTAGGGTTTCTCTGTTTGCTTTGTTTATTTGTCGACAGTTCATTATATGGAATTCATTTTTGCAGCTACCTGATGAAGGCTTTTAGCCGAAAATGTTGTAGTAGCAGAAAATAAACAATTATACATAAGCAACAGATGTGGTATTCTACCTATTAACAGTTTAACTTGAGTTAAAATAACACATTAGTAATTGGCTACGTGTTATGTCACAAACACACTGTGGGTGAACAATATAAAAAAACGCTAACTTTACGTCTTACAAAACTTTTATAATAATGAACCTTTAGTCGTATGGATTTTACAAGATATTTTTGGAAGATAGAAGTTTTGATAGCAAATTGTATGGCAATTGGTCATATTCATATATGAAAGTCGGCACTAGTGAGGTTATAGTGGACTATACAATGACATATCACTAGCCAACCTGAAATTTGACACGTTCCCTGCCCTTGTTTACAACTACTATCAGCGATATTCAATCGCAGTGGATTAGTCTACGTACTTAAAATTAGTTGCTTGGCATAGAAGAGTGTTGAATTGCATTTCTATTCTATTGGAGAACTTTTGGACGGATACAAATATATGGGGAAATATGATCAATATACAATCCGGTTTAAATGTACAATATTCAGCTGATTATATGTACATAATATCCATTATGGCACAATAGCACAGGACGAGATCGTATACCTTGCCCCCGCGGATGGTTAAACACTGTTCGATTATCATATCTGTATTATCCGTCTATTACGTGGATCTAATTACAATTCTAGTGGTCGGTATCTATCATCTGATCATAGAAAGCTTGTTCCACACCGTTGTGTGTGAGAACGCCCCGCTGTCACCGGACAATAGCTATTCCTATAACGCGATCGTAATTCGGTGGTATTTGTCGTGTGATGCTCCGCAGGACGGAATCTGCAGTGTCCTCGTTCAGGGCCCAAATCTGGAAAGTTGATGAACATGATAGCTTAATCAGAGGGTATCAACAACCAATTAATCCAGATGAATTGTTAATTAACTCCTATCTGTGTATGACGGCTTGCGTATCAGATTACTGCGGTATGCCCACCTACAACAGCTGTTCCTTTTACTTTATCATACGCAGTATGATGAAGTATTGTGATCATGCCGAAAAAATTTTTTGAGATTTTAGCCGAAATAGGTCTTTTTGGGTCCCCTGAACATTTTTGACCAAGGTACAAAAAAATGTCTGTGTGTGTGTGTGTGTCTGTGCGTGTGTGTGTAAACGATTTTTGTGGCGACGATTCCGGAGAAACTACTAAAGGTATTGGGACGAAAGTTCATATTTAGAAGTTTCATGACCTAACTTAGAGCTCAAAAGCTTTCGGTTCAAAAGGGTCGAAAGGAACTGGTAGTTTATTCTAAGCCTTTTTACGAATTTTGCAAATAAGCCGCCATTTCTGTAATTTCGTCAAAATAGTTAAATAATAAATTAAAGCAGAGGAAATTTTGAATAATTTATGCCTATGTTATTTTTGTTAATAGTTTAGCGTCAAGAGCAAATTCTACTTGATCGAGATCGGTCGCATCTGCATTGATATGAAATTACATAGTAGCCAGGATTTTGACAAATATTTTTTTGTGTTGTCACATTCGAAAACAGCTGATCTCATCAGAGGTTGGAGAACCACTATGGAACGTTTCCGCTGTAGTGCGGCAAATTATAAAATACAAATTTCAAATAAAAGAAGATCACCAATTTGATTGTTTGTTGATAAGAAATATCAACCCGTCTTTATATCTAATTCTAAAAACGATAAATTGAGAAAATTATAAATAAAGTATAGCGATTAGTGTAGTTTTATTTTAGTATGTTGGTAGGGATGTGTCATGAACAAATATAAATCTGTCAGAATTTGAATTACCTTTTTAAGGTGCGTTTTCATTAGTAATAATGGCAGTGGTAGCAGACGCCGTTATAGTATTTCCAATAGAAAATTGTGTTTCTGAAAAAGTGACTCATATTTATGTACATGCAAACTAACATGTGTCATTATCACGATATGTAAGAAATACTATAATTTCGTATTATTAGCTACCATTACCTACCAATCGGAATGCACCTTTAAACTTGACGTTTCGTCAAAGTGGTACCAACCTAGCATTTACTATACAGAAATCATTTATTTATTTTTTTAAATACGTATTTCTTAAAAAGCAACTCAATAAACGTTGATGTCGCTCCTGCCAAATACTAGATAGCGCGACTCGCTCACATGCGACGGCGACACTCCGCCTTCGGTGACGCGCCGCATCACCGCTCGTCGCGCTATTCCGTACTTTCGGCATTTGTAACATAAATAACTATTATTCTAATGACGTAGTGTAGGTAGTGTCAAATGCTGATGCTTTGACAATACCTACGATTTATCTCAATAGAATAGATTCTCATGCAGCTAAACTATTAATTTTATATATTGTATGATAAAGTCATGTGCCTGGCCACATCAGATTTTTTCATTAGAATATGTACCAGGATTACCAAAATTTCGTTAACACCCAAAAACCTTAACTTTTTTGAATAAATAAAAAAAGTTCACTATAAGTTGAAACAATGTTGTTTATTTAGTTGCGTCAAATCATCATGAACTGCCAGAGGAAAATATAATTAATTATGCATTTACACAAGTAAATTGGTGTAACAAATTAAAAAGAATACTCGATATACTTTCCACGCGATAAGAGTAAGTTGTAGGTCTCTTGTGACTAAAAATTATTCGACAGAAAGGATATCCACTAGAAAATGTACTTTGTTTCTTAAAAAATCGTGTTCGGGTGGGTTCAATATCCCTCTCCACTACTGCCAGAGGGTTCTGCACTATATTATATTTCCTTCAATGGAAAGTAATCCAATTGGGGTTGAGTGGGATGATTTGGCGGGATACCTAATCTTGTGTGAGATCTGTTGGCAGCGTCTCTCTCGGACCGGAAGCAATATGTCGACCAGCCCAACGACAGAAGCCACACTACGCCAATACAGAGAGGTGTGGCCCACGGGTCAGTACTGGATCCTTTGTTTTTTATCCTCTTTATCAACGACCTGCCGCTGGGGATGGATTCCGATACATTATTGTTTGCTGACGACACAGTCATCCTCAATACCTCGGCTAATACAGGTTCCCTTGCGCAAATGACGGATGAAAGCCTTTGGTGGAAAACCAATTTGTTTTCTGCTAATGACCCTTTTTAAACCAAGAAAAAACCAAGCGAGTCATCTTTACATCATCTAAGCGGCTGGCCCACAATAACATTACATCAGTGAGGTATCTGGGCGTACATCTCGACTCTAGGTTGACGTGGCATCTGCAAGTTGAGGAGCTTACCAAACACCTATCCAGAACGATTTTTGCCATTAGCAGAATTAAGAGTATAATTAACATCAATCCTGCCAGAGTGGCATACCGCGCGCTATTCCATGCTATATTAATGTATGGACTGGAGCTGTGGGGAGGATCAACTCATGCGATCCAAGTATTTACCATGCTGAAAAGGGCAATTAGAGCGATAGAAGGACTACATCCAAGGACCCACACCAACCCGTACTTTCAGTCAAATAGAATCCCGAGTCTACCCTCAGCCTACATCTACAGTCACCTAATTGCAACACCACTACGAAGTCAGATCACAGGATAATGTCAATACCCCTTTCAATAGACTTGCCACTTCCGACACATTACATGATGGCTTACAGTTTTTTAATAATCTCCTTTATAATGGCGCACCCTTCCGAAATGCAAGTTTGGGCTCACCGTAAAACCATACTTGGCCTCAAATGAGTTTTATTCGATTAGCGAGTTCTTGGACCCAAATTTCATAGCTCAGGTGGAGTAACTTGTTCCGAAATATATTATATTTTATTATTTTGTTTTAAATTTTCTTGTACCTGAATAAACTTGATTTAAATAGTTTATTATTATTTATTGAAAATCTCTGATACATCTCATTAAATATTTGAAACCTAGATAATATAATTTAGATATAACATATAAATACTAAACTTACACTAATAATTTTGAAAAGTAATAAAGAGGATCAGGGCAAATTGGTAGTACCGAGCTTCGCTGAAGCCTAGGGTACTCCCTTTGCGGGTATCACTGCAGCTCTACCCAGTTTTGAAAAACACAAGGCCATTTATGCTTTGCAAAGAAAAATTTCATTTTTCTTTACAAAGCAAAGGAAAACTGCAGAAAACCCTTGCAGCCTTGTGCAAAGGTCATTAAAAACACACACACACACTCACACACACACACACACACACACAGACACACATTTATTAATAGACAATATACATTAAAAGAAGGTAAAGATAGATGAAATATTAAGCAGCAAATTTAGGGTTCTTTATGATAAAACTCTCCTCAAAATATTCGCGCTTCCCAAAACCGCAATTTCTTGAATTTCCCAGGGCGATATTTTGCACGGCAACTCTTTAACATGTTTACTATAATTTAGACTAACTGCTCCCAATGCACCTACAATCACCGGAACAATGTTCACTTTCATTCCCCACATACGTCCAACTTCTATTGCGAGATCCTTATATTTAAGTTGTTTTTCAAGCTCCTTCCTTACAACATTCGCATCAGCAGGTACCGAGATTTCTATGAACGTGCACACCTTCCTCTGGAAATCCTTTACCACGATATCTGGCTTATTAGCATCAAGCATTCTATCAGTGACAACAGGCATGTTCCATAATATAGTTATATGATCATTACTCACAACAGGAGCCGGGATGTGGTCATACCACCGAGACACATCCATTGCCAAACCTAGTTGGGAACATAAATTATAATGTATATATGTTCCCACCCTATCATGCCTAGCAATGTAATGCGACTCAGATATTGAGAGATTTACTTATCCGTCATATCGAACGATTCATGCAAAATTTCTAAAATTCAATAACTGTTCTGAGACTGTAGCATCGCTTACTGAGGTTGCGTGGCGAAAGTGTGGTATTTGGTGGTTTTCTGCCATCCGCGCAAGCAGCGTGTACGGAATAGGGATCGTCTACTCAGAGTGCCAAAAACCGGCACATTTCCACTTATTCACCACACTATCACAATTGGCAATCACCAAAATAGTTACCGATATTCCGAACTAAAGCTGTGATGATAGGACTCAGTTGTGTCTGTCACAGCACATGTATTTGTGCAAAGTTTTGAAATAAAAACAGGTTGGTGTAAAATAAGCCAACAAACAACATGATCTAATTCTTATTCACTGCATTGGCGTTTAATCGATTACGTGACAGGTTTGTATAAGAAATCCGTCGCCGTTCCATTTTCCAACTCATTTCCATTTCTACGTCCGTTGCCATATCAACAGCATTTCTGGTAAAATGTAATTTCCTTACATTTCACGCATTTTTTGCTCTGCAGGGGCGAGAGAAAATAATAATAAGCGACAGCCCAAGAATAATAATTAGAAACACCGAGGTTATGTTGACGTGTTGCCGTAAAAGAGTGAGGCGCGCTAAAAAGACTGCTTCTCGTTCCATCCTAACAAAATTTGAACTAGGTGCTGAGAATTTTAATTGCTGATTCAACTTGGGCGAAGCGTTAAGACGATTTTTGTGACGTCGTTTTCAATGCCAAATTTGGATATACACTACACATTACACATTACACCTCGGTTTATGATTTAAACTGGCACTAAAAACCCCTAGTGATGCATTTATTCAAAGATGGATTTTATAGCTTTAGGAAAAGGTTTGTCAGATCACATGTAGAGAAAACATATATGAACCTGGAATAAAACTTAGATAATGCTCTGCAGTCATATAAATGTATTTCTTCTACTAGGTGTTAAACATCGTAAACATTTCGCTCGATAATCTCAGCTTTCTCATGGCCTACAAATAGATCTAATTACGATTGCATAACGTGTGCAAAATATTGGGGAGTTTTAAAATTTTGCAGCAGTGTAGACATACCCCAGAAGTCCATTCTTGTGGGTTTTTTAGAAAAAGTTTTTTTATTGGAAGTTTGGGAGGCTACAAGTTACTTAAACAATTTTTTTTTCATCAGACTCATACTTTGCAAATGACGCCACCAGTTAAGCGGCGGGTTTGTTATCGTGGTAATTATGGTGGGCCTACTTAACTCTTCCGCCACTGTTTACAAAAGCCCAAACTGGCAAAATATGAGTATGACGAAAAAGAATTATAAGAGGTAGCAAATATTGCCCTCTCAGATTTAAATAGAATAAAAAAAATTTTTTTCGAAACTTACAAGAACTGAGTTATATGCTAGAAACTAGTTTTGCGCGGCAAACTTAGAGTCATACATAGGACTCGCAAGTCTATACTCCCGCTAAGTTTTAAACCTCAGCGGGTAGTGCACATCATGCGGTACGCTGAAGCTTTTGAATTTTGTTAACCCTATTCCACGTCTTCAATTGGTTTCAAACTTTGACATATTACTCAAAACAATTGAAAATATCTTCAGACACAGTGGTAGTCTCCCAGAAACTTAAAAAAAAAATTAAAGATGAAAAAATATATACTAACTCATTTTTCAAGAAAATCATAATTTTTCTGAAACACATCACCCATATCATACTTATTTTTCATGAAAAGTTGGTCCAGCCGTTCTCAAGAAAAAAAGTTTTTCGATTTTTTGTCTGACCCTCAGAAGCTGTCCTATTTTTTTCTGGGTTGATTTTTTGGTAATCTTAATCATACATAGGTACAAACTCACAGTAAAAAAACTCTGGCTGATTCTGGCGGGGGCAACTTTCACATGCTTATCTTGCTCTGTCCTTTTTAGGAAACGTCATTAAAAGTCAAGCTCCATGAGCAAGAAGACTTAGATGTCGTCGAAGAAACACCCCCTTCATCCTCAAACCCTGCCCAACATTTTATTTCAAAAGATGTAAATCCAACAAACAAAAGCAATCGATTTTCAGGAAAAGTAAGATAAATAAAATAAGTCCAGCGGAATTGGTGGCTACCCCTATGGTGAATTTTGAAAATCAAAAACTACTGGCAAGGTTACGGACGATAGCCACTTACTTTTTCTAAAAAGTTCATTAAATGATGCAAAAGGCAAAAAAGAAGACCGGTGTACCGTCGGTTTTAAATGAATTGTTGGATTAAGAGGAAGAAGATGGAAGCCGAAGCGTAGTCCGTCATGCAGAGTGAAAGAGTTTTCATGGGATTGTTGTTTGTGTTCTTGAAAACAACACAAATAATGTCCAACTTGTTGATTTGTCCTTAAAGTAATCAATAGCATGTCTCTTCTGAAAACATGCTTAGTCTGCAGTTCATATCTTTTTCATACGTTTTTCGGATATTAGTATAAATATGGAAAGAAGAAAAGCCTCCTGTCCTTCGCAGTTTAAAATATGTTTTATGTACTATAGACATGTTTGGGCATGACTACCATTAACAGTGCAAGTAATCTGCAAGAGAACAAAACAACTATAAATACAATTGATATTTGCATTTATGTCAAACGTTTTTGACTATCGCTGTTCTGTTCCATAGGTGTGCGGCGTCGTGTTTTCTCTGGAAATAAAAGCCAAAAACGTATTCGTCTAAACGTGTTTTGTTGCAACATGACTGATATGTGTTCGCCCACCCTTAATATTTCAACCGCCCTGAACTTTCCAATGAATAAAAAAGCGAAATATCTATGTGAAACTGATGAATCACTGCGATCTGAAAAAGTTTTTCGCGAAAAAATGTGGAACAGCCAACAAACATAATGTCATATGATCGCCTGGTAGAATACTGTCAGTTCATTGAGTAACATCCCTAGTCATTTGGCACTCTTTTGTCGGTATTCGACATATTCTATAATTACCTTTCTTTCTCTTAACTTGTAGGTATTTGTAACAGTACATATTTATACTTCCATTAGATTCGTGCCAGAAAGTAGAAACCAAATATTTTTAATTTTTTACGTTCACATCTTGTAATCGATATTTTACATACTTGCTAATGTCCAATCCAGTTGCAATTTGGCAGATGGACAGCTTTCAGGTGACAATGTATGAATAACTGAAACAATAGACGCTTCTACTTCTGGTTTTTGATGGCCACGATGTGCGCGCGTATTTCCCCCCAGGACGAAATTAAGTTGGCAACTGCTTTGTAAAACGCACATTAATTTCAAATGAAATGTAATTGATAAATGATAGGTGTGAGAATGGTATGCGTTCATTGAAAACTGAATAATTATATGCAAGTGAACATGAAAACCAAAATACCTACTGTGTTTTTAGGTTAGGACAGTTCAGCAAATTTTCCAAAGTACATAAAAACAGGTACACTCGCGGCAAACTTCCTTGATTTGGGACACGTAGGTACATAATCACTTCATGATTAGAGTCGAAATTGGTAGTTTTACTTGGAACGCGTGTTTTCTGGGGATTTTAAGCTATATTATGTTACCAGATTTGACAGCGGCGGCGAGTCTTCTGCGCATGCTGATTAGCGTTTTGGGTCAGAAGTAGAAGCGTCTATTACACAATTAAAAAAAAAATCTTGAAAAATTTGTCCAATATAGTTGAAATTCTGCATGTGGATAGCTTTCCGGTGAAAATGCAAGAATCAATAAAAAAAATCTGATGTGTCCATGTACATGACTTTACCATACTATACAGCAGTGTCAAACGCTGATGTTCTGACAATACTGTCAATAGAATGAACATATGTATCTGTCGAATCCTTGCTAACTAGTTACCAACAAATTCAGACATAAATTATACAAAATTTCCTCTACTTTAATTTATTATTTAAATATTTTGACGACATTACAGAAATAACGGCTCATTTGCTCAGAGTAAGCCACCAGTTATTTTGGACCCTTTTGAACAAAAGGCTGTTCCGCTCTAAGTTTGGTCAAGAAACTTCTAAATAAGTTTCATGACGATACCTTTAGTAGTACACACATACACACATACACACATACACCCATACACACATACACACACAGACATTTTTTTCTACATTGGCCAAAATTGTTTAGGGGACCCAAAAGGACATATTTCCGCTAAAATCTATTTTTTTTTTCGGCACGATTACAATACTTTGTCATACTATGTATGATAAAGAAAAATGGACATTTTGGACAAATTTTCATAATTGGGAAATTTGTCCGATTGAGTTGAAATTTTGTATGTGAACAGGTTTTCCCTGATAATGAATAAACCAATAATTACAATTTTAGAAAAATTTTCAAAATTTGGAATTTGTCCAAACGAGTTGAAATTTTGCATGTGAACAAATTTCCGATGACAATGCTTGAATCAATAAAAACTAGTAAGAAAATTATCTTCAGCCGGGCTGAAGTTAAAGTACCCCACCGTAAAATATTTTTAAAAAATCCGATGAGTGATCCGATTTTGCTCATTCACGAACTTGTCCTTACTTTTAAAGATCTGAGCTTGTATACCAAATTTTAAATCTATTACTTCAAAATTACGGCAGTTATCGTGTACACAGACGGACATAGCTAAATCGATTCAGTTTTAATGCTGATCAAAAATATACATACAAGCCTATACCTGACACGCTTCCTTTAAGGTGTTACAAAAGTTGTCACACACTCAATATACCCTACAGTATATTACAGTAAATGTAAGGGGTATACAAATTTAATAAAGGGGTAAAGTTAGCAATAAAAATAAACAAAAAGTTTGTTTTGCAAACGATTTTAAGCTCTAACGTCCTGATCTTGTCTGATTAAATCATAATCGATAGCTGAAAAAATAGATGTTTTCTTTTCTAAATTGGTGCAAAGCTCCGAATTCAGTTTCAGCTATCGCAAAACCGATGCGGTGGTAATAACACTTGCACTAGACGAAAGCATAAGTCGCATAAGTAAACCCGGCAGTAATAAGTACTTCTTTCGATCGATTTTGCCAATTTATACACGAAACGACATTACCATAACCTAAAAACGCCAGCAGTAAGTATATTTTTCACTACTGTAGCGTCAGGACGCTTTCCATGAATATATCATGTACTAAAATCGATTAAAAAACAAACTTCCCCGGTAAATAAATTCTCACTGTTTTTGTTTTGTTTTGTAGCCAGTTTCAGTTGCAGTTTCGATTTTTGTATTTTTACAAATTAAGTAATTATAAATGTACGATCCACAGTACTTTTTATTAGTGAAATTGATGTTGTCGCATTTAATAAGCAACAATCCAGGACGTAACCTACATAATAAATAATAACGTAGAACGTATATTTACAAGTCATTGATTCCTACCCAGACGCAACAGTAGGAACCTGAGAAGATGGAGACTCAACCAACCGTACAACAAAGCCGGAGGAACAATGCCAACTCGAAATAGAAACTCCACAATACAATACAATACAATACCTAATAAGGCCAGAACTGTAGCATGGGTTAACAGTCGTACCGTTAAAAATCTATCGGTATCTGTTTGAATTCCTAGTAAGCGACCTTTTGATGTTTGAGGCATCTCATTAGGCTACAAGCATTTCATCTGAACATTGTGGACGTACTTCCATATGAACGTGGGGCGGCATACGTGCTAAACAAAAAATGACTGTGTGAAGGATTGTATACTACACGTGAAACATGTTTACACAATTTACATACACCACAGTTAGAGAACTAATTATGGTATAACCTTTATTTAATATTAATAAATAAAATTATTAATAAACTAGTAAGAAAATTATCTTCAGCCGTGCTGTGGTTAAAATACCCCCCACCGAAAAAACAGGCAAGTGAACCGATTTTGCCCTTTCACGATTGACCTTACTTTTTAAGAGATAAGCTTGTATGTATACCAAATTTCATATAAATTGCTTCAAAATTACGGCAGTTATCGTGTACACAGACGGACAGACAGACGGACATAGCTAAATTGATTCAGTTTCCAGTTCTGATCAAACCCATATACAGGGTGAGTTATTAGTATCCCGGCGGTCGATAGCTACTAAATCATCAGAGAAAGGAAAAAACTTTTAAGGCCAAAGTTGTTTGGCTCACTAGTTTCTATAACGTAAAATTATTTCCATTTATACAGGGTGTCACATTTAGGCGTGACGTAAAGTATGTACATTTTTTAAATGGAACGCCCTGTATATTTTATTATTGTATGAATACTAATTGATTGGCTGTCCAACGGTATAGGTTGCTAACTCTCAGCGTTAATAGTACCTGAGATATTCAATTATTTCTCTAAAAGTGCCCGTTGCACGAACTTCTTTAAAACTATGTAAAAATGACATATTTGCAGATTTTGCGTTTAAACTATGTCAGACAATAGTCAAAGTTAGTACATAGATGATAGTATCCAAAGATATTAAATTCACTATATAGGGTGTTCATAAAACGGAGTAAATTTTGATGTTTTTCAAATCGCTTTTCCATGAGTTCCAGTTCCCTTTAATTTATGTCAAATATGTCATATGTCCAATTTTAGTAGTTTTCGTGATATTTACAATTTAAAGAAAAATTTGCAATAATATCTAATAATGCCATTTTTTTTTATTTTTTGTTCCTCCCTCATTTGTAAATCAGTAATACTGTATGACAGTAGTACAGTAATACAACTTAAAAAAACGGTAATTAATACTATTGGCATAGTATTAACATAGAAACAAACAATAATTCTAACAACACAAAATAAGTTATTGCTGTCAAAATTAGTAACAATATTCGTCTTTTCTCTGAACGATGAGTTATAATTATAGCAAAGAAGAATTAATTAACATGATCTACATTTATGCCGAAACCGACAGAAATACATTAGTAGCATCCAGAATGTATGCACAGCGATATCGGGATAGACGGCATCCCCAACCAAGTGTTATAAACAGGGTTCGGTTGCAATTTGAAGAAACATGTAATAATAATTACCAGCACAAAACAAGAACTAAAACGGTGACCAAAGAGGGAAGAGGAGGTCCTCCATTGTAGCCACCAAGGTCCCCAGACCTCAACAAACTAGATTTCTTTTTATGGGGATATGTGAAGGAGCTGGTATACCAATCCGCACCTACTACACCAGAAGACATGAAACATGATTTTGACAACCTTAAGGTAAATAAGAAGTACATGTTAAGAAATAACTCAAGATCTTTTATACAGCGCGTTAATGCTTGCAGAAGAGAAAATGAGCGTCATTTTAAACAACTACCAAATATTAATTAAAATAATAGTTACTTGTGCAATGTTTATTAAGTGTTCATAGTTTTTAATAAACGCTAATAGTAATAAAGTTTTTTTTTCTTAAATTATATGTGAATATAATATTACTGATTTAAAACTAAGAGACAAACCAAAAAGAAAGAACATGAAAATAATGGCATATTTAGATAATATTACACATTTTTCTTTAAATTGTAAATATCACGAAAACTACTAAATTTGGACATATGACATATTTGACATAAATTAAAGGGAACTGGAAAGGCAATTCTACTAGCACATAAAATACAGGCTGTTCCATTTAAAAAACTCATGGAAAAGCGATTTGAAAACATCAAAATTTACTACGTTTTATGAACACCCTGTATAGTGAATCTAATATCTTTGGATACTATCATCTATCTACTAGCTCTGACTATTATCGGACATAGTTTAAAAGCAAAATCTGCAAATATGTCATTTTTACATAGTTTTAAAGACGATCGTGCAACGGGTATATTTTAGAGAAATAATTGAATAACTCAGGTACTATTAACGCTGAGAGTTAGCAACCTATACCGTTGGATAGCCAAATCTATTAGTATTCATACAATAATAAAATATACAGGGCGTTCCATTTAAAAAAATGTACATACTTTACGTCACGCCTAAATGTGACACCCTGTATAAATGAAAATAATTTTACGATATAGAAACTAGTGAGCCAAACAACTTTGGTGTTAACATTTTTTTTCTTTCTCTAACGATTTTGTAGCTATCGACCGCCGGGATGCATATAAGCCTTGTGCTACCTGCCACGGCACCAAGTAAATTGACTCCGCCTACATCGCGCAGCGGTTGGATGGTAAGCGGGCTGCCTTAAGGGTCGGCAACCGATTAAGCACACAGAAATCAAATAAAATCAATATCTACCAGGCGTAGATATTACGTTAGTGACAATTCAATTAATATCTCAATTGGCAAGATTGATAATGAATATCTTATTTTAATTACGTACCTCTATTTATTGATGATTTTTAAGTACTAATAACCGCATAAAATAGATACAATTCAGATAAAATAGAGATGTTAACATCCATGCTCTCCTAAACAGAATGGTATATACTATATATAACCATACTAAAATATATTTGCATTAACACGTTTTGTACATTCATCACTTAAATAATGTACTGTAATCATGCTTGTTGACACTTGGTGCCATTTCGTCGTGCAAATTATCACTACAAATTGGTTCTGTATTTACAATTTAGATAGGCTCTGTTGTGATCTTTGTTCGTTTTCGTTTCATTACATGAATGCGAAATATTTGAAAATAAACGATGACAATGAACGGTAAAAAATGATGAAAACGTTGAAGCGTAAATACTCAACTCGCGTTGCTACGAATATCGGGGGCGTGGCCGAATTCGGTTCTTTTCTGGCGGCTCGTATTAATTCTTACTAGTTTTGGTAAATTTTATAAATTATATCGTTTTAATTTATAAAAGTTCTATATATACTTACGATTTATAAACTAATGTTATAAAAAATCTGATGTGGCCAGGCACATGACTTTATCATACAATATATAAAATTAATAGTTTAGCTGCATGAAAATCTATTTGACTGAGATAAATCGTGTCTGCATTAAAATTAAACTAGTTAGCCAGGATTTGACAGATATTTTGATAGTCAATAGTATCAATCGAAGGTATTGTCAAAGCATCAGCATTTGACACTACCTACTGTCATCAGAATAATAGTTGTTTATCTCACAAGTGCCGAAAGTACGGAATAGCACAACGAGCGGTGATGCGGCGCGTCACCGATGGCGGAGCGTCGTCGTCGCATGTGAGCGAGTCGCGCTATGTAGTTTTCGGCAGGAGTGACATCAACGTTTTTGTGTTGATTTTTGAGAAATAAGTATTTAAAAAAAATCAAAAATGGTTATATTTCGGTATAGAAAATGTTAGGTTGATACCACTTCTACGAAATGTCAAGTTTAAAAAGCTAATTCAAATTCTGACAGATTTATCGTTCATGACACTGTAGATGACGTTCCATGCGGTTCTCCGAGTGTGACAGCGTGGTGACAGCCATAGACATTTCTGTGGTGACAGCACACCGATCTCGATCAAATAGAATTTGCTCTTGCAGCTAAACTATTAATTTTACCAAAAAATGTCATAGGCATAAATTATTCAAAATTTCCTCTGGTTTAATTTATTATTTAACTATTTTGAAGAAATTACAGAAATGGCGGCTCATCTGCAAAATCCTTGAAAAAGGCTTAGAATAAACTACCAGTTCCTTTGGACCCTTTTGAACCAAAAGCTTTTCAGCTCTAAGTTTAGTCATAAAACTTCTAAATATGAACTTTCGTCCCGATACCTTTAGTAGTTTCTCCGGAATCGTCGTCACTAAAATCGAGTACACACATACACACACACACACACACACACATACACACACACACACACACACACACACAGACATTTTTTTGTACCTTGGTCAAAAATGTTCAGGGGACCCAAAAAGACCTATTTCCGCTAAAATCTCAATTTTTTTTTTCGGCATGATTACAATACTTTAGCATACTGCGTATGATAAAGTAAAAAGAAATTAAAATGTTAAATAAATATTATAATAATATGATGAACATTATCATCGTTACGATTGTCTAGAATAAACAACGTCATGGATGAAACAATGCACATAACTTATCTTAAAGAACTTCTATAGAAAAGTTAACATGCATTAAATAAGTTAAGTTAGTCTTTGATTTAGGCAAAACATTAAAAATTAAAAAAAAGTTAATAAGTTATTGTTGTCGATATTTTACTAAAACTATAATATCAAATAATACGGCAAATACAAACGAGCAAACTATTTTTTCTGCGTTTGGGAGAGATTTATGCACTATCCACTGGGTGTTAGTATTTTCCGAATATTCCCGCACCCCCATATGGATATCTTCCATGGTTTTAATGTTACTATGGCCTATGGTCATATTCGGATTTGATCTAGCAGTGTCTATTTCATTGGTAAATAGCTTTGGAAGCAGATCTACTGTTATCGAAAATGTGTTCATTGTCGCGAACTCAACAGACAACTCAATATTAGCCACTATTGACCATCTATTGATACTGCACTGCTTAGTAGAACACGTTTTATTACGGTGTACTAATTATTTTAAGGTTAGTTTTCTCAGCGCCGACAGTGCATGACAGTTCAAATACAACAACATCTTGTAGCAGTCCATAGAGGTACGTAATTAAAATAAGAAATTCATTATCAATCTTGCCAATTGAGATATTAATTGAATTGTCTCTAACCAACGCAACGCAACGCCTGGTAGATATTGATTTTACTTGATTTATATGTGATTTTAATTTCTTTTTTATAACATTAGTTTATAAATCGTAAGTATATATAGAACTTTTATAAATTAAAACGAAATAATTTATAAAACTTACCAAAACTAGTAAGAATTAATACGAGGCGCCAGAAAAGCACCGAATTCGGCCACGCCCCACGCCCCCGATATTCGTAGCAACGCGAGATGAGTATTTACGCTTCAACGATTTTCATCATTTTTTACCGTTCATTGTCATCGTTTATTTTCAAATATTTCGCATTCATGTAATGAAACGAAAACGAACAAAGATCACAACAGGGCCTATCTAAATTGTAAATACAGAACTAATTTGTAGTGATAATTTGCACGACGAAATGGCACCAAGTGTCAACAAGCATGATTATGGTACATTATTTAAGTGATGAATGTACAAAACGTGTTAATGCAAATATATTTTAGTATGGTTGTATATACCATTCGGTTTAGGAGAGCATGGATGTTAAAATCTCTATTTTATCTGAATTGTATCTATTTTATGCGGTTATTAGTACTTAAAAATCATCAATAAATAGAGGTACGTAATTAAAATAAGATATTCATTATCAATCTTGCCAATTGAGATATTAATTGAATTGTCACTAACGTAATATCTACGCCTGGTAGATATTGATTTTATTTGATTTCTGTGTGCTTAATCGGTTGCCGACCCTTAAGGCAGCCCGCTTACCATCCAACCGCTGCGCGATGTAGGCGGAGTCAATTTACTTGATGCCGTGGCAGGTAGCACAAGGCTTATATGCCGCCGGGATACTAATAACTCACCCTGTATATAAGATTATATCTGCGACGCCTCCTTAAAGGTGATACAAAGATTGTATCAAATTCAATATACCGTCACCACATTAAATGTGGGAGGTAAGGCGTGGATTATTATTATTATTATTATTATTATTATTATTATAATATAAAATTAAAATAAATTTAATTTAAATTAAAATAAATAGTTCGAAGATCTATTTATTTTTTTTTTCCGATTTTGTTTTACTCAAATAAATATTTGTTTGATGAGAGGCAAAAAGTATTTATCTGCTACAAATAAAGCTTATTTGAATCAAAACATATTACTTTACTTAACATAAATTTCTATCTGTGTATACTAGGTAGTATACTAGCCGCAATACTAGTTTATTATTACTAGTAGTAGGTATAGCAATATTACAGAAAATAACGTTAAATTTTTACCATAAAATTTTTTATTTCGCCTCAAAGTGTATCTACATACCTACAAACAATTCCGCTTGGATGCAAAACAAAATATTTGTGGTATCACAGGATCTTTGATCATTTTCGGATTTATACTGCTTGTTAATACTCAAAATCTTTATGTTGTTTAATTAATATCAATAAATGCATCAAGTGGCCACGCAGAACTTGGTGTCATGCCCTAGCAAACCAATCATTTTAGATCTAATTTGACCATCCCTTAAATAAATGAACTTAATCTGTAAATTAGTGCCCTGAACAACAAATAGAAGTCATAAAAAATGCTGTATCTCTGTCATTGGTAAAATACTTCAAACATGGCATTTAAGGATTTTAAATGAGGGTGAACCGAAAATGGATTTTAAATCGTAAAATTTAAAACGACAAAACCAAAATGGCGGACCAGAAAATAAAATATAAATGGAATCTTCCGCCAAATCTAGTTTAGCATTTTTATGGGGTTTAGAGGACGCCGAATCCTGAATTTGGCATACAAAATGCAAATTTATTTATGGCGTATTCGAAAATTATAATTACGGGATATTTCTTTTGGATTTTTACTTTATCATACGCACTATGATAAAGTATTGTAATCGTGTCGAAAAAAAAGTTGAGATTTTAGCGGAAATTGATCTTGTTGGGTCCCCTGATCATTTTTGACCAAGGTACAAAAAAACGTCTGTGTGTGTGTGTATGTGTGTACTCATTCTTTGTGGCGACGATTTTGGAGAAAGTACTAAAGGTATCGGGACGAAAGTTCATATTGAGATGTTCAAAAGGGTTCACGGGAACTGAATGTTTGCTCTAAGCAGTTTTCATTGATTTTGCAAATGAGCAAATTCCCAAATTCCAAATTGCCATTTCTGTAATTTCGTCAAAATAGTTAAATAATAAATTAAAGTAGAGGAAATTTGGTATAATTTATGTCTATGCCATTTTTTGGTAAAATTAAAAGTTTAGCTGTATGAGCAAAATCTTTTTGATTGAGATCGCGTCTGCATGAAAACTTAGCGAGGACTTCACAATTATTTTCATTCTGACAATAGGTAGTGTCAAAAGCTGTTTTTTTGACAATACCTACTGTCAGTATTATCCATATACGTATTAGGCATTATACGGAGCTTGTCCTATAGCGCGAATGTGTAGTCTCGGTTCGAACAAATTGAGTCGCAGATATATATTTTGTCTATCGATGTGGTGCCCGGGATCAAACTGCGCATGCGCGGCCTGTAGTTATTAGGACCGTCGAAAGATGGCACTATTGTAGCTTAAACTGCGCTGTCGGTATTCCCGCGGCCGTTAGCCGGTAATAGTCGGCATCATTACAATCAACCCAGTGACGGCCCATAGATATCCTTATACATGTGGCAGCTCACTAACGCCAAACCACTGACAGCCTATAGATAACATTATACATGTTGCAACGCTAGTGTTGGAACAGCCTGCTGTTACCAACATTTTTTATATCATTTTGTATTTATATGATATTATCAAAATATCTGTCACACAACTACGGTCTCCCTTTTCGTTGTTTTGACAGGTTTTGGAGGTTCGAATTTCTATATTTAGAACGTTTTTTTGTTAGGTTAATAATAATATTTTTTTTTATTAATAATACATTTTCACAACACATGTACATGCCAAATACACAAAAGTAATAAAACAATATGCACACGGTCGACGAATTCTTCTCCCTCTGTCCTCACCGCGGGATTGAGATGAGACATCCGATCTCGGGCTAACGGTATTGAGGGTTGATTGGCTTTGACTGGTTGAGCTGGTTGCTAAATTATTACTGTAGTTGTTCTTTTAGTAATAATGATTTCATTTTTAGTTTGAATGATTTGTAGTTTAGTTCCTTTGTCTCATTGGGTAGGTTGTTGTACATTTGCAGAGCTTTTCCCTGGATGTAGGGAGCATAGCGAATTGTTCTTGATCTTTCCGCTCTTATGTGTATCGCGTATCTGGTTTTATGTTCATGGACTTGTTAAAATCTAGGTGGCTATGAAATTGTGAAAATAGTCTAAAATTGCCAAATAAACACTGCCTAAGAAATCAATTTTGACCGATATTGTGTTCTGGCGCCCTCTAGCGTGATTACATTTGTTTAAAGCCTTGATTACACGTAACGAGTACAGTGGCGAGACAGTAAAATATCGCTAATATTTTACTGTCGAGAGAGTAAAATATTAGCGATATTTTACTGTCTCGCCACTGTACTCGTTACGTGTAATCAAGGCTTAAGGCCTTGTGTACCTAACGGGTGCACCAGGATCATTCGATGGATCGTAGCGTGGCAATATCGTTGAAAGCAGGGAAATAGAGAAAATATTGGGTTAATGATCAAAATCAGCGTAGTGAACTATGGACGAATGCTAATACGAATTTCACAGGTCTCTGTATTGCGCGTCAGACATACCACGTTAACGCTTTACTTAAGAGTATACAGAGATAGATAAATAGATTGATACCGTGACTAACAGTAACTGCATCATATATAGGATGGCCGGTATGCTGTGAGAAAGTATATATATAGAGTTTATATGTTATTAGACTCTCTTATTTAATGTTGAAATGTATCCCTTTAAATGTGTGGAATGGGGATGATCAATTAGAAGTAAGCACGAACAAATTAGTGAAGAAATAGTGCTGTGCACCCGTAAATTCTATCGCATTGCCGTTCAACGGTCGATATGTAAAATAAACATTCAGTCGTCTACGGAATTGCATTTTATAAAAACGGTGCCGTAAATATGCAATTTAAGTTACGCCATTGCCGTATGCAGAGTTGACGTAAATGCCGATGGTAGTGGAGCATGCCTCACCAAATTGTAAACGTCATTTCCTACAGGAAATTACTTTCCGACGAGGAAATTTGTGATACCGGATAGCGGATAAAATGACATCTGAATTGATATTGGTATCCGACTTAAAGCTGATCTTTGCTGATGCCCCTCGATTGCATTTATGAGATCTTACGATTACGAAATTAATCAATATGTCGCATAATTAAATTTAATAAATATAATGCCATAATTTGACCTTCCATTTAAGTATTTCTACGCCGTTTTCTTTTTGTCTATATCCCAAGTTTTTTTAAGATGCAATCAGTATGCAACATTAACTCTAAATAAGATCTACAAAGACAAGTTCCAGTAACTACTACTACTACTACTAGGTACTATAAAAGCACTTTTTGTTATGTTTACATGTATATTGTATACATATATAAAAGTTTCACAAAAACACTCGATTATTCCGTTTTGATAAATTTTGAAGATTTTGCTATCTTTGCTACATGCGAATACTTTTTGATCCTGAACAAGTTTTCTTGGCTTTGGTACTCCAATGATGTGTGGATACTTTTTAGTTCTGGTATTTTTTTCTTAATTGCTTTTTACCGTGACTTTGTTTTTTTCGAGACTTTGTTTGAGCTCTGTGAGCCCATCACAGGATTTTCATTTAACACACCAAAATAAATTGTATGACACCGTATACCTACTTGTAACTTAACGGTATCTCAGTAACAAAGGTACTGTATCTCAGTATTTCAATAAAACCCAGTATGTGTGGGTATTTTTTAGTTGAAAGTTTGCATCTTTGCGTGAGACCTGTGAGCCCATTACGGTATTCCATTTAATACACACCAAAAAAATATAATGTCACAGAATATCTACCTACACACAACGAAATGTTGTCTCAGTTAAAAGCAACTTTTGTTTGGCCAAATCAACTATTGTTTTCTAGTAGGTAACTAGTTCTAGTAGTTCTAGTAGTTCTAGTAGGTTTTCTAGTAACCTATGTTATTGTTTGTGGAGATTTTAATATTAATTTTGATTGTGATAGTTCAAGCTGGTGCGATGTTGTAGATTTGTTCAGGTCATTTAATCTGAAGCAGCGTTTTTATGACGCGACACGGATGGGCAGATGCATTGATAATGTGTTTTGTTCGCTGTGGAGTGACGAGGTCGCATCGGAGATTGTGGATCCCGGAGTTTCGGGCCATATAATCTGTAGCGTTAGGGTGCAAAAACATGAACACAAAAAAGTTAGTAGAAGATTCATTAGAGATCACAATTTAAATTCATTTCTTGCTGAACTTCGGGCAGAGACCTGGCATGAACTTTATGCTGCTAATATCGACTCTAAATATAATACATTTTATTCCACTTATAACTTCTATTTTGAAAAACATTTTTCTCTAATTATACTATAGTATTGAAATAGAGACAATGTCAGCTAGTCTACGTAATTTTCATGAACTCCGGAAATTATTTAATCTAAGAGAAATCTAAGAGATATATGTGGTCACAATACTCCGAGAAAAAACGAGAACTTTAGCATGTTGTGGAAGTAGCCAAAAAGAATTACTATGGAGACAGGGTAAGCAAATCGAACAATAAGGCTAAGACTATGAGGAACATAATAAAGGTCGAAACAGGACCTACTCCTAATGTTTGACACATATTATAGATGGAGACACACAAGTAAACGATCAGAGGTTGGTCTCAGCTATGTTTAGTGATAAGTTTTTTTAACTGTAGCTAAATAGACCTGAAGCCCGTAGACGGCGGAAGCTTGGCGACGAATATAAAAGATGTAAAAGATAGCATGTTTTTCCATCCTGCTGATGATGGTGAGATAACTCGCGCTTTTTCTTTAATACAGCCAAATTTTTCTTGCGGGGATGATGACATCCCTCCCTACATTATGAAGTTATCGTCCTCCTTAATAGTTCATGTTATAACGCACTTAACCAATAAAATGTTTTCGCAGGGAGTGTACCCAAACAGGGTGCAATAGTCATACCCATCCATAAGCATGGCTCAAAAGCGGATATAAGTAACTATAGACTGCTGCAATTTTTCAGGACACAGGGTATACTATCAGGCACTCAGTATGGGTTCTTGCCGGGTGTTTCATGTTAGGATGCATTGTTTGTAGCCCTGTCCAGGATACTGACTTGCATAGATGAATGCTCCCCTGTTGCCGCGATATTCTTCTACATTTCTAAAGCATTCGATTGTATAAACCATAAATTGTTGCTATCCAAGCTTCATTCTTATGGAGTTGGTGGTGTGGCTCTTGATCTTGTAACATCTTACTTACAGGATAGCGAGCAGAGAGTTTGCATCAACGGAGAGCGATCGCGTGCGATCGAGTGCCTTTAATTATTTGGTTGGGGTGCCGCAGGGATCCATTATGGGTCCTTTGCTATTCCTGATCTTCATGAATTATTTGCAAGTTCATCTGGGATTTGGATGTTTGTACCAATTTGCGGATGACACCACATTGATAGTGAATGATAAGGATGTGTCTGGACTTTCCGCTTTATTAACAAAGGCTTATGGGAGGTTGACTGGGTGGTGCAACGCGAATGAAATGGTATTAAATAATTTAAAAAAATGGCCATGTTCTCGTGCAAAGCACCTTAACAGTCGGTCCTTGTTAGAACAAGCGCGGGATCTCTACCGATGAGAGATGAGGTAAAGTTTCTGGTTTCATATTCAGTGCTCACTTGGATGGGATGCGCACATACAGTATACACATAGAAAACTCAGCCACGTGTACTACGCAGTATTTAAGCTGAGGAATGTTTCACATAATCACGTTATTTAGGCTCCAAAAACGATTTCTAAGATGTATCCTTTGGCTAAACTTTAGAGAGTCGTGTCGCGATCATTTTCAGCATTTTAATATCATGAAATTGCCTTGTCACTGTCTGTGCGTGGGCCGCATTTTATGATGATCGAACTTATAATGCTCTGCCCAACCAGATTTTGTGTTCCGCCAGTCTGCGTTTGTTTAAAAAAAGACTGAGTGAATACCTGATTTTGAAATCATTTTACTCGGTGAGCAAGTATTTGGATTCCACATCGCGCCACTAACTAATTGTGCCCAAAATGTGATGTGTTTATTTTGTTTTATTTATTGACTTGGATATAAAATTATTTTAGAGTGGATTCCTGAGCACGCTGTACTGTTAGACGTGTTGGACCTGTTGGTAAACCTCAGATGATTTTCGCAGACGCTTGCCTTCGCAAGAAGACATTAATAAACTCTATATTAATGCTTCGAATATTAAGCGACACCGTCAGCAATTAAACCAGCCATTAGAGCAACAGGAAAAAAGTTAAAGACTATGTTATGTTTGGCATTGCATTTCGTTGGCCAGTCTATTACTATGGACCAATTTTAATTGGTAAATTTTCGAAAATGGTATTTATCAATACCTTGAGATTTTACAAACACATAGCGGTCAATCCTAGGATTGACTAATTGACTAAACGGCAAAACCTAGGATTTACTAGGTGATTCGTATTGGACCTGTTGGTAAACCTCAGATGATTTGCGCAGACGCTTGCTTTCCCAAGAAGACATTCATAAACTCTATAATAATGCTTCGAATATTAACCGACACCGTTAGCAATTTAACCAGCCATTGGAGCAACAGGAAAAAAAATTTAAAGACAATGCTTTTTATTACTATGGACTGGTATTCAGGCTGACTGATATTCAGCTTGAAAACAATATTTCACGCAAGGATGTTGAACCGACAAAACTTCGAAAAGTTTCTTTCTTTCTTTAGAATCTTGTATGTTGCTTCTTTTAGGAATGAAAGTTCTGTTTCCATCTAGTATATAAGATTTTGCAAAGTGCCGTTCTGAAGATATATCTAGTTTAAGGTTTTTGACTCATAACGCCCAACTGCACCGCTGCTATGCTTAAAATCGCAACGCCCCCCCTTAAGGTGGCGCCAAAAAGGCGGCATTCGGCAAGTGGCGAGCAATCACTCGGCAAATGCCGAGCAATGTGGAGGGATTACTTGCTACTTGGCAATGACGAAATGTACTCCTCGGGCTGTGCTCGCCTTGTTTCCGTTGCGTGTCGGTCTTTAATGCCACATAAACGAAAACGAATATTCGGCGCGCGCAGCGCACAAAGTGCATCCACATATGCGTTCGTTTGCAGGCAAGTATTAACCTGCTTGTGAATCGCTGTACCGACTAGTTATTTGTTATTACTGCAGAAATGGAGTGGTCTAATGAAATCAGTTTACAATTTTTGGAGTTTTATGAAAACGGTCCGGTTATCTGGAATGCATCGTTAAAAACCCATAAAAACCGAAGCAAAGTTTACGACGCCTGGAGACGTATAGCGGTTAAGATGGGTGAGCAGTACTCAGTGACATAACTAAAGAAGAAAAATGATTCACTGATGGCGTCATTTAGAGCTTGTGTAAATAATGTCAAGCAAAGTATGAAAAGCGGAGCTGGGACCGATGAGGTTTACAAACCAACGTAGTTTGCATACGAGAAAATGTTGGGCTTTCTTCGGGATAAGGACATGCCAAGAAATACTAGAAGTACAGAGGTAAGGTTTATTAACAACATATATTACCATAATACAGTACATACTAGGTTTTCATATCATTAGTGAGCGCGTAGGAAATGGTTGAAGTTAAAAATACACCCCTAAGTTAGCAGTAGAAGTTTGCACACTTAAGTCAGCAAAAGTATTTCTAATGGCTTTTGCATCCATACTGGGCTTTCTCGGCATATTGCGGAGTGGTACTAGGGATGTCACATCATCGTTGCGCCATACTCCCTCTACTAAGTATCCATTTTCTTCATAGTCAAAAGTACCATTTGGGATATAGACTGATCGAGATGTCTTACTTCTTCTCAAAAAGTTATGCAAAACAATACACGTCATAACAACTAAAGCTACCTTACCGGGTTGAAGTAACATTGGCCTCCGAAGTACTCTAAATACATTGGCCAATATGCCGAATGTATTTTCCACCACTCTACGCGCTCGCGATAACCGATAGTTAAATATTCTTGACGTGCTGTCTTTTTCATGTTGACCTGGGAATGGTTTCATAATATTTTCTCGTAATCCAAATGCGTCGTCTCTAACAAATAAGGAACTGATGTGTTTGCACCTGTTAGTGGTTCTGGTGAAGGGCAGTGCGTTGCTCATTTTTTTAAAATAAGGAAGTATTTCGGAACACTGCTCCGTCACTCAATCTACCTTGGCAACCGCAATCAGCAAACATGAAACAATATTCAGCATCCACCAGAGCCATTAATACTACACTGAAATGTTGTTTATAATTGTAGAAATCAGATCCACTATTGGTAGGTGCTTGTATAACAACATGTTTTCCATCCAAGGCACCTATGCAGTGGGGAAAATTCCAATCTTTTTCAAATATGTCGGCGATATTTTTCCATTCATTCGCACTTTTTGGAATCTGGAACAAACACATAATGCTGAGAATTAATGCTATATATATATATAAATTTTTGAATAATTTAGGACATTATGCCTAAAGGAGATAGCAGAAATGAAGAGAATGATAATAGTGTAGCAGTTAGTCCGGAAGATGGGGTAGAAATACGACCTAGCATTGAGAATGACGGTAAGTTTATCAACATAAATAAGAACTAATTTTAAAGACTCATTGTAATGATTTCTTTATTGCAGCGTTGGTACTACCCTCGATAAGTACGTTTCAAAGTCCTGCACGCAAAAGAAACAAAGTGCTTGAGGGAGAGGAAATTAAGGATACGATGTGTAAAGCATATTCCATATTAGCAGGTACAAATAAGAGAGTAAAGGAGAAAACTATATGCTCCATATATGGACAACTTGTAGCTGCAAAAACTAGAAGCTATGGATGAGCAGGCTAGAGGCATATGTATGCACCGGATTGGCAACATTTTCATTGAAATGAAAATGAATTCCACGACCAATATCCGCCAAATGAACATGCCTTTTAGATATACCCCACAAAGTTCTCTCTCACCTCACTCCCAATCTTCAATAAGCTCCCATCATCCGACGACCCATATCCACCAAATGACCATGCCTTCTAGATATACCCCACAACGTTCTCCCTCACCTCACTCCCAATCTTCAATAAGCTCCCATCGTCCCACGACCAATATGGGTCAAATGAACATGCCTTCTAGATATACCCCACAAAGATCTCCCGGACCTCACTCCCAATCTTCAATTAGCTCCCATCATCCCACAACCAATATCAGCCAAATGAACATGCCTTCTAGATATACCCCACAAAGTTCTCCCTCGCCTCACTCCCAATCTTCAATAAGCTCCCATCATCCGACGACCCATATCCACCAAATGAACATGCCTTCTAGATATACCCCACAACGTTCTCCCTCACCTCACTCCCAATCTTCAATAAGCTCCCATCGTCCCACGACCAATATGAGCCAAATGAACATGCCTTCTAGATATACCCCACAAAGATCTCCCGGACCTCACTCACAATCTTCAATTAGCTCCCATCATCCCACAACCAATATCAGCCAAATGAACATGCCTTCTAGATATACCCCACAAAGTTCTCCCTCGCCTCACTCCCAATCTTCAATAAGCTCCCATCATCCGACGACCCATATCCACCAAATGAACATGCCTTCTAGATATACCCCACAAAGTTCTCCCTCACCTCACTCCCAATCTTCAATAAGCTCCCATCATCCCACGACCAATATCAGCCAAATGAACATGCCTTCTAGATATACCCCACAAAGTTCTCCCTCGCCTCACTCCCAATCTTCAATAAGCTCCCATCGTCCCACGACCAATATGGGTCAAATGAACATGCCTTCTAGATATACCCCACAAAGATCTCCCGGACCTCACTCCCAATCTTCAATTAGCTCCCATCATCCCACAACCAATATCAGCCAAATGAACATGCCTTCTAGATATACCCCACAAAGTTCTCCCTCGCCTCCCTCCCAATCTTCAATAAGCTCCCATCATCCGACGACCCATATCCACCAAATGAACATGCCTTCTAGATATACCCCACAACGTTCTCCCTCACCTCACTCCCAATCTTCAATAAGCTCCCATCGTCCCAGGACCAATATGAGCCAAATGAACATGCCTTCTAGATATACCCCACAAAGATCTCCCGGACCTCACTCACAATCTTCAATTAGCTCCCATCATCCCACAACCAATATCAGCCAAATGAACATGCCTTCTAGATATACCCCACAAAGTTCTCCCTCGCCTCACTCCCAATCTTCAATAAGCTCCCATCATCCGACGACCCATATCCACCAAATGAACATGCCTTCTAGATATACCCCACAAAGTTCTCCCTCACCTCACTCCCAATCTTCAATAAGCTCCCATCATCCCACGACCAATATCAGCCAAATGAACATGCCTTCTAGATATACCCCACAAAGTTCTCCCTCGCCTCACTCCCAATCTTCAATAAGCTCCCATCGTCCCACTACCAATATGGGTCAAATGAACATGCCTTCTAGATATACCCCACAAAGATCTCCCGGACCTCACTCCCAATCTTCAATTAGCTCCCATCATCCCACAACCAATATCAGCCAAATGAACATGCCTTCTAGATATACCCCACAAAGTTCTCCCTCGCCTCACTCCCAATCTTCAATAAGCTCCCATCATCCGACGACCCATATCCACCAAATGAACATGCCTTCTAGATATACCCCACAACGTTCTCCCTCACCTCACTCCCAATCTTCAATAAGCTCCCATCGTCCCAGGACCAATATGAGCCAAATGAACATGCCTTCTAGATATACCCCACAAAGATCTCCCGGACCTGACTCACAATCTTCAATTAGCTCCCATCATCCCACAACCAATATCAGCCAAATGAACATGCCTTCTAGATATACCCCACAAAGTTCTCCCTCGCCTCACTCCCAATCTTCAATAAGCTCCCATCATCCGACGACCCATATCCACCAAATGAACATGCCTTCTAGATATACCCCACAAAGTTCTCCCTCACCTCACTCCCAATCTTCAATAAGCTCCCATCATCCCACGACCAATATCAGCCAAATGAACATGCCTTCTAGATATACCCCACAAAGTTCTCCCTCGCCTCACTCCCAATCTTCAATAAGCTCCCATCGTCTCTTTTCCTATATTTCGCAGTCACCTTCACCTCGGCATAAGGTAACATTAACAACCCTTTCTGCATCATCTCAATCTGACATTCCTGATAATACAACTACCACACCATACAATCAACATCAAGAAACAGCTACTTTGTGCGATAACGAAGATCCACAGCCTTTGGCAAGTTTTTATAGCACTTTTAAATAATGTACTTATTTGTTAATAAACGGTTTGAAAAGAGTTGTTAATAATTTAAAATAAATTACCTTAACATAGTCCTGTAGAACTGCAACGATAGCACGGCATTCATCTAGAATTATTTCGGAAATAGCTTGTGGTGAAACTTTAAACAAGTAGTGAAGGCTCTTGAAACTATCTCCTGTTGCAATAAAACGGAGGGTTATAGCTAGGCCCTCAATTGGTGGTATTGCTTTTCTCCACCTTGTATCTTGCTTACAAATCATTGCTCCAACTTTAGACAATAGATAATTAAAATCTTCACTGGACATTCTGCAGAAATTTTCAAACTTCCCTGAAGGGTCTTTCAGTAGGTCTGTCAACAAGTTACTGCCGGTATACCTAAAACCAAAATAACAAAATTTAATATACATATACAGAAACTTTCTTCCATTTTAACACCTACATTTGTCTATTTCGATGAAGTGACATCATCCACCATCTTCTTGTCCTCGGTTTTTCTTTTTTGGGTTTAATAACATACCGCCACAAGACATGACAACAAAAGCGGCACAATTAATAACAAGTTCTGTATCGCTGTACATGGCCGTGGGTCTGCAGTCTGTATGTATACTTTGAATAGCGAATATTCGTTGTTCCCAAAGCGGCTGGACACACGACAAACGGCGCATATGTAGTTCGCTATATTGCTATATCGCGTGGTCGCTATATCGCGAATACTGGACGAAAAAAGGCGAGCGGTTCGAATGCCGCATGTCTGGCGCCACCCTTATATTAAAGCCGAACGAACATATGGTTCCGCTTATCTGCCACTTATCGAATAACGAGGTTATGTTTATACAAATTTTGGTATATGTTATGGTATATTATGGTATTTATGCTGTCTCCTTGTATATGTCATCAAATCCAAAAATTGATTAATGTCAATAATATTATAATGAAAGATGATGTAATAGACAATGATGAAAGAGATGAAGCTGAAATAGTTGTGTACGGGTTTATCTAGGAAAGGCTATAGAAGATCCATAAAGTAGTAAATCTGTGCATTATAAAATAAATAAACCAAAACAGGTACCAAAATATCTCGCGAGTGCGTAAATGTAACAAATATTAGTCTTTAGACTTCCAGAAGCTGTCAGTACATGCGCGGGCATTCAAACAACCACCAACCTAAAACACCCAACATGTAAAATTACTAACGGTTCAAAACTTTGCTAAGGCTTAACTAAGCTAACCCTTAAAATGAACGGTGCAGTAGATACGTAGCCTAAGCCGAGCTTTGTTAACTATCACATGTGTCAGCGGTGTAGTTGGGCCTAAGCAGAATTACGTATCACAATAAAAAAATTATAGTTAACGTACGGAATTTCCCCACATACATCAAACTTCTGTTGAGAGATCCTTATATTTATGTTGATTTGTACGCTCCTTCCTTACTACATTCGCATCAGCAGGTACCGAAATCTCTATGAAAGTGCACACCTTCCTCTGCAAATCCTTTACCAGGATATCTGGCTTATTAGCATCAAGCATTCTATTAGTGGCGATAGGCATATTCATAATATGGTAATATGATCGTTACTCACAACAGGAGATGGAATGTGGTCATACCACCGAAACACATCCATTACGAAACCTAGATGGGAACATAAATTGTAATGTATACAGTGACCGCCAAAAAGTCGGCATCATCTGAGATTTTTATTAATAGCGATTTTGTAGTAAATTTTATTCTTCATAAAAGTTCTTGTTTTGTCCAATGATAACAAAAATTTTGAAGAAAATCCTAAAAAATTTTATAGGGGTCTAGGCAAGGACAATATCTGTATCCAGAATTTTCCAAACATGCAGGATGTTACCAACTTTTGGACAGGCATTTGGGGGCAATCTGGCAAGTATAATTCTGAAGCGGAATGGATTAAACGCGAGGAGAGGCGTAATAACCATTATCCAGCAATGGAAGATGTACTTCTCTCCAAAGATGACATCTCAAATGCTTGCAAAAGTTTAGCACTTTGGAAAGCTCCTGGACCAGATAAAATTCCTAATTTTTGGCTTAAAAGGATAACCATTTTGCATGAACATTTGGTAAAATGTTTTAACAATATGGTTAATAATCCGGAACTGATACCGTCGTGGCTGACTGAAGGTGTTACTGTTTTGATTCCCAAAACGGAGAGTACAATGGAAGTATCCCAATATAGACCTATTACTTGTTTAAATTGTAGTTATAAATTATTAACTAAAATTTTAGGTACCAAGATTTATGAACATCTGAAAGAAAATAATGTATTGCCCTCTGAGCAGAAAGGTATTTTAAAGGACAGTTATGGATCAAAGGAACTGTTAATAATCAACAAGAAGATTGTTGAAAAGATCAAGAAGTCTCGAGGAAACCTATCCATGGCCTGGATTGATTATAAGAAGGCGTACGATAGTATCCCGCATGAATGGATTATAAAAGCCTTGGAGATATATAGGGTAAACCGAAAAATTATTTTTTTGGTAAACTCATGTATGTCTTTATGGTCTACTAAATTATGCTTGCGGGGAGAAGACTCGTGTGTTTTCTCAGAGCCGATTGATATTAATTGTGGCATATTTCAAGGTGATAGTTTTCTCCATTGCTGTTTTGCATAGGCCTGTTTGCATTGTCTAGGGAATTGAACGAGGATAAAGTTGGTGTGCAGTTATTACCTGGCGAAAAGTTAATTGGTCATTCATTTTATATGGATGACTTGAAACTTTATGCCAAAAATGATGTGCAGTTGAAGAGGAGCCTCAGTATTGTTAAACAATTCTCTGATGATATTGGGATGCAATTTGGCTTAGAGAAGTGTGCTAAAATTAGTATTGTCAAAGGCAAAATTGAGAAAACCGCTGACATATGCCTGAATGATCATTCTAGTATTAATGGCCTAACAGATAATACTAGATATAAGTATCTGGGAATGGATGAAGCCTTTGGTATTGATGATGAAGGCATGAAGGTGAAGGTTATTGGCGAATACATTAAGCGTGTGAGGAAAATTTTAAAGTCTGAGGATTATGTTAGTAAGCCAATGCATGGTCAATTTTTAAGAATTGTGGAGGCTGATGGCATTTCAAAGTCTGGGTCTTTATCTTGGCTTGGTCATGGGAACATTAAGGCTGAAACGGAATCCTCTATTGTTGCGGCGCAAGATCAGGCAATTCGTACCAGATATCATGAACAGAAGATTATGAAAGTTGCTCATGATGGGAGTTGTAGATTGTGTCATCAGGCTCCGGAACATGTCTACCACTTATTGGCGGCTTGTCGAGTCTTAGCTGAGTCGCATTACATTGCTAGGCATGATAGGGTGGGAACATACACACATAAAAATACGGAGTTGGATTTAACACCGATTCAACACCGCTATGGATCTCCCTCGCGACCGTTTGCGCATGTAGTTAAATCAGACGGAGTTGAATTTTGACAGAGCTCATTCACTCTTTTTATAGTTATTATTATTTGTAACGGAGTTGAAAATACATGTTTAGGGAAATACAGGTTTACTCCTTTATAGACATAAAATAATCTCCCCGCGTGTCAAACTTCCGCGTTCCGGAGTGCAAAAGTTCTTCTGTAGTAGTAAAATACATCAGTGGAGATGTTACGTAACTCCTTTATTAGTGTTAAAATTACCCTGTTGCGGGGTGCTTTTCTTTTATTGGCGAAATTATTCTTTCCCTAAAAGAGTTGTTTGTGTACGTAATGAATTTAAATATTTACCAAATAGAGTTGTCTTTTTTTCAGAGTGGTTCTTATCTTTATTAGGAATATGACGGGGACCAGTAAAAATCAAAAATTCATTTTAACAATTTATTTTTCGAAAAAACAAGTAAATGAATATACATGTTTGCACAATACTCAATAAATAAAATACAGTTTATCCTAAATATAAGAATAATCTCCGTATAAATATTAATAATAATAAATTAATAACTAATATCAAATATAACAGAGTACATAAAGTCTAGAGTACTTTCATTAATAACTAAGTACATATAATATAATTGGTAACTATATACATATCATTCGCCTTATTATAAGGAATGTGTATAAGGATTTGTATTAACATCTTCATCCTCTTCGCCCGTCCTTATTACCAAAGTAATTCCTCGTTGACTGTGCCATATGAAGTCTACCAATAACTCCTTGTCGATTCCATAACTCGCGTCATCATAATACTTGATATCTTGATATTTTGTCTCTGGTATTTTAAATAGCTTGCCAACTGTACATAAAAAAAGAAATATCTGCAGAATTGTTGTATTTTTGTATGTTGTAAGGCAAATAGAAAAAATAAAAAAAAAACGCATTGCCGGACAAAGGAATACACACGACTTCATAAAAAAACACAAAAATCGACATGCATTCTGTAGGTACAATGCAGTGTCATACTCGGTATGAAGGTACCACAAATGCGGCAACAAACGTACTGCGCATTTGACTAGCCGATATCTTCACAAGCTTTTTTCTATAGTACATTAGTAGTGTGCGTAACATTTTTATAAACTACAAAATTATAAAAGCATGTGAGCACAACGAATAAGTAATGTACACGCATACATATGTCTACGTACATACATACATATGTAGTAATATAAGTAACTTACCTGTAGTATTAATTGTGTCGAAATTTAATACATCGTTGATAATTCTGACCCATTTTTTTATTTGTCCATATTTAACTCGTATGAAAATACACTGCTCCATTTGAAATAATAATGTAAGTACTTACATATAAAATATTAAAAGTAATGGAAATGAAACTCACTCTCAACTGCACCCCGCAAACTTAGGAGTATAAGTGACGACCACAACACACTGCGAAGCAAACTGCAAACCGTCTTGGTGGCGACATGTTGACGCCTGTTGTTGTCAAACCGTAAGTTTTTGCCTTTACAGTATAAATCTTACCTTTTTGGAGATTATTCACTCCAAAACGGAGTCAGAAATCAATATTACACAGGAAATTAATGTTTACTTTTAGGAGTTTTATCACGCCGTCACAATGTTCAGTCATATCAACTCCAAAAAGTGTACTTTCTCTCATTTTGTCAGTTATTTCAAGTTATTTCAGTTAATTTTCATTTCACAGCTCCAGTGAAAATTTTCACTTTTTCGGATATAAACTATTTTCAACTCCGTGCTGTGTAGTTAAATTAACTCCGATATTACGTATATCAACAATTTTTAGCACACAATCAACTGATTTTCGGAGAAAAAATCACTCTTTTTTGTGTACAACTAACTACGTGCAAATTCTCTCCGTAAAATTTTTATGTGTGTATATACATTATAATTTATGTTCCCAACTAGGTTTAGCAATGGATGTGTCTCGGTGGTATGACCACATCCCATCTCCTGTTGTGAGTAATGATCATATTACCATATTATGGAACTTGCCTGTTGTCACTGATAGAATGCTTGATGCTAATAAGCCAGATATCGTGGTAAAGGATTTCCAGAGGAAGGTGTGCACGTTCATAGAAATCTCGGTACCTGCTGATGCGAATGTTGTAAGGAAGGAGCTTGAAAAACAACTTAAATATAAGGATCTCGCAATAGAAGTTGGACGTATGTGGGGAATGAAAGTGAACATTGTTCCGGTGATTGTAGGTGCATTGGGAGCAGTTAGTCTAAATTATAGTAAGCATGTTAAAGAGTTGCCGTGCAAAATTTCGCCCTGGGAAATTCAAGAAATTGCGGTTTTGGGAAGCGCGAATATTTTGAGGAGAGTTTTATCATAAAGAACTCTAAATTTGCTGCTTAATATTTCATCTTTACCTTCTTTTAATGTATATTGTCTATTAATAAATGTGTGTCTGTGTGTGTGTATGTATGTGTGTGTGTGTGTGTGTTTTTAATGACCTTTGCACAAGGCTGCAAGGGTTTTCTGCAGTTTTCCTTTGCTTTGCAAAGAAAAATGAAATTTTTCTTTGCAAAGCATAAATGGCCTTGTGTTTTTCCAAATTGGGTAGAGCTGCAGTGATACCCGCAAAGGGAGTACCCTAGGCTTCAGCGAAGCTCGGTACTACCAATTTGCCCTGATCCTCTTTATTACTTTTCAAAATTATTAGTGTAATTTTAGTATTTATATGTTGTATCTAAATTATATTATCTAGGTTTCAAATATTTAATGAGATGTATCAGAGATTTTCAATAAATAATAATAATAATAATAACAATATGGTTAATAATCCGGAACTGATACCGTCGTGGCTGACTGAAGGTGTTACTGTTTTGATTCCCAAAACGGAGAATACAATGGAAGTATCCCAATATAGACCTATTACTTGTTTAAATTGTAGTTATAAATTATTAACTAAAATTTTAGGTACCAAGATTTATGAACATCTGAAAGAAAATAATGTATTGCCCTCTGAGCAGAAAGGTATTTTAAAGGACAGTTATGGGTCAAAGGAACTGTTAATAATCAACAAGAAAATTGTTGAAAAGATCAAGAAGACTCGAGGAAACCTATCCATGGCCTGGATTGATTATAAGAAGGCGTACGATAGTATCCCGCATGAATGGATTATAAAAGCCTTGGAGATATATAGGGTAAACCGAAAAATTATTTTTTTGGTAAACTCATGTATGTCTTTATGGTCTACTAAACTATGCTTGCGGGGAGAAGACTCGTGTATTTTCTCAGCGCCGATTGATATTAATTGTGGCATATTTCAAGGTGATAGTTTATCTCCATTGCTGTTTTGCATAGGCCTGTTTGCATTGTCTAGGGAATTGAATGAGGATAAAGTTGGTGTGCAGTTATTACCTGGCGAAAAGTTAATTGGTCATTCATTTTATATGGATGACTTGAAACTTTATGCCAAAAATGATGAGCAGTTGAAGAGGGGCCTCAGTATTGTTAAACAATTCTCTGATGATATTGGGATGCAATTTGGCTTAGAGAAGTGTGCCAAAATTAGTATTGTCAAAGGGAAAATTGAGAAAACCGCTGACATATGCCTGAATGATCATTCTAGTATTAATGACCTAACAGATAATACTAGATATAAGTATCTGGGAATGGATGAAGCCTTTGGTATTGATGATGAAGGCATGAAGGTGAAGGTTATTGGCGAATACATTAAGTGTGTGAGGAAAATTTTAAAGTCTGGTTTAAATGGAAAGTATAAAATGCAAGCGATAAATGCATATGCTATTCCTATATTTCGATACAGTGTTGGTGTTTTAAACTGGACGAAGAAGGAAATACGCGATTTGGACATTAAAACTAGAAAACAGTTAACATTAAATTTTATGTTTCACCCTAGGTCCGATGTCTGCAGGCTATACCTGCATCGTTTAGATGGAGGTCGTGGTTTGCAGCAATTGGAAAATATTTATGATTTGGAAATGTTAAATTTAGGAAATTTTATAAAGGCCAACAAGGAGGATAAAGTTATTAAACAATTAATTAGGGATACTTCTGGTAAGTCAATAATTAGTAAACATAAACTAATTTTAGAAAAATTTCAGGTCGAAGAACTAGAAAATTATGGAAATAAAACTTCGGTGGCGAGTTTAAAGCGGGAGATTAAGTTAAGAATGAATCGGAAAATGAGGGAGGATTATGTTAGTAAGCCAATGCATGGTCAATTTTTAAGAATTGTGGAGGCTGATGGCATTTCAAAGTCTGGGTCTTTATCTTGGCTTTGCCATGGAAACATTAAGGCTGAAACGGAATCCTCTATTGTTGCGGCGCAAGATCAGGCAATTCGTACCAGATATCATGAACAGAAGATTATGAAAGTTGCTCATGATGGGAGTTGTAGATTGTGTCATCAGGCTCCGGAACATGTCTACCACTTATTGGCGGCTTGTCCAGTCTTAGCTGAGTCGCATTACATTGCTAGGCATGATAGGGTGGGAACATATATACATTATAATTTATGTTCCCAACTAGGTTTAGCAATGGATGTGTCTCGGTGGTATGACCACATCCCATCTCCTGTTGTGAGTAATGATCATATTACCATATTATGGAACATGCCTGTTGTCACTGATAGAATGCTTGATGCTAATAAGCCAGATATCGTGGTAAAGGATTTCCAGATGAAGGTGTGCACGTTCATAGAAATCTCGGTACCTGCTGATGCGAATGTTGTAAGGAAGGAGCATGAAAAACAACTTAAATATAAGGATCTCGCAATAGAAGTTGGACGTATGTGGGGAATGAAGGTGAACATTGTTCCGGTCATTGTAGGTGCATTGGGAGCAGTTAGTCTAAATTATAGTAAACATGTTAAAGAGTTGCCGTGCAAAATTTCGCCCTGGGAAATTCAAGAAATTGCGGTTTTGGGAAGCGCGAATATTTTGAGAAGAGTTTTATCATAAAGAACCCTAAATTTGCTGCTTAATATTTCATCTTTACCTTCTTTTAATGTATATTGTCTATTAATAAATGTGTGTCTGTGTGTGTGTGTGTGTGTGTGTGAGTGTGTGTGTGTGTGTTTTTAATGACCTTTGCACAAGGCTGCAAGGGTTTTCTGCAGTTTTCCTTTGCTTTGCAAAGAAAAATGAAGTTTTTCTTTGCAAAGCATAAATAGCCTTGTGTTTTTCAAAATTGGGTAGAGGTGCAGTGATACCCGCAAAGGGAGTACCCTAGGCTTCAGCGAAGCTCGGTAGTACCAATTTGCCCTGATCCTCTTTATTACTTTTCAAAATTATTAGTGTAAGTTTAGTATTTATATGTTATATCTAAATTATATTATTTAGGTTTCAAATATTTAATGAGATGTATCAGAGATTTTCAATAAATAATAATAATAATAATAATAATAATAATAATAATAATAATATATTTATTTATGGATTCCAAAGCAAAAGCAGAGAATATAGAATACATGTATAGAATTGGAAATCAATAGAAGCAGAACAGACAAGTCTGATTTTATAGGTGCCCCCAGAACACTTAAACTAAAATGAAATTAGGAAAGACTAAAAATTGTATATGTACATAGAAAAAAAGCTAAATTGTAATTTTAGCAAAACTAATTGAGACTATTCTTGCACCCTAAACACAATCATTGAGGGTCTTGCATGATTTTACCTAACTTAACAAATAAAATCCTTAGGTGGTAAGAATACCGTGTGGAATTTTTTTTCCGATTATTGTGTTGCACTCAATTGTTATTGAACATTAAAGTTTAAACCGCGTCAAAACGCTCCGTGGCGTCATAAGATTGGTGAGAAGCTCAGCGAGCCTAGCCCGTAGAGAGCAGCCGGAAAAATAGGGCCTATGGGCACGACAACAGCATCGAGTTGAATATATAGCATCTGGAGGACATTGTGTGCGTTCTGATAACGAATAAGTAGAGTTGGGTCATGGAATCTTTTCGTGTCAAAACTGACAGTCGTCGTAGAAGACGTACGTCCAGCGTTAATGTCAAACTTTTCACATTTTGTAAGAGTGAAGGCATGACAATCGCATAGTAACTAGCTCATGTCACGTGGCCTTCGACCAGGCATGCTACGTCACACCAATCACAGCCCGTTCATATTTAAAGGGACGAAACCGATTTTAATATTATTAATTGCGTACGAACCGATTTTTTTCTTTAACAAAAAGCGTTTGCGGACGGTTCTGGTATACGTTTGGCACTAACAGAGCGTATTATTTTTTTTATTTTGAGACTTAGTGCAAGACCCCTATTGCGGAAGCACTGAACTTATAATAACATATTGGTAATTATTTAGAGTGATCGTAGCGACATTTGAAAATAATCTCTTAAATGGTTCCAAGTGGTGTACTGGTGTGGAAACAACATTCTTATACCTCAAATGCAGATTATGAACATCGGCTCTATAACTAATTCGTTCACGGAGATAAGGACGTACTTCAGTTATCACAACTAACTCTAAACGGCAAGCTATGTGCAAGGCACGCGGTTCTGACATATTTAACCATCCAGCAGTAACCAACTTATGTGAAATTCTTTCTCTACACCTTATTCCATAAATGAATCTAAAACACGAATTCTACACTCTCCGGATCCGGCGCGTATCAAGTGCTGCCAAGCACGGGCCATAGACAATATCACAGTGATTGAACAACGGGAGAACCGAGGCATCACATAACAGCAACTTAGCTTCTCTGTTCAGCAGCTGAAGACTGGGATTAAGAGCTCTTAATCTGTCATAAGAACTCCGAATGAGACCATTACCATGTTCAACAAAGCGCATGGAACCATCAAACACCAACCCCAAGACTTTCAGCTTTTCTGTTCTGCTGATAATATTATCACTTATCTTTATATTGATATTCCTATCTCTGCACTTATCACGAGCATTCCTACCACCAAGCACAATCATTAAACACCTCGCACGGTTAAGTTTCAAACAGTGCGATATTGTCACTAGAGACTCCTAGTCCTTGTTGATTAACTTCGCTGCTTCGTCCAACTCATTAGGAGGGTAAGAAAAATAAAGAACAGTGTCATCAGCATATAAATGATACTTGCAGGTAGATATACATTTCGGGAATGATGATGAGTAAATGGAAAAAAAAGTTAGGGCCAAGGATTGACCCCTGAGGGACACCTGCTGCAACCCGCAATAAATTTGACAATGTATCATCCATCGTGACACACTGAGACCAGTCACCTAAGTAACTCTTTAACAGTCGCACTGAACCATCACTCAACCCTATGTGGTGAAGAACTGAAACTATAATATCAAGATTGACGGTATCAAGAGCTTTGCTATTACCAATGCTATTAAAACAGTAATATATCCGTTGTCAGTCGTTAAATATAATCATCCGTTACGCAACCGAGAGCCGTATCGCAACTATAGCTCTTTCTAAAGCCCAACTGACCAACCGGAAGTATCTTTTCATCATGCAAATGCTAGCGCAACAGAAACGAAATCACACTTTAACAAAAATTTGACAATGCTTATAGTATATTAATCGATCTCATTAACATGGCTGCGGCAATACTATGGGTATTGGCAATACTATAGATTTTTCCAACAGTGAGGAAAGGTCTCCTGCTCGATACACGAGTTAACAATGTGCCTAATTTCAGAGATAATAAAAGGACACCACAACCTAATTAATTGCATACGTATCTCGTCAGTACCACAAGAATTTGATTTAATTATTGTGATTGCAATCTCGATATCTCAGTCGCAAGATACTGACAAATTTGACAATTATTGGACGATTTTTCTTCTTGTTTGGATTGCCAAGCCGATGACATCTAGTGTACACATTTAATTTATTCTTACAACACGCAATGACAACTTTTTCGGTATTATCCTACATCTTCTTCAACCCCCATAATTCTTATGCTATTACGGTGGGTATACTGCCCTAAAACATCTAATTTATTGGCGAGTGTATTCCTCTCGGTGTCTAGAACTGCACATTTATTCTCCAATACTTCGACCACATGTTGAATTTGTTTTTCCAGCCTGTTGCCTAGGACGTACAGAAGTTTTGCGAATGGATTCTGATTCACAACATAATTATCGAATGTTTCAGTGATTTGTGACCTGATTTCTGCAATTAACTCTCTCGTCACCACCATCCTGTCGACTTATTACTCCTTTCTGCTGCAATTAGAGGTCACTTAGAAATTAAAAATGCGCATGGAAACCGTTCTCTCATGTCGTCAAGTACCAATAATGCGGTCAGTTGAAAATCGTAGCTATTGATTCCAAATCTTCCATCAATGCAAAGTCATTGCCATATATATTTAGAAGTTCATGTTGAGCGGTATTTGTTATAATCAAAACGAAATCATCGTCTTTCAATTCTGGATGTTGTTATTTCTCATCTCCATTACCCAAGCGTCGACACTGATGGCATCATTTGTATGTTTTACTGCTATCGAATTGAGATTAAAGGACGTCTCGATGTTGTACAGGTCTCTTTTTCTTAATGAATGCAACCTGCTTAACTTTGAATCAGTGACTGCATCTCTAACGTCATCCAGAATAGAATCAAATGGTATTTTCATTGCGATTTTGTTGGCCATCATTTGCCGCTCTGATTCTTTCAGGGTTAAATGGCTTAGCTCATTTGTGTGACCTACATGAGTCTCTACATACTTGATTTGGCATGTATCATTGGAATGGTGCATTAATTTGATGCTAGCAGGGTAGTATGCACCTATTTTGGTCCTGCCTTGCGTTTTTAAATGCCTGATATGTTTTCCTCTAGGCGCATAAATACCAGATTTATAACATACATAGTATACTGTTCTTTCCAAATTAGTCACTGATCTCTCGTAGTTTCTATTTGATCCTTCCACTTCCTAAAATCTTCGATGTTTGCAAAGTCTTCATTTACAGATTGCATCAAAATCCCATGATCATCCGTGAAATGCTTTCTTAACCTGCGTATATCATCTTTTCGTGAGCACAAATAGCACTTCTGCGCTTTTTGATATTTTAAATTCATTTTCATTTGTTATCGGTAGCTCAGATTTCTTAAGTGATTAAAGTTTTTGTTGCATGTCTTGCAAGTGAAAGTTTTTTCTTGTGCCACAAAATTATGGGTTAAGTGTTTCCTGACATGTTTGTTTAAATTACTTTTATTGGAAAACTTTTTATTACATTCAATGCAAATTGCAGTTTTTTCCATTTTATATTAGACTCTACAAGAACAAAGGGGTGTGGATTAATGCGACAATCAAATTGGTGCGTAAATTTGTGTACAACCTGATTTAAATAAAAGCAATTTTGCTGCAAGTTTGGCATTTCTGTTTGTTTATAACTTATTGGGGTTTGTAGTTATGGCGACCAACTTTTCTTTTTTTAATCAATGTCATATTTTCTCTTTAACGATGTTCAAATTTTATATATCTTACATTTTCGGGAAAATGACAATCGTCAAATATTGCGAATTCTGACAACATGGATTTTTGCGAATAAAAATTAATTTTTTCCGTTTTTGATAAAGTTCGTTGAGCTGGATACGTATAAGAGCCTCAACAGGTTCCTATAGCGTCTGAAAAGAAAACCAAGTACATTTCAGAAAAAAAAAAGTTCAGTGTTCCGACAACCTAATTAGGTTATAACAAAAACAAAAACTTGCTACCAAAACTTGTTTTACAAGATACTTTTATCAACAATTAATCAGATAGTATTCCTTATTTTATTTACATGCAATTCAGAACCGATATTTTTATACGGATGTTCACGAGAAAAGAATCATTACAAATTTATACATAGCTACTTACCTACTATTGATTCTGAAATCAGAAATCGATTTATTTATGTACTTAACGCACTTAACTTACTATACTTAACTAATAAGCTTAATTTCACACGATATGACGGCCACTCAGGGCCGCGTCTAGGGTTTTACGGGCCCTAGGCACACCTGAAATTCCGGGCCCCTCAATCTTACTATCGCATATAAGACCAATAATAAAAATATTTTTTTAAGAAATAAGAATCACATTTTAAGAAATGTTCTAACAACTTAAAGTTGTTAATTTGTATTAAAATTTTTAATGAAAATATGGTATTTTACAAACCTAAAATGTTCTTTTTCTGATTTTGGCTTCAATAATTGTTTTCATGATATCATCATAGTAGAGGGTTTTTAAAAAATCCTTTTCAAGTTTGGCAGGCGCGAAAAAATTTGCCACCTTAAAATAGAAAAGTAACCCTCAGTATTGCTGACTGATCGTGTTAGAAAAAATCTTGACATTATTTCGACATTCAGAGAGGTGGATTAAAATTTGTTATCTAAAATAAAATTTGACTTCTCTGAAGCAAATCCTATTCTCTGCGATTTCTAATAATAAATAAAACTGTTCTATTTATATTTTTTGTTCATCGATATTTAAATCTTTGTCAGACGTCTATAAAATTTAGGTAACTGCAATAATATATGTTTTGCTATTTCCATAAATATGTGGAACAATAACGTACTAAAATTATTTTATTCAAACTATAAACAGTGGATTTATAAGCGAGTTTGGTCAACTAAACAGTTTGGCACCATTAAAAGCTACAAATATCTTCTTTTGTCATTTTCAGTTTTTTTAATACTCTCTTAAAAGTGTTAAATGTACAAGGGTACAAGAGTTAAATTTGGGCAAACGCATTTTTTGCCTATCAAAGCAATTTCCACCTATCAACAAAAAACAGGATTTTGAATTTTCGTTATTAATTTTGTGCATACATGAATATTGCGAATGTGCGTTTGTCTACAAATGTATGAAAAGTCGCCAGTTCCCAAAAATGGGTTTTACGTATTATTTTATATTCTTTACGCAAGTTTTGAGAATTATTTTCATTGTCATCATATGAATTCCCGAAAATATATAAAAGCCTGCTGTTTGTCACATTAAAAATAAAGCGTTTGGTACATTGCGGTGCGGTTTTGAGAATACTCGACAGTGTTCGATGATTTTTGTGTCTCGCAAAGAAAAACAGATCATTACGACAGTTTTTTTTATTTTTACCAAAAATCTCAAAAATTATATCAAATATCAACAACCTCGTTTTTCACTGCATTTTTTAGGTAGGCTGAAATGAAATTTTGAATCTTGGAGTTTCAATACAAAGGAGACGGCAATCACTGACTAAATGAAGTGTTATTTCATTACTCTTAAACGAGGTGCCAAAAATGTTCCGTGTCCTATTATAAAATTTGGCATGCACAATTTAACGGAATTCTATCAAGTGCAATTATGTTTTTAGGGAACTTATGCTAAACTTATTTTATTTTAAACATTTAACTTATTTTTATCAAAATGTGATGTTACGGAGGTTCATCTACAAAAGACATTGGAATAATCAACGAGAAAAACTACCGAAATCATGCATAGATGGCCGCCGACTTCTGGACCTAATTCTGAACACTGCCCCGAAGTATCGATATGGGCGATATGCAATTGCATTTGGGTTGTAATAAATTGTATTATTATTGGTATAAAGTTTTTTGTTATGTAATTTTCGAAAATTATATATGCTTTCGAATTCTAGTTCTAAGTCGATTTATTTATTGTACAATTAGTGGCCCCTAGATTAATTAGGTCGAATGGGGCCGCTTACGGGTCCACCTTTCGACGGGCCCTAGGCACATGCCTATTTTGCCTACTGGTAAACGCGGCCCTGCGGACACTACACAACCAAAGTGACCGTTGTACACGTTTGGCTCAATGTTGACATTTTCAAAGATGTGTCAGGTACGCTAAAGCGGTTAACATTTGCGCGCGCACTAGGTAGGTAAACCGTGATTTTTCCTAATAGGAAAGAGCGTACGGGGGGACACTTTCAAATATGCGGAATGCGCGGCGAGCTGCGCGCGCATCGTTCCACAGTTGCAGTCGAGAACCCATCGTCATCGTCTTGTGTGCCTAGCGGCCTTGGGTTTGGGGGTTTACCGACCAATGCATTTTTCCATAAGGTTTTAAGATTAAGCTTTTTAATAGGTATCACAAAGTTTTGATTATATTAAGCAAACAATTTTTCACAACGGTCATTACGCAAATTGTGGACATGGAAATGTTCGAGAAAATTTTGGTCAATATTAATCAGCGGGAAAACACATTTTGAACTCCATCAATAAATTTGATGTCAATTTGAGGAATAAAATTGTCAACAAACTACCAACAAATGAAGAAGAAACGTAAACCAAAATTGGAGCTTTTCCCAGATTAATGTTGTTCAACATGCCAGGACATATTTCCGATAAAAGATGGGTTCATAATTGAAATTTTGTATGACAGCCTTTTCACATTTTCATCAAGTTGTTATATGCATGGATGGCATGTGTTAGTATATTTTCTGTCATCGTAGTTCTTCTAAATCTGTGTGTTCTCATATATGTGTTTGATCTTGTGCAACTGGAGAATATTGTTAAGTTTTTTCTTTCTTTTATTGTAAGTTCTTGGGTATGTTGAAAGACCTGTAGTGTTGGTGTTCGTTTGTCCAGTGAGTATATTATCTTCAATATCTTTGTTTGGGCAGTTTCGATGGAATAACTGTAGGTAGATAAAGCGCAAATGGAAAAGTCTGGAAAACGCACCAACCAAATCCACGGCGCTGGTTCAGCACGGATAACACTCCAGTTGACCTGGTGATAACGAAACACTTGATATGGCCAGGGGTTGACCACACGTAACACTTTGGGGTCGCGTTCTCCGCGAAAACTGTATGTATATCGAGACTGGTTGGGCGTGTATTTGGGACAAGAAAACGATGCACTCGGGTCTCTTTTCTATAGCTCAGTGAGTTGGGGTGGTGGGAAATTTGTGGGTAAGAGAAGAGACGGAAATCTGGATTCCAAACAATCTGGTTCCAATAATACAAAAAACCTAACTAGTAAATAAACCAAAATTCATACTATTGCGTCGCAACAAACTTATTTTGTTGTCTCTGTAATTTATCTCTGTAATCAATCTCAAAAATCTATTGGGAAATTAATTAATCCAATTCCATCAACATGCCGCGCATCACATTGAGAAGAACTTGACATTAAGGAGAAGAGCTTATAACGACGGAAATATCCATAGCTATGTTTAAGGAAATTTTGGTCATGAACTGCCGGGAGAATCGCATTTCGACTAAATTTTACGATGGCGTGTGGGTGAAGGTGGACAATATTCTTGTATGGTGGCACGCAGGCGGTGTTTAAAAAGAGAATGCAATTATAATTTTGAATAGGCTATTACATATGCATATTCACTGTTCAAGTTTGTCCGTTAAAAATATACGTTTCCGTGAACATTGAACCTCTGCTTATAACTAAAAAAATATTTGCCTTAATTTTTGAGTCTGGTGACGATTTTATTGAATATGGGTGTTCTTTAATTGATCACAAGGAGACAAGAACATAGCCACCAATATTTTTTAAATCTGTTACCTAGACTCGACCGAATAGAGCCGGATATACTTAGTATAATCCTATTTTTCCAAAGAGGGTTGTAATGGGACAAGTGCACTTAAATGCCGCAACCCTAATTTCGATCGACCATGAGTTTCCAAAAACGAATAAAAAGACATAATAAATCAATTTATAATCTCTAAAATTTGCTAAATAAATTTGGAAAATCGACATGAAAATATCCAAATATATGAAAGAATTCCTACTATTATAAAGCTGTTTATAAGCGATTAAAAGGAAAACAAATGCTAGCTATTTGTACCCACATATTCTTTTTAATTCTTTCTTCTTTTATTTTACTTTGTGGGTGAGGCTCCCAAGAATAATTTACCTAGGGGCCCCAACTATCCTTAATCAGCCACTAGGTATTACAATCAATTTGCAACAAGTTTTTACCTTGCACAGTATCAAAAGTGGGCATTGTTTCCAACGCCTTTGATTTATCAACGCCCCAATTGCCGAAACTTCCTAGACTGAATCAGAAGCATACCTCGCGCACTGAGTATTATACAATATTTATGGGGAATTGATAAATACCGAGCTAACAAATTTTGGGATACCCTGAGATATATGTGCGAGGCTTCCTGGGGCGTTGTACTTTATATCGGGGCTAATTTCGTTGGGAAAAGTTAGGCGTTGCTGGCGTCTGCACAGGGAGCGCCATCTACTATAATCAGTGGGGTAACCGTATACGCGCCATCTTTGTTAAACCGCTACAGATGAAGCTGTAATTTGATTAGACGCCACGTACCTAAATCCTCGTAAGTTATGTATTTTTAGCAGGAGAAGTTTACTAATTTGTGAATCTTATTACGCAGTCATAAAAACATGCATGAAATGGGTGTAATAATTGTTTAAACAGTGTCGTCATGAATGATATATAATATTATATACAAATTCCAATTCAACTACAACATTTTCAATAGGAAAAACAAAGAAACATAAATGTATGTAAATTAAAAACAGGATATAGTTCTTCTAGTTCAATGTTTATTTTAAGTTTACGTGGTTACATTTTTCATCCTTTAGGGCATCAGACACAATAAAAATAAATCCTAAAAAAGGTTAAATAAGTGTAAATAAGAGTATTTGTTTAACTTGGCTTTTTTTTACCTTTGACCGGTTGTTCGTACTTCGTGTTGGAACTAATGCCACTCCATCAAGTAACTCCACCCATTTTCTCGCTGCAAATTATTTTCCAAAATATCCTCTTTGAACTTTATATTCTGCTATATCTTTAATGATTGTTTCCAGATCCTTTTGATATTTTCGATGTTTCTTTGCAACGGTGTATATAAATTCAATAGTTTTCAGGTCTTGATCAGAATTTAAATGTTTACTTTTGTTCGTTGGTTCTAATAAATTAGCTGCAAAGTGTATTGGTTTTAAACACTTTGCAGCTCTTATCCTGCTATAATTGATTTTAATTTATCTCTATCTTCGTTCAAAATGCACTCAGATGAAGGTATTTGTGATGAAGGTACACCTTAGAAATAGTTGGTCCATTGATTTAAAAGATAGTAATCCATTTTCCATTGTGTTAAAAAAATCGTATAGTTGTTTTACTCTATCCCAAAATACATTTTCAAGAAGAGAAGTTTTTGGTCCTGAACTAAATATTTCAAGAACGTCAGGATCATCTTCCGCAGCCTAAGCTTGTAATGCATATTTTGTATCCATAAAACTTTTTAGCCACGCTACAAATGAATTCCAACGTGTTTTCACTGGTAACTTGAATGCAATGTATGTGTTTTTTGTACAATTGCAGTTTTTCAAAATGGGCGTGAAGAATCTGACATTTTGTCTTACCATTGAAATAATTTTCTTTTTACAATCATCTACTCGTTCTAGCTTTAGCATATCTTCCACTAACAAATTAAGGCCGTGGCACACGCATCCATAATTCACGATAAAATTATACTTATCGCTAATAATTTCTCTAGCTTTTCTAATATTTGTGCCATTATCTGTAACTACAGCCAAGAAACGTTCCACGCCCAATTCACCTAAGGCTTTTCAATTTCTTTGGCCAGATAGGTTGCCAGGTGTCTATTAGATGTCCTTTGTGTGTACTTAGGGCAAAGGTGTATTTATAATATAGTTAGTGATTAAATCATTTCGGCTGTTATACCATCCATCTACTTGCAGAGACAAGCTAGATGCTTCTGTTATTGTCGCTGCAATCGATGACCTTACTCTATTATATTCAGCGTCTAGAAGTGGTGTAGACAAACTCATACAGATTTGGTGGTTCATATGCCCATCGCATTTTTCGAAACCGCCTGAAGAGACCCATCTGTAAAGGCGCTGCTGACAAATATAGCGCGAGCTAGCAGTTGGTCTATTTGAAATTTTTCTTTCGGGGTGATACTATCTAAATGTGTGTTATTGACGTGGATGACCCTGACGCTGATGAGCATGATGGAGAACTTAATCCCGTATCAATTACTACCACGTCATCATCTGAATCAGATTTATCTGTTCGGTTTATTTGTGACCCTCGGTACAGATAAATGTGGGTTTAAAATGGTTTTTATGTCAGTGGGTGCTGCTATGCATTTTAATAAACGTTCTGTCTTAATGCATTTCTTTTAAATTGTTTTCTGCAAAATATGCACTCAAATGTAATCTGTTCCTTATTGGTTTTGTTACAGTACTTCCAAACCAAGCCTTTTGCCTTTATCATGATAGATTTAAGCTAATCAATAACACAAGTTTTTTAATCTTTACGAAGTTTTGAATTGTAAGGACCGTTGCCTAATTCTATCTTCATCTTAATCCTATGCTGTCACATAATAAACGAGTACTCCCCTTTATATGATGCAAATAATGCAACACGTAGGATTTCAAATAAACCACTCTGAACGTTTCGAAACTGATTCGACGTGCGATTTAGCGGAGGGACATAGCGACGGGACATAACGGCTGTGCTGGCTATGAAACGGACCAATCGCCATAAGTATTCGGCAGCTTCGCACAGCATGCAGGTATGTTCGAGTCAGGTATACATGATTTGACTATATCTTTCTACGTTCATATAAAAACGCACATAATTGAAATTACCGCTAATATTACTTCAATTACCGGTTATATTACCGCGGTAATAATACCAACACAAAAATCTGTCTTCGGTACCGTTACGTAATATTACCAAAATTACCGGTAATATTACCGCTGTAATATTACCATTTTACATTACTATGTGCACTCGATGTGAACAACTACAAGTAACCATATTCTTGTCGAAACTTGCTTGATTGCATGAATCGCCTAATACGTCTTTCGTTACCAACTGACAAAGACTCTTCGTCGATAAGACTAAAAAAGTATACTCCTCATACCTAAATTTAATTTCTAATTGCTTCTTTGTACGGTAACAATAAGATGTACATTTTCAAGCGTAACAATTAATAATGTAAAACACTTCGCTGTTGCCTAGTTAGTCAGGGGATTTACCCGGACGGAAACATAGAGGGGCGACTGGAGTTCGGGAGATAACTTGGCCTCTGACGGAAGGCAGTACGATGCAGCATTTGAAGAAGTAGATTTGCAACTTTTGTGATACGTTACTTTACTAATACTATTTTAAATACTAAACGGTTGTATGATTACAACTAACAATTTCGTTAGTTCACAATAACAAATATCATTAGTTTGTTCAGTACGCCACCGCCCCCCTAACCGCCCTAACGCCCCCCATTTACCTCTGGACCAGCTATCGCCCCCCATGAAGGCTTCAGCGCCCACCGGGGGACGCTACCGCCCGCGTTGGGAACCACTGGTGTAGAGCAATATGACATTATGTTTACACAATTGGTGCAAATCACACGTCGTTGCTCTATATAGCTCCTGTTACTGCTGCAGCCGTCCTGGTGATAATATTGCCTACATAGCAAGTAGGTTCTGTGAAAATTACAGGTGCGGAAGCAACTTTAATAACTATGATTGTTGTACGGCCTGCCGTTGCACAAAAGCCGATTACTCTGTATGACTGAATACTTCATAAAAGTCTTATGGTTTTGTAATAGTTCGTCGGTTGAGTAAAATCTGGTTATTAATTAACCATAATTTTAGTATTAAGAACTTTATCTAAGTACCACATCATTAACTATTATGAAATGTATCTCTCTAACCACGCTCGGCATGTAAGTCCTTGCAATAGGACCAATGCAGTATTTTATGAGACAAAGCCCACCAGTCTTACCATGATCATCACTATCTGAACTAAAAAAAAAAATGTAATCGAAATCTCTGCCATTAAATTGTAGCTGGTTTGCTCACTTTAAATACTAAAAGAAACTTACTCAGAAGTAAAACTCAAATCTCAATAAAAAAATAACAAATATTTATTTACAATTAAAACTAAAGAATTAAAACAATGAACTGAAACTCTAAATCTACCAAATATTATGAGGAGTTGTCAGATTATAGAACACACATTAAATTAAAATTAAACACCAAGTAAGGAAGTAATGATCGGCTTACCATTTACAAAAGCACACACTAAAAAAACTACATTTTAATATTAAGCAAGCGGAATGCTTGCAACTGGTTTGTTTGTTTTACATCTCAAACCACTCTCTATCTGTTCTGTAGGCCAACAAATCTACGCCTCACCTACTTATTAAAACTTCCCCCTCCTTGACTTTATATTAAGAGAAAAAGGACCACACGACAAGTTAAACAAAATGTGTACATGGCAAGCCAGTTGCCCTAAAAGCAAAAATATCTCGCTCAGCAGTATATTGTACAAAAAAAGGCTATAACTTAGGGCGGTTGGTGTAGCTCTGAGGTTTTTCATTAATAAACTAGGTGTAGTTGTTCATTTAGTAGTTTATTATTCGAAAAATTCCAAATTTTCGACTTGCATCCTAGTCTTAAGTCTTGGAACCTCGCTCTGAATTGTACGCTAACCTCACTTCTGGTTCCTTTGTCAGCCTGTGAAGATAACTTGGACGCAAGTCGAAAATTTGGCATTTTTCGAATAATAAACTACTAAATGAACAACTACACCTAGTTTATTGTTGAAAAAACTTATAGCCTTTTTTTGTCAACAAGTGCTCTGGTAACCTCAATCAATTGTATATTGTACAGTTTATGACAAATGTCATAAATCTTTTACCAAAGAAAGCCCTTGAATGCATGGGAATAAACACCATTAATAAGTTTCACAGGGACCTCGTGTAGAATAATTTATGTTATAAAAAAATATAGATTATTGCCGCGCAATCGACAGTCAAGACTATGGTATCGAATTATGTATATGCGATAGGAATGTCTCTCGCAGACCAACGCGCGATAACGTTGGTCCCATAAACATAGTAATAGCAATTATTACATTCCTCCTCTGTCAATTAAAATAATTATTACAAAAATTATGCCAATTATTACAGTGAATCGGTCATTAACAATTAACCGGCCGTTAAGATTGAATCGGCCGTTGTGCAACCTGGCGTCAGTATGTTAACCCCTTTACTTCTTCTTTAATTTTCCTAGTTTCTTTATTTTTAATGGCTCATTGCTAGCAGTTACATTGTACCACCAAGATGTAGTACATTTTGAGAAGAAAAGAAACTATGTTTCGGTATTATTTTCTATTTGATGTGAGAGCGTAGATTTTGTAAAAATGCATAGCCGTTTTCGATAGAATTCTTTGCACTGAAACGAATCCGGGTCAAGGTTTCAGGAAGGAGAAGGTTTTAGATAAAGTTAAAGACATTTTTATTTTTTGTGTGAATTTATATCGTCTGTAAATGATGCCTTAAACAAACTTTTCGATATCAGCTAAAAGTACAAGAGTTCATGTTACCATTAAAAACATTAAAAATGAAGCTTTTGAGTCCGAATCGTTTTCGAACACGCACTCCGTTTACAAATTAATATATTGCAATATTCAATTAACAAGAACAAAAAAAGGTTTGCTGACCAAAGGCTATGATAGCTAAAGCGATTACACTTCCACTATTTAAACCAGCAAAAAGTAATCAAGTTTATCTCTTGGTTCACAGCAATCGGATGATTAACAACAACGTTGAGGCTTGTTTCGTTCTGTTGGTACTCAAGTTATTTTAAATAAATATGCCACTATTTAAACCACAAAAAAGTAATCAAGTTTCTCTCTTGGTTCACAGCAATCGGATGATTAACAACAACGTTGACGCTTGTCTCGTTCTGTTGGTACTCAAGTTATTTTAAATAAATATGCCGAATTTCAGAGTAATATCTTGTCAGTGCTAAAAAATTCCACTGTGGCAGACATCAGACAGGGAAACGGACAAACGAGAAACCGTATAAATGTTTGGTGGTATACAGGGTCTCCCACGACGAGCTGCCATTAGAAGTATATGGAGAACCAAATGAAATGAGAGATTGAAAATTTGTGGACTTACATTGTTGGCCACGGTTACACCGGAAATGATGTCTTGGTTTATATTTCAAATAGAATACCCTGTATTTTATAGCATTATTGAAATCTTCGTTAAATTTTAGATAATTTTATGTTACATTCCCTATACCTATCATGCGTCATTTTTGTGATATTAAATATTTCCAGCCGTGACAGCTGCACGGTTGCTTTCAACGATTTATAAATTATACCTTGTGACAGCTGGAAAAAAGTTGTCCGGCAAAATTTTTGTGAAGGTAACATATTAAGGACACATCGGTAGAGTTCTTCTAAAAGTTATACAGCGTGTTCAAATTATAAGATCAAAGTTGAATTCGAGAAAAGTACTAAAAGTCGATTTTTCAAATGGCAACACTAACATATGACTACATTTCTCAATTCTATGGAAAATTTTAGATCAACTTTGTGTACAAAGTCCTATACCTAAAATGTACTTGTACCTACTGAAATCGATTTTTAAATATCACAGGAGAAATTGAAAACATTGCCAAATCTAGATTGCGTATCAAAACAACTGACCTATTTGGTATAAACAGAACATTATTTACCAAGTTTTTTAGGTCTTTGTTCATTATAATTAATTTTGTGTTCATAAAAGTATAAGCCTATAATAAAACACAATATTAAAAATAAAACTAAATCGTAAAAAACTGCTTAATTCTATTTCAGTAACTGTTTAAAAACATTGCCGTTTGCTCCTGAACATGCTTCAATTCTTGTTAACACTTTATTTTTGGTGGCATCCCTGATTAAGTTAGCACAACCCATTGAAAGCAGCTCGAACTCCATCTTTCATGTTCTCCTTATCAATTATTGGTTCCTCATAAACTACGTTAATAGATTCCCAAATGAAAAAATCAATTGGCGTCAAGTCGGGGGAACGTGGTGGATACTTGTATGGCCCATTAAGCGCAATCCACCATCCACCTATCGTCGAACATCTCGTTAAGCAAGCCTCTTACTGCAACAGTTCTGTGTGCTGGAGCACCGTCCATTTGAAACCACCCAATTATTGAGGACCCAAGAACAGAAAGGAGAACATGAAAGATAGAGTGCGAGCTGCTTTCAATGGGTTATGTGCTAACTATCAGGGATGCCACCAACAATAATATGTTAAAAAGAATTGAAGCATGGTTAACGGAAAAGCACATTTTATCATACTTTACGACTTTGTTTTATTTTTCATATTGTAGGCTTATAATTTTATAAATACATACTAAATTAATTATGTATAATAGAAAATTACCTAAAAGACTTGTTTAATAAAGTTCTGCTTATTCCAAATGTTAAGTTGTTGTCAAACGGAATTAATTAGTTAATTAATGTGAAGTTGAAAAATCGATTTCAGTAGGTATATGATATAGCGGTTGCTGTCTACGCTGGGGGTCGCACGCCAAGATTGTCTATCCTGGTATTTTAGATAGGGAACGAAAATAAATTTGTATTTCGTCTTCCATCTACCATGAGGAAGTAAACCCGTGTAAGAAAAAGTTTATTTATAGTTAAGAAGGTCTTTTGAACCGCATTAAGTCAATTTACTGGTGACGTGACATTTACAGGCAACGTACTGGGCTATAACATCCAACTATTACGACCCCATCTAAGAGGAAATTGCTGCCATTTTCCGTTTCCTTCTGAGAGGTATCAAAGAAATTGTTTTCGAAGTGGCTGTTTTGTGTCTCCTAATGGGGGAAAATACTTTATACGTAGGTATTAGTGGGTAAGAGAATTTACAGTTTTATGTTTCACTTAAAGTGTTGACTTAAATAATATTTAGACTTCAAATATACACGGTGTGTAAGAAATTAGTGCATTAATGCTAAGGGGCGATGGAACTCAAAATTGCGAACTTTGTGTTATCTTATTATTTTTTTTTTCTTCAGTTGAAAATTGAATCGTTTAAACCCGTATTTTTTCATGATGTAATATCAAATCGATCATCAAATATCAAAATCGACTGTTCTGGTAGTTAAAGCAGGGAACAAAAACCTTTGCATACCATCATCCATCGGTTGAGGAAGTAAAGCGGTCTGTTCGTGTGTTGTCATGGTGAGATATACTATACACGTTAAAAACTCTTACTTGGCATCCCCTCAGTTCGACAAAATTCCTGGGTGTGAGTAGCCTGCCCTCAGCGTCGCGGTCGGTGCTTGGCCTAAGTTTCGGAATTATACCAACGTAAAATAAATAAGTTAAAACTAAAACAACTGAAATCGATTCCTAAAAACTTTTGTTGGGCTTTGAATTCGGTATACTGGTGCGAGGTGAAAAATAAATATATTGAGAAATTATACCTATACTATAGCAATAAGCTGTGAGAGTTACCGCGCACCGATACCGGTCTATGGACCAGCTGTTGGAAAGCACTGATTTATACCATCCTTTAGACACTTTTTAGAACGCATTGAGAGAAGACTACCCACGCACGAAAGCTTTCATGCTAGAAAAAGATGAAAAAATTTACAGGTCAAATGTCTGAACCGTTCGAACTGACTTACCGCTGGCAAAGTGAACGGGTCACTAGTTCGTTCGTTTACGGCGTTTATTCACTCGGCTGATTTCTGCCCTGCTTTATGCGACAACCGGCGCTGGCGCGGCGGCGTCTTTGATGCACGTGTTCGTTTGTTTCCAGTGCCGCGCAAAGGATTATGAAAAAATAATTTCATTCGTTTATTTCTGGTTTGATTGAAGAATGAAGAATCGTCAATATATTATGGATCTGCCCAAATATTTTCGTTGCGTTTTAAAATTGCTGAGTACCGTATATCTACACTGTAATTACTTTTAAATATTTTTAGAATACAATATTGAATCTGGAGTAGATAATGTAAACCATTAGTTGCAATAAATATAATTTATTAAAGAAAATAGAAGTTTAACTATATAAAGTTAAACTATGAAACTATATAAAGACATATGAATGGAAACAATAAAAAATAACTAAACATTCATCATATAGACTCAGCACTGCGTCATAATTTACAAAATAAAAATAATAATAATGTTGCCAAAAGTCCTCTGATCTCAAAAAATATATAATGCATATTTGAAGTATCACATTACCTATCCTAAATTGCTATTAAAAATTGTAATTGTGACACTTTTGTCGGCTTTCCTGTTTCGGCTTTCCGCTAGCGTAAGCCCTGCATTTGAAAAAATCCGTTTGCATGGCACTGACGTTGGTACAATGCATAATCGTTCTAAGGAAAGATGATAAAGACGCGGATATAACATTTTGCGATCATGCCACCATTTTAATTCGCGGATTCGTGGACCGCGTGATAAGTGGTTCCTGCAAGAAAATATCTAGTTCTCGTATTGCAGCTGTTGACATTTCACCGGTGACGGTGCTTTCGATTACTGTTGCTTTGTTCCTCTCAATAAGAATGCCCGAAATCTTATCTTTTATTGAATTATGTGTTATGTATTATGTGTTTTTGAGTTTTGTATTGCTCGAAAACCTATATTTCTTAAATCGAAGATCCAAAAAGATAGATTGACTTATTAGGTAATGTTATCAAATCTTTTCTTGAGTTGTTCATTCATAATGGCACTCATACTTATACATCCTTGAGGTAACGTGTCAGTAGGATCCTTATTAGTTAAAAATTTATTTGTATGCTATACCATAGCATTAACAAATATTACCTCTTTGGATAACTTCAAATTTTTTTCGGCGCTCATTTCCACAGTTACTTCATAGAATATATTTTAAACAACTAGCGCCCATTCAACGATTTTCTATTCTTCTTGGGAAGTGGCAGTGGTAGCTACAATACTTAACCCTAAGTTCGACTACCCGAGATAACTTTTCATATGTACAGTTCCATCTCGTTGGCACCTCTTGTTTCGGTTTTAATTTAGGTAACCCCATCTGGTCCTGAATTGCACTTAACTTATTTGCCGCCGGTTCACTTCTTTTAAAATATTGACCGTTTTTTTTATCTCCTTTAACCCTGCCCTCGCCACCAAATTTATAGTGTGCGCGAAACACGCAAGATGAGGCCAATTACGTAAGTTTACAGAAGCCTTTACATTGAAAGCATTGTCGGTAACAACAGCCAAGATTATGTTTGAGAGGCCATACTGTTCCACCATTTCTCGTAAAAATGTAGCTAAAAAAAATGATGCACCCTAATAAATAGGAACTTAACATCGACGCATCTATAAAATGGACCGTGACACCAATCAAGCTCTCGTTTGTAATGCTTGATTTCTACCTGTAGTCAAACAAACGGCGTTACTACTACTTAATCTATCTCCATCACTTCGCTGTACTTCTGTGGAAGTAAACTATTTGAAACAGTTTTTCTGGAAGGTAAGTTGTATCCAGGGTTTAGCATATTTGTGAACTTTTGGAACTCGATTTCCTCTACCTATCGGTAAGGCTGATAGCCATTCACAATCATATTTATTAATTGATGGTCCAGCTGCCTTCGTGTCATGGTTGATCTGTCTCTTTCGAGACATTACACCAGAATTTAAATCCAATGCTACTTGCCCTAGTACAGAATCTGGTGCTGGCGATTCTTCATCAGGTGACAGGGAACTTCCTGGTTGTGGTTCAGTTTCGGTCAAATTAACCACACCTTAACAATTAGATATAAATATAAATATAAATACAATATACAGTGTGTGCAGGAAAGTCCGTATCATATGGATTTTTTTTAATTATCCATTTTATTCTTGATAAAAGTTGGCGGCTTGAATCAAACCAAAAGGGCAATAGTTAAATATGTAAATTTCGGTGCCATATACCCAGCGATTCAGAATATGTGAATTTCTGATAAGTACCTTTATTTTCATTATTATCGATAAACTTTATTTGGAAATGTTGTTTAGAAGTAAAAGTTATATTTATATATAAAGTCACAGCCACCTATCTTGAAATTCTTCCCTCTTTGTTCTTTTTTAAAATTCTTTCTTTTATGATAAATTTTAGTCAATGCCAGTGATACTAAAAGGTTCGTTTTAATCTATTTTTTATAAATTTGAATAATTGTTTTACATTTTGTATTATTTTGGTATAATAACTAATGTTTATTTAGAACGAGCGCAAAATTACTCGTTTCCTTGATGCAAAGTTGATATTTCACCCTGTAGATTATATTAGGGTATACAATAATTAATACACGAGCGGGTCTTACCTTGAATTCAATTAATATTAATGTCTTTGGATATGTTTATAATTGTAGTTATCCATCTACAGCAAGCGATTATGTCAATGTTGCTGATATTTTCAATGAAACACACCCGGACAACCAAATTACCCATTCAACCATTTCTAGGATAATCAGAAATGCAAGAAGGCTTGGTTTGTTGAAAATTTCTTTAAGAAACACCACTAAAAATATGTTGCCGTAACTAAGGCAAGTGTACCAGTGTTAAGCGGTAAATAATCAAGAAAACGAGTAATTTTAAACATTAGTTATCTATCTGTAAACAAATTTCTAAAAAATTGATTAAAACGAGCTCTTTAGTGTCACTGGCATTGACTAATATTAGTCATCAAAGAAAGAATGAAAAAAAAAACAAAAAATGATAAATTTCAAGGTAGGTGGCTGTGACTTCATATTTAAATATAATTTTTACGTATAAACAACATTTCCAAATAAAGTGTATCGATAATAATTAAAACGAAGGTACTTTACTCATCACAAAATCATGTACTCTGAATCGCTTGGTATATGGTACAGAAATTTACATATTTGACTGTTGCCGTGTTGGTATCATACAAGCTGTCAACTTTTATAAAGAATAAAATTTTCTGAGAAATGGATAATACAAAAATTTTCCATATGATGCGGACTCTCCTGAACACACTGTATATATTTATTATTACCTTCATCATTAGTTGTATTTGTCAATCGCTGGATTGATGACGTTTTCGATAATAACGATCCCCTTCGGTGAAGCGGCACTGAGGGGTGTTTTGTTTTTAAATGTCTGGTTAAATTGATTGCTCTGCGTGATTATACAGGAGTGATGGGCAAAAAATATTCTTCGACGCTGTTAGGAACTCTATCTACTAAAATTTCCTTCGCCCATTTTTTGAAAATCTCTCTGATAACCACTGGGAGAGCATTGATGAGTTTAAACCTTATGACGGTTATCTCTGCCAGATGAAGTTTCCAGAAAAGCACGACCATTGCTTATGGGTTTCGCAGGGGGTATGGTCTAGTGTTGGCCTCTGTGAATTCGCCACGTGCCAGGATCAGCTGATGCATGATGAATGCAGCTGGTCCTGTGAAGATGTTGTAGACACTTCCGGCACAATGGGCGACATGATTTTGATTGACCCACTTTGACTATTGATGTGATTGCCTTTTTCTGGAGAATCAGAATTTTGTTTGCATGAGGCGAGCAGCCTCACAATGACAAACTGTAGCTGATAATGGATTGAAACAGAGGAAAGTATGTTGATCTAGCTGCATCTGTTCCAATAATCTTGCATATTCTTCTGATTGCGTAACTGGCCCGTGAGAGCCTGATGGACAGTTGCTCAACCTCTTCTCTCCACGTCAGCTTCCCATGCAGAAGCACCCCCAGGTACTTGACGGCAGCCTGGTTCCGCAGCTGCTCAAACCTCCGGGATGATGTGAAGATGAGCTGCTGCGATTGGACTCATTGACACTCTCCCGCCATGTGCAGAACCCACGGAAGGCGCAGTTCCAGTGCCCTCTCGGGGTTAACAAGGCCGATGTCGTCAGCGAAAACCACTGACGAACAGGGTAAAGCTGAGGGAAGGTCATTGACGTGTACAGCAAAAACATAGGGGGTTCTTAGATTATCAAAAGCTGGAGTACCGGAAGGTAGTGTTTGATGAGTCACGCCAAATCAGTTTACTTAACATAGACTAGTAAAATAAGTTAGAAATAAGTTACTCATTAGTCCATGATGACTAGATTGTAAGGCTTGTACTGGAAAAAAATAACCACCTCCCTTTGGGATATATCATTTTCCTAAAATTTAGACCAGTTATTATGACGTTTAGACGTTGCGTTTCTGATAACTTATGAACAGTTGAATTTTGTCTAATGGTCAGTAGCGCTTTATTGCCGCTTCCTCAGACTTTATTTTAGAAATTATGAATTTTCTTTAATTTCTTCTAACCTATTTTCTAAAGAGTGTTTCTTTTTTCTGTTACAGCTATCCTTCATTCACTCTGCAAGGAGTTTCTATCGTACAACGTATCCGCAATACTATACTTGATGAATTACGAGCAGTATGGCAGAAGCACCGCCTCCGCGCAATATTTCCTCCAGCTTGCGGGTTATCTTGGAATACCGGTCATAGCCTGGAATGCGGATAACTCGGGGTTGGAGCGGCGCGCATCTCAGTCCTCACTCCAGTTGCAATTGGCGCCGTCACTTGAGCACCAAACGGCCGCGATGCTCAGTATCCTGGAGCGGTATAAGTGGCATCAATTTTCTGTGGTCACTAGCCTTATTGCAGGGCACGACGATTTTATCCAGGCCGTCAGGGAAAGAGTTTCCGCAATGCAGGTAATGTATTGTAGTAAACTATGTTCAAGTTTCATATCAACGGGATACACTCTCCGTCGTCTAGATACTATGAAATTGTATAACAATGGAGAGCATCTTGCAGGAGAACCAAGTCATCCATCTAACGTTACTGTACTTCTAGTATAGTTTAACTTCAATAAAGTAGTTCTTATTCGTGCGTCTAGTTTGTCAAAGATGCACTTTACAAAAGCGATATCATTAACTCAAGAAACTAACATGCCGTCCATAATTTCGTAGTTATCGTACATACATCAGTATACCTATAAACTACAAAAGAAAGTTTACGGGATGGGCCATTGTAATCTCAATATTAATAATTTCGAAGTGTACGCCTACAGCGAACAAAATATGCAAAAGTTTTTTATATGCAGGAAGCCGCAAGTAGGGATTGTAAATTTACTGACACTTTCAATTACAGGTAATTCGGTAAAAAACAGAATAAACCTGTTTACCGGTATTTTTTAATATTATGAAAAACAATACATGTTACTAATGAACATAGTCTATCCGCAGAAAATGCCCTTTCGGATTCTACACTTGTTGGTCCGGTATGCATTACCCTTACTCTTACGATCTTCCTGAAATTAGTCGGATCTTTTTTAACAACTTGACTCAAATTTAGAGTTGATTTTGTGGTAATTATTCCTTTATGGCGTACTTCTTTTTTCATCTTTATTAGAAAGTTAAGCCTTAGTTTAAAACCGGCCCGGCCTGATCTTTACAGCCAATAATATCCAGTCTCCGGCCAATATTAGGCCGGATATCCGGCCAAGGCCGGATCGGCCGGATCTTTACTGCCAATTGGCGCGAAGTACGGTTTGCATAACCCCGCCCAATCACCCGTCTTGCGTCTATACAGTTAGGTCTAGAGATTCGCGACTGAACACTTGCAGCAATCACAGAACTTGCAGGTGTATCAAGTGAATCATTTGGCAACAATGCATCAACAGATATGGTCATGCAGAAGTAGCAGCGTATTTAAATTTGCCGCTGATCGACCGAACAGCGGATCCCTTAGAATGGCGGAGAAAATGTTATAGTATTTTTCCAAATATTTCGCATATTGCTAAGCAATTTTTGTCAGCTCCAGCAAGAGTAGTTTATTCAGAGCGGCTGTTTTCTGAAATAAGCGACATATACATTAGAAGCAAAACGATCAAAAACTTCCTCCACAACAACCTTGAAAAAATACATTACATCTATTAAATCAATTTTTAAGGTCTGTGCATATAGTATATTATAATACAAGTTTTATAAGACAAAAATTGGCGCACGAGTAGTTTTGGTAATAGTTTTGAAAAAAAAAAAAACAAATGGAACGAGTGTTATATACTATTTTTTCTATTTTGCGACATTAGATTTGCATAAATTTCGAAAATTTCGGTTGTCATCTTACAATCTAGAGTTGTTTCATATTCAATAGTTGGTAGTTATAGTAAAATGCACAAATACGACAGACGCGAGCCAATAGCGGTTGAGTTGTCAGCCTTATTTGGCACTTGACGTCAATATCATCAATCTTGGAGAACTAAAAGTTACAAAATGTTTGTGAGGTAGTGTTTTCATAACGACAACGAAAGCGGTTTCGTTATCAGTTTATAACGAACGCAAAGTAGAAAAAATATGATTAATCCATAACAGGAATTTAACAATTTAAATTCTAATAGATTAAAATATCACACCAAACACGTCGATCACGAAATAAGATTGCACCAGTACAGACAACGGTCCAGACGTAATATTAATTTTCTAAACATATTATTTCTTATTTCGTAGAATATATATTTTTTGTTGATTTAAGGTTAGATTAATATATGTAGGATCGGGGTTAAGTGAAACACAACACGCGCGATCGTTATCAACGCGTTTATTTAAAATAATTGTCTAACAATAAGAATGTATGTAAAAAATGTATCGTTCTCGCATTCACTGGCCTCCGCACGTCTGTGAACAAAATAAAACACCGTCTTAAAACCCTTAAACGTTTAAACACGTCTGTTCGCACATACGGTTTGGTCAACTCTGGTCTTCGTTGGTCACGTAGGCCCAACATCTTGGGTCTGGTGGGGGTTGTCACGTGGCGTTCCCACATCTCGGCCATCCTGCTCAGCATTCGCCTCGAATGGATCATCATGGTGCCAGGGCTTCATATTTTCAGCACTGCTGGTGGTCTGACGTGGACCCTGCTGACATCCCACCTTCTCGACACTGTACCTGTCAGGGCCAATTTGTTGCTGAACTCGATAGGGACCTAGGAACTTAGGCAAAAGTTTGGAGTCGTTTTGGAATTGGGTTCTCTTGATGGTAACAAGGTCCCCAATTTCGTAGACTTTTGCGATCTTGCGCTTCTTGTTGAAATTTGCTGCATTTTCCTTTTGTATTCTTGCCATTTGTTCTTTTGCGTCGTTTCTCTCTTCCTCTCGAGTTTCTTCAAATAAGTTTTCATATTCTTCTTCGATTATTTCTTTCAGCTTCACTTCTTCCGGTCTTCTCATTGGCACGCCAAACATCAATTGGAATGGTGTTTTTCCTACACTTCTTTGGTAGGTGCTGTTAAGAACTTCTTGTAATTTTCTTGCGTGTTTGTGCCAATGCTCTGGATTTTCACTTGCCATTTTCGACAAAGCTGGTATTATTATTCTGTTGATTCTTTCCACCTGACCGTTCCCACGGGGAATACCCGTCGTGATTTTTACGTGTCTGATGTTTTCTTGGTCACAATAATTTTCAAAATCATGGGACGTGAACGCCGTTCCTCGGTCAGATATTATTACTTTCGGATTACCAAATATTCCTCTTTGTGTCTCCAATTTATCTAATACTTCTTTTGTGGCTGTTGATTTTGTTGGATAAATCCAAACAAACTTAGTAAAAACATCTATCATGACAAGGAGATATCGATCCCCTTTCCCGTCTTCGTCATAGGTCCTAGATGATCGATATTATAGGTTTCTAGAGGAACGTCACCTTTAGGAATTGGATTTAGAAATCCCTCTTGTTTCCCTGATTTCCTTTCGACAAGTATACAAGGTATACAATTTTGGATTAGTCTTCGAATTTTATCTTCTAGGTTAGGGATATAATATTCCTTTATGATTATTTCCTTTGTTTTTTTCACAGCAAAGTGTCCGTTTTCATGAGCATTTCTTATAATTTGATATTGCATTTGAGTTGGTACAACTAAAAGTTTTTGTCCATTTTCGTTTTTGTACAAGATGTCCTTATCCATCTCAAAATTTTCGTAGTCTTGGTTCTCTAGAATTTTTATTACACTTCTGATGTGGTCATCTTCTCTCTGCGCTTTTCTAATTCTGTCAATAAATTCTTTTTGCACGATAAAGGTTATTGGGTTTCGACTCAAGGCGTCGCAATGTTGCATTCTACTTCCGGGTCGGTGTTCAATTGTGTAGTTAAATTCTTCAAGTAGAAGTGCCCATCTCGCAACTCGTGTACATAGATCCTTTTTATTCATAGTTACTGCAAAAGCTGCGCAATCGGTGTATATTTTAAATCTTATACCCAGCAGATACACTCTAAAATTTTTCAATGCCTCCACCACTGCTAATACCTCCAGTTCGTAACTTGTGTATTTTCTCTGGGCGTCATTCGTTTTCCTGCTCCAATAATAAACTGGATGCATAAGACCATTCTCGGTATTCTTCTGTAGTAAAACGGCACCAAATCCATCCTGGCTGGCATCTACATGTAATTCGGTATCGTTTTCATATTGGAATATTTGGAGCACAGGTTCATGACTTAAAATTCGCTTAAGTTCTCTGAAAGACGCCTTCTCTTCGTCACTGAAGTAAAATTGTTTTTTACCTTTTAGAATGTTTGTGAGAGGTCTAGCTATGAGGGCATAGTCTTTAATATACTTCCTGAAATATCCCGTTAATCCCAAGAAGCTCTGAAGTTTCTTAATCGTCGTCGGCTCTTGGAAATTGGTCACAGCAGCGGTTTTATTCTCAGATGGTCTTACTTTTCCTCCTTCTATTTTATGTCCAAGATACTCGACATTTGTCTTCATGAACTGACATTTCTGCCACTTGATATCTAGTCCACATTCTTCTGCTGTCTTCAATACCATCTCTAACCTCGCAAGTGCTTCCTCCTCCTTTTCTGCCGGTATTATTATGTCGTCCATATAGGTCATCACGATTCCTTTTCGTATCAATTCCTTAAATACTGAGTTGATAAATCTTTGAAAAACTGCTGGCGAGTTACAGAGTCCAAATGGCGTCTTAAGGAATTCGTATTGACCGCTTGGTGTTACGAATGATGTGTATTTTATGCTTTCTTCGGACACTGGCACATGGAAAAATCCATTCTTGAGATCTAGCGTTGTAAATATTCTAGCTTTGGCCAACTGGTCGATCTGATTCTCAATTACTGGCAAAGGGTATCTGTCCTTGATGACTTTCCTGTTAAGTTTTCTATAATCTATACAGATTCGGGTACTTCCGTTTTTCTTTTTTACCAGTACGATTGGACTTGCATATACTGATACACTAGGTCTTATTATTCCTTCATTCATCCACTCCTCCATTTGCTTCTCTACTTCTATCTTTTCTACAAACGACAATCTTCGAGGCGGCTGATTCACGGGTATTTCATCTTGCAAAATAATCTTTGTTCGGATCTCTGTTGGCTTGGATGGCTTTGGGTTGTAATTAAGCTGTAGATCAACAATTTTGTTATAGTACTTGGGTAATCCCCCGTCTAAGTCTTGTTCGATATCAACCAAAAATAAATTATTTTCTTCGCAACTCGGTAACTGTAGATTTGGTATTTTGCTTTCACTCTGTGTCATCTTAATCCCGTCAGTGTCTATAGTCAACGTCACATTTTCAAGAAAAGGTTTTCCAATGAGCATGTTAAAAGGCATTGCTTCGTCTGGCACCAAGTGTAGTTCGGTGGTGAAGTTGCAGTCATCAACCTCAATCATTGGCGTAAATTTACCTAGGGTTCTAATTTTGCCACCTCCAATTCCTTTTATATTTGTCGTTGCTTCTGTGAAATTTGGTGCGCCTATTTGCAGATAATTGCTAGCTCGTATTAGGTTTACGTCACTTCCTGTATCAACATATCCTTGTAGTTCTTTGTCATTGAGTTTCAACTTTTTACAGCCAGGTAATTCTTCATGGTTGCTTTGGATGACGTAGGCATGCTTTTGTTCTTCATTTTTACCGTGACTCTTACCGTGATCTTGCTTATTCAAACATTTTTTAGCAATATGTCCAAATCCTCCACATTTGTAGCATTTCTGCCCTTTATCTTTGTCTTGGCAATTTTTAGCGATGTGCCCTTTACGCCCGCAGTTGTAACATCGGTCACCACCATCATGTCGTCTGCTAGGGTTTTCTTTATTTTGGTTTTCCTTTGGTACGTATTTTCCTTTGAACTCTTTTCTTTCTTTCAGTTGCTTTTCTTTTAGCCCTTCATACATCTTCAATTTTTCTTTGAACTCCTTCATGCTTTTGGCTCCATACAAAATTATTTTGTTTGCCTCGTCATCTATAATTCCATCTATTACATATTCACGCAAAGCAGAATCCTCAATATTTCCTGGCGATGCCATTTCTCGCATGATCAGCAAATACTGTGTAACTGTTTCTTCTTTCTTTTTCTTTCGCGTCGACAACATTTTATGAATTGTTGCGCTGTTGACCGTTTGTCCAAACTCATCTATTAGCCTCTCCTTTAGGATTTTCCACGTCGTTATTCCCTTTTCGCTTCTCACAAATAATAAAGCATCTCCCTTTGACAGCCGTTTCGCGTATATTAATTTTTCAGTATCATTCCAGCTCATTAAAAGAGCCGTCTCTTCAAACTCTGATGCCCATTTGTTCACTGTACCAGTCCCATCAAAAGTACTGATAGTATCTTCGATATCTCTGAACGTCATCATGAATTTTGGCGTCGATTTAGTTGCAGTCCGCATTGACCCATTGCTTTTTTCGTCATCATCGTCTACGTCGTCTTCACAAGAATCAATTACGTCATGCATTATGGCATCTCTGCCATCGTCATCGTCTTCGTTCATAATTTCAACATGCTCAACGTTCAATTTAGCAAGATTCGTCTCTAGTAATCTCGTACACAACATGGTGACTAATTCTTCTTTATTGTTGGCATCATTTTCCATCATCAATACGTCGCAAATGGAATTCAATTCACCAAGCGTCAAATTCTGTGTAGCAAAAACCACCTTTTTCTCAAAATCAACATCTTTATCGTCTTTAAATTTAAATCCGTCAAAATCTCTCAAATTTTTTCTATTGTTTCTGCCATCGTCATTTTCAAAAACTAATCTGTGAAACGCCTTAATGGTCTTTGTCAGGGCTTTTGATATGTTTCTCTCGATAGGTGGTATGCCGCCTAAGTGCGTCATTTTTTGACAATAAAACAACGATCGGTCTAAACAATGAACATGCAGTAGTTACTTGCTTGTTTTTTCCGCTCCCAGTTGATCCCGTTCGCTCTGTCTCGCTTCGATCCGTACTCAGCGTCGCTCCGTCTCGCTTCGATCCGTGCTCAGCGTCTATTATTGATTTTCTCGAGTCCGGCTTCGGTCTTCGTCTTCCCGCCAATTCTTGCATCCTCTTGCAACAGGTTGCTCCTCCAAGCACGATTCTGCTCACTACTACTGTTCACCAACCTTTCTACTTTGTTTGTCACACACTGCCTGTCTTTTGCAGACCGTTTCACTACCGTTTTGTGCTTCACTATCCCGGACGAGCCCCCAACATGTAGGATCGGGGTTAAGTGAAACACAACACTCGCGATCGTTATCAACGCGTTTATTTAAAATAATTGTCTAACAATAAAAATGAATGTAAAAAATGTATCGTTCTCGCGTTCACTGGCCTCCGGACGTCTGTGAACAAAATAAAACACCGTCTTAAAACCCTTAAACGTCTAAACACGTCTGTTTGCACTTACGGTTTGGTCAACTCTGGTCTTCGTTGGTCACGTAGGCCCAACATCTTGGGTCTGGTGGGGGTTGTCACGTGGCGTTCCCACATATACAGGGTGTCTCACGGAACTGGTACATTAGAAGTTTCTCATGGTCTACTATTGCTGGAATCTTGTAATTTTGGAATTACAATTTACTCAATCTGAACTCTTCAGCTAAAATATTCTCAAGTTAACTGTCACGTCCGGTCACCGGAAGTCGGTATCAACTTCGTTATTTTAAATGGAATGATATAATTTTTATTGTATTTGTGGTTTCTACGTATCAAAATACATCATTTTTGATAAGGTTTCCCTATACCCAAATATCACCATTTTTGAGTTTTTTTGATTTTACTAATTTTTTGGTGATTTTCGCGGTTACGTTTAAAATTGAATATCTCGGTTATTATTGAAACTAGAATTTTCATGATTGGTGGTCCGAAACTAGAAACATAACCAAATAAGACGATGTTTAGTTCATCATGATACCTTATACAGGGTGTTCAAAATTTACAACACAATAATTGAGTTTTCAAATGTAAAAAACTCATTTTTTTCAAATGGAACACCCTGTATACCGATACGCCATTCGGTAGGAACACTTATTCCCTATCAATCAATATTAGGGTTCCCAATATCTATCTTTAATAGTTTTTGAGATATTGTCAAAATAAAAGAATCCAAACTAAATACAAAACGATTTATTCTTCATTTATAGGAATGTATAGGAACTTTGGAACAGACAAATATTGAAAAGGTTTTTTAAAATCTAACTTAAAGTAAAACTTAATTATTTTGTTCGAAATGCTGCCCGTTCTGCTCCAAACATTTTAAGACACTTCGCTGTACTTCTATCATCGTCGCTCTTCGGATTTGTTGTCGCGGAATTCTATTAATGGCGGCTACTACTCTGTTTCTCAATTCATCTAGAGTATTAACTAGTGTAGAATAGACCTGACTTTTCACATGACCCCAGAAATAAAAATCTAAAGGTGTTAAATCTGGTGACCTTGGTGGCCATCGCCAGGGTCCCCTTCTTCCGAAACATCTATCTTCAAACATCTGATTAAGTTGAATCGATACCGCATGCGAAGAATGTGCCGGTGCACCATCGATTTCATAAAAGCAGTCGCGTAAAACATTCAGGGGAAGATTTTCGCAAAAATTGTTCACACATCCACGCAAAATTTCTAAATATCTATCACTATTTAAATTTTCATTGTAAATTTCGTATCTAATTTCGTCCCCCATTATTAAAGCAAAAACATTAAAACTAAAATTGTGTTGAAAATTTGCCTGTCTTATGGCATGGGGGTTTTCGGTTGCCCAATAGTGTAAATTGTGTCTGTTGATTATACCCTCCCTCGAAAATTTTGATTCGTCAGTCCATATCTTTAATAAAAACAACGGGCCCTCCTGAATTTTTACCAGCATAAATTCACAAAATTCAACTCCGTGCATAATCATTAGGAAAGAGTACTGCAAGGCTTTTAATTATAAGCCATACCTAAATCCATACAAGCAGCTCGCGTGGACCTATTCCGGAAAGCAATGAAATAAGCGAAAACATTTATTTCATTTTCTTCATTACCCGTAACAAGACTTGCAACATTTTTCTGTTTTTCTACTTTTCCAAAGCGCAAAAAGTTTAACTCAATTTTCCTGAATTTACGTCTTGTCATTGGCGGTAGGTCTGGGTATCTGTGATTGAAAATTCGACATGTCCTTTCCAATATTTTGTTACATTTTCCGCGAATGAAGAATAAATTCAAAATGTCACTATTTGAATAACCGTCATCGTTTTCCATTTCGGAACTATTAACTAATGGCCACGTACAACTGTATACACAATTATTAGCGAGAGATGATCAACAATACAAACATCTGTCAAATGTAAAGATCTATCAAAATAAGGTAGCAGTGTATTAGCGGCGACCACCATCGGGCGTATACGATAAATCCCCCGAGCACTGCAAATTTGCAAAATAAGACATGAAAAGTATGAATACTGCAATTTATTAAATGCCAATTTATAAAAATGATGTTGTGAAAGGTTATTGATAATGAAATACTTTATCTGCCAAAATATGAGGGCCTCCTTATACAACCCAAGAGTATTCAAAATGGATTTAAAGAAAAAGTGTCAATATATCAAAAACGATTCAAGTTAGATATAGGGAACCCCTATATTGATTGATAGGGAATAAGAGTTCCTATCGAATGGCGTATCGGTATACAGGGTGTTCCATTTGAAAAAAATGAGTTGTTTACGTTTGAAAATTCAATTATTGTGTTGTAAATTTTGAACACCCTGTATAAGGTATCATGATGAACTAAACATCGTCTTATTTGGTTATGTTTCTAGTTTCGGACCACCAATCATGAAAATTCTAGTTTCAATAATAACCGAGATATTCAATTTTAAACGTAACCGCGAAAATCACCAAAAAATTAGTAAAATCAAAAAAACTCAAAAATGGTGATATTTAGGTATAGGGAAACCTTATCAAAAATGATGTATTTTGATACGTAGAAACCACAAATGCAATAAAAATTATATCATTCCATTTAAAATAACGAAGTTGATACCGACTTCCGGTGACCGGACGTGACAGTTAAGTTGAGAATATTTTAGCTGAAGAGTTCAGATTGAGTAAATTGTAATTCCAAAATTACAAGATTCCAGCAATAGTAGAACATGAGAAACTTCTAATGTACCAGGTCCGTGAGACACCCTGTATTTATTTTGCTCTATAACAACTGTAAAAATTTGATGTGGCCAGGCACAATACTTTATCATACAATATATAAAATTAATAGTTTAGCTGCTTGAGAATCGATTTTATTGAGATAAATCGTAGGTATTGTCAAAGCATCAGCATTTGACACTACCTATGTAATATTGGGGACGTCTTTCTTTAAGAGAAGTAAGCTATCTTGATTATTTGTCTAACTAAAATACTGTCTTCTTAAAGTGAACTTGTCCCGGTTTGTAGCAGGGCAAATACTTAGATTAATCCTGCTCTGGGATATTAAATTTATGGGTTCTTGTCCTGGAATCTTGTTGGAAAATACTGGCAACAATTAATAATAACGGTAGCGTTAATTGTTTACTAAAATTCAATGCTTGTCTCATGTGCCCCTCGATATTTGACCCTGTGTAACTTCTAATTAAAAGACGGTTGTTCTCAAAACAATATATATTAACAGTCAAGAAATAATAGGAGAAACACCTTTATATAAACCAACGTTATTAAAATTAATACAAATACGGGGTCAGAGAGTTTAGCCCTTGTGATTCATCACCCTAGTGGAATTACGACGCTGCTGAGGAATTCTTAAACAATACAACTTTTCTAACCTTTTATGGAGCTGTGGAAGTACGTCTGCAAGTAACTCGTCTTGGAACTCTCTCTCTCTCTCTCTCTCTCTCTCTCTCTCTCTCTCTCTCTCTCTCTCTCTCTCTCTCTCGTTGAAAGCTGTAAGAAGGTTGTGAATTCTGCTATATCTGGTAATCGGTGGTAGTCTCGAATATGGCCCCTCTGGTATGCTGATTGTAGCGGAGTTTTGAACTAAGTCAAGAACCCCTTACGCAAATTCGCACGAACAGAAGGAAGCACAAGTAAACGTTTTGAAATCTACTTAGAGACTAATCCTTGAGGCGCTGTCTCCGTCCCAGGAAGACCTTATGGGCTGCATCATCTACACCCAAACCATCCAATCATTGCAACCAAAATCTAATTAACCAACCAAGGAAACTTTGCAAAAAATGTCCCTTCCTTAGAACCGCCCCTCTCGTGTTGGTTCTCCATGGTTTGCGTCTTCAATAGCCTGGAATATCCTGTTCTTAGAACTGCGTAAATGTATCACGACAAATGGTCAGAACGTGACTTTTAGCAGTTTTTCTATACGCCTTTTGAATACACATAAACAGCCTAAAGTTTGTCTCTGTTGATTCAGACACGAACTGAAACCAAATATTTCCGCTCTTTCTGCATGCAGACAAACACCACCATAAAACAATAAACTGTACGAACAGTTTATAACTGCCTCAAAGACAGGAACCTCCATAAAGTTCTATTATTCTATCTTATTCAATAAGATACCCAAAGTTCCCATTTTATTACATTCCTCGGCGCTTTAGATGAATCATTATTGACGAATTATTCATCACTAATCAAACTAAACCTCACGAATAAAATCAAACCTGAAATTAGGGCCTCTCTCTCTTACCAAAAATACAAAACACGCTACTAATCCTTAATAATATGAAACTTAACTAAAGTTACAATTTTCCGGTCGAGATCATCTTTACACATTAGATCTTATGAGTCTGCCCCGTACACTTCGCTTGGAATTCATCGCACTAATTAAAGCGTCACTGAGTGACTGCACTTATCAAGTGTCCATAATCCAGGGGCGGGGGTGGTTGTGATGTAGCGGTGTACCGGCATCTCGATCTCGTATGCTTCATGTGGATGTGGGTCCCGATCCGAACGCGCATGTGAAAAAGTACATAACAATTACTTATGAGCAGTATCAACTTGTAGTTGCTTTATACTTAACTTAGTCTCTATTTGCCCAGTCGTCATCGCTTAGACTACTAGTTCCAACTGTTGCTCTGGCCTTGGTGATCCTCCGCCACCGGGTACAACTTCGGCTCCATCTCGATGCAGATCCGCTCGGATTGACCTCGATCGCCTGCAGGTCATCCTTCTGGCTTGCTGTTGTCCCATTATACTGCTGCCTCTGCTGTTTCTGTTGCTGCTGCTGCTTCAGTTGGTGCTGCTGCTACTGCTACAGCTGCTGTCCGTGTAGGTGGACGTTGCTAATTCATTTGCCACCGCGTCTATATGGTGGTGCACCCAGAAATGTGGAATCTCGCTTGATTCTTCCGGTTCGACCATCTCGGCTCTCGGTTGTTTTATTATACGGGGCTCGTATAATCTCAACCTCGTCAGACTAACATAGGAAACGCGCACAAAAATTTGTCGTACTCTGTCTGTGCGACCTACGCATTCAAATGAGGTAACACCTTATTGTCCCAATTGTTGACCTCGTTCTACATGTTTTCTACCATTTTACGCAATACACTACTACCTAAGTATATACCTTTTTACTTCCTACCTACGCTAAGGACGTCCTATGTTCTACATTCTATTTACTCTACATGTACAATACCTATCTTTATATGCGGCGTTTTAACACCCAGGGATGGTCTGATACGCGGCCATGACTTCTTGTGTGATGTCGCCTTGGGGTTTGAACGTGGACCTCATCTTCTTCCGCATTACCGGAAAACCTACTACCTGAATTATTATTACCTTCTGTGGTTTGTTCGTCGGTTCGGGACTCATCATTGTCGTCAATCTCATCAATTTGGTTGAGTGGACCTGGATATTGTATGTCACTGTCCCTCATAGAGCGCGGTGTACCTATCCACGGCTCATACTCGGTTTCCTCTTCTACCGGTTCTTCCATCCTTGGTAATGGGAAAAGTCCATCCGCGAACCTCAAACCTCTAGGGGCTGGATATTCCTGATCCGAACCGCTACCTTCATCGTCGCTTTCATTCGCCTCTTTACCTGAATCGTACTTTTTAAGTCGATTTACATGAACAATTTGTTCTTTGTTGTTATCGAGTGACTTTATTTTAAAAGTCACCTCGCCTAACCTCATTATAATTTCATGTGGCCCAGACCAAAACTTAGCTAATTTTCTGCTTAGCCCAGGAGTACTAGCCGGGTTAAACAAATACACTATATCCCCTACCTTAAGCGTAACTTCCGCGGATTTTTTATTGTAATTCTTCTCTCGCGTTTCAGCTTCCTTTTCCATGTTGTGCTGCACAATATCATATACCTGTTTCAGTCGTTCTGTCATCTCTGAAGCGTAATTTTCGTCGTAATCATACCGGGTTCGAGATGGGGAAAACACATCGTCATTAGGTAAGACCATTTCTCTGCCATGCATGAGAAAATATGGTGTATTACCGGTCGTCGTGTGTGTTGATGACCTATAAGCCATCATAGCGAAACTTAGCCATTTGTCCCACGATTTCTGCGATTTATCTATGTAATGTGATAGAATATCCTTCAAAACACGATGACTTCTTTCTAAACTTCCGTTACTCTGCGGGTGGTAAGCGGATGTCTGTATTTTCTGGACGCCTAGTATCTTACAAATTTCTTTTATAAGTTTAGACGTCACGTTTGCTCCTTGATCCGTGAGTAACTTTTCCGGCACTCCATGGCGGCAAACAATATTCTCAACAAATGCCCTAGCAATTGTATCCGTCTTTTGATCAGGAATCGCGATTGCTTCGGGGTATTTTGTAAAATAATCCTGAAAAGTTAAAATATATTTGTTCCCATCGTTGGATGTCACGAGTGGACCGACAACGTCCATCGCTAACACTTCAAAAGGGCGGGTTACCCTCATAAATCTTTGAAGTGGTGCCCTTTTGTTATGCGGTGACGTCTTGCGTTCGTTGCACGATATGCATTTTCTTACATATTCCTTCACGTCATTCTCCATATTTCGCCAATAAACCCTAGACTTGAGTAAATTGTAGGTTTTGTTAGTTCCCATATGTCCTGCGTACGGTAAATCATGATATAACCGTATGACATGGGTCCTCATGGCTGCAGGTATAACAACTCGATCCTCTGTATTTAGATTCGCACCTTTTCTAACCAATAGCCCGTCCATGTCAATGTAGTATTTATCGTCGTCTTTGTCGTCCGCTTCCAGGTCCTGGATTACCTTTTGTAATTCGTCATCCAACGATAATTCGCGTTTGATGTCCGCCTTTCCAATCACAGGTAGATAGGGCACATCTTCGTCTACTATGGCGACGTTCACATACTTGCTCTTTATTTCGTTACTTCTGTTTTTAGGTGGCGCCTTGAAAGTCACCTGTTTCTTGTTATTCTGTCTTGGGTCTTCTGTACAGCTGATATCCGACTTGTTCTCCCTGATTCGGCTCAGCGCATCTACGTTACTGTGTGCTTTTCCCGCTTTGTAGTCGATGGAAAAATTGTATTCGGTAAGTAGTAAGGCCCATCTCGCCAATCTGGAGGTAGGATCCTTTAATGACATAAGCCATTTAAGTGGTCGGTGGTCAGATATTACGGTAAATTCTGTGCCGTACAGATAACATCTGTAGTGTTTAATTCCCCAAACCACAGCGAGGCATTCCAGTTCGCTAACACTATAATTTTGTTCTGCTTTGTTTAATTGTCTACTTGCATAGGCAATTGGCTTTTCTACCCCGTTTATACGTTGGCTCAGAACAGCTCCAATTGCCTTTCCTGATGCATCGGTAGACAAAATAAACGGCTCCTGAAAATTCGGAAAGCGCAAAATCGGCGGACTAATTAATCTATTCTTGAAATATTGGAACGCTTGTTCCTGCTCTTCTTCCCATTGGAACGGCTGGTCCGCTTTTGTTAGCACGGTCAGTGGTTTCGCATGATGAGCATATTCCGGGATAAATTTCCTATAAAAACCACATAATCCCAGAAACGCTCTAACGTCTTTTACCGTTTTTAACCTTGGATAATTTTTAACTACCTCTATCTTCTCTGGATCTGGACTCACTCCGTTGCTAGAAACTATATGTCCTAAATATTTAACTTCTCTCTTCATAAACATACACTTCGAAAATTTTAATTTTAAATTGGCACTTCGTAGTCGCTTGAAAACATTTTCTAATCGAACCATATGTTCATCAGTGGTTCTGCTAAACACAATTATATCGTCTAAATACACTAAACACTCTTCACCTGTCATTCCTGAAAGAACGACATACATCAAACGCTGAAACGTACTAGGAGCGTTGACAAGACCAAACGGCATTCGTAAACATTCGTAATGTCCGTCGGGCGTAGAAAAAGCTGTCTTCTCTATGTCCTTGTTATTAACTTTTAATTGCCAATAGCCTGCTCGCATGTCTAGCGTCGAAAAATACAGAGCTTTTCCAAGTTGGTCCAATGTCTCTTGCAAGTTAGGCAAGGGAAAGTAGTCGCGCTTTGTTACTGCGTTCAACGCTCTATAGTCGATACACACACGGATTTTATTTTCTCCTTCCGGAGCTTTCTTCGTTACCATCACTACCGGAGCGCTCCATGGAGATTTTGATTCTTGAATCACACCTTGTTCCAACATTCATTTGTTTCTTCAACTCCTGTCGTTGAGAGAATGGAATTCGGTATGGTGGTTTCGTAATTGGCGGTATATCTTCTGTAATAATATTGTGTTGTACGTCGTCTGCACAGCTCAATTTTAATTCTGGTCCGCTAAAAACATCCTTATATTTGTTTATAAGTCCTGTTAACTTAGTGGCCTGGTTTTTTTTCAAATATTCGAATTTGAAGTCAGCAGTCGTGCCTTTCCTTTGTTCCTCGTTTACTGTAAATACGTGTTCCTTTTTTACAGTGGTCCCTACCTGCGAAGAATGAGCTATCATGGTGTTTTTTAACAATTTCACCGGTTCGTTTGATACGTTTATCAAACATATTGGTACCTGCTTTGTTGCCTTCGATAAAGACCTGGCTGCTATAACGCCGTGGAATAAAACTTCTACAGGTTCGATAATTATCTCCCGTGTTGGTGATACAATATCCTGCTTCCCTGTACACATTATTCGGCACCTTGGTGGTACTGTAATTGTTTCGACAAGTCGTACGTTTGAATCCGAGACAATTTTTTCTTCCGGTTTCGGCGTTGTTTCTTCATCTCTCGCCATCCTTCTTGGAGTAGTTTTCCTGAGACAATATATATCTATATTGAGTCCACTATCTTTGAAGATGCGACTTATTTCGTCCCTGATGTCGTCGAATTGTAGATTTCCGCCAAATCTTGGCATCGCTAGGTGCTTTACGTTATTCCTCTTGCATAATTTTAATAAATTGGTGAAACACTTCTTCACGTCCGATAATTTGGCCTGTTCGGTACTTCTTCTTTTGTTTATCAAATAATAAACAAATCGATTGATGCCCCTCTTCGTAAAATCGTCCTTAATTACAGCAATATCTCCTGTCTTTCTTCCTTGGTTAATTAGTAGTGGTTTTCTACCAAATTTTTCCCTGAAACTCGCTGCTGAACCTCGTCTCATTTGTAAATCTTCCGCTGCACATGTGACGAGCGAATAGTTATCCGGCGCATCAAAAATATTTCCCTGGACTTCTCTGATGATTGTTTTCTGCGATCTGTCTACAATGATAGGTTTGCTCTTTTCTTGTATCGATTTCTTTTCATTCAAATGATAAACATCGTTCTCCGATACTGTTAACATTTTTAATCGATATGATCCAAAAGCAATTTCGTTCCCGTACATGTCGATTGTCGCGTGCATTTTTCTTAATGTGTCCCTGCCAATTAGTCCCTCTCCAGGTATGGAAACATAATCCGGGCAAATCAAGCACTCGATCGGATAATGGTTTCTCCCAACACCAAAATTAACAATGCATTGCCCTAAAGGCTTTATACCTGCTCCGGAAATACCTTTTAAAAGCGTATCTTCAACTGGGCGCACTTTACATTTTAATTTGTTGACCAATGATTCCTTAATTATACTCCTACTGGCTCCTGTATCTACTAATAATAACACATACTGTCCATTTAACTTAATTTTTACATGGCAACCCATTTCTGTAACTTGATCCATTTGTGATAAACACCCGACGCTGTCTATGTTCGGGCCGCTTCCTGGATCCATGAAGCGGTCCCTTTTCAGTTTAAAGACCTCCTACCGTTTTGTTTATTGCCCTGTCGGTTTCCTCGATTAGACCTATAATTGTCGTTAACGGTTTGGTTATTCTTTATTGCTCGACAATCTTTAATAAAGTGTCCAATTCTACCGCAACCATAACAACCTCGGAAAACATCCTGTTGTCTTCTTTCGGGTCTCTCTAATCGCCTTTCTCTCCGCTGTTCTCTTGGCGGTGTTTTGCTTCTGCTCGCTGTTACCTGTGGTTGCCTTGTTTCTTCGCACACCTGCAAGTTTGCAAATTTACGCCTCCTGTTCCGGTACGTAAATTCGGCCTGTTGCGCCAACGTGACAATCTGGTCAAACGTGAACATTGGGTTCCTGTTTAATTCGAGACCTATCAGGTCATCAATCCTTTCGTCCAGCCCGTCCTTTAATTGCTTGACGAGATCTTTCTCATGCCGCTTCTTGATGCCGTCCATATCGTCTACAGCGGCGCCCGCTATATTTTCCTCATACAGGTCGACTCCTGCACTCCGTATTCTTGCAGCAAAATCATCCACGGATTCACCGTTTTTCTGGATACGTTTCCCCAAATTGATCGCACCTTGACCAGGGATTAACTTCTTTCCGAACCTCTTTGTTATTGCCGCCTTAAACTCTTTAAAAGTAGTAATAGCTGCAAACAGATCCGCCTCCACACGCATATATTGGTATGCCTGTCCTGCGGTTACCAATTTCGCTACGTCTAGCGCTTGTTTTGCCGACCATCCCTCAAGGCGTCCCCTTTGTTCTAATTTAACAAAGAATTCTTCGACATCTTCGCCTTGAGTACCTGCAAAGGAAGGAAGACTCGCGACATTTATCGGGCGTTCGGTCGCACCGGCAGCACCTGGCGACACTGCCATTTTTTTCTCCTAATTTTATATTCCCGAACAAAATTCTCAACAGGTCACACAAAAAAAAATAGAGCACACAATAAAACAATCCTGCAAATAAATAAATTCTCCAACGAACAATTCCGGACACGTCGAATACCTAATTATTTGCGCATACACAAAAAAAAAATCGAAAATAAAATATGCAAGACTGAAAAAAAAAAAACAAAACACAACAGGTATCTTAAAAGAATGTCTCAGAGCCTTCAACCTTATTCAATGATTTTTCACAAAAAATTTCCCCTTGCAAAATTTTTAAATTTCAGATTTTTCTTTCTCCGCTCACTCAATCTTTAATTACGCGTTTGATAATTAATTAAATCAAATCCCACCGCTGCCACCAAATGTAATATTGGGGACGTCTTTCTTTAAGAGAAGTAAGCTATCTTGATTATTTGTCTAACTAAAATACTGTCTTCTTAAAGTGAACTTGTCCCGGTTTGTAGCAGGGCAAATACTTAGATTAATCCTGCTCTGGGATATTAAATTTATGGGTTCTTGTCCTGGAATCTTGTTGGAAAATACTGGCAACAATTAATAATAACGGTAGCGTTAATTGTTTACTAAAATTCAATGCTTGTCTCATGTGCCCCTCGATATTTGACCCTGTGTAACTTCTAATTAAAAGACGGTTGTTCTCAAAACAATATATATTAACAGTCAAGAAATAATAGGAGAAACACCTTTATATAAACCAACGTTATTAAAATTAATACAAATACGGGGTCAGAGAGTTTAGCCCTTGTGATTCATCACCCTAGTGGAATTACGACGCTGCTGAGGAATTCTTAAACAATACAACTTTTCTAACCTTTTATGGAGCTGTGGAAGTACGTCTCCAAGTAACTCGTCTTGGCACTCTCTCTCTCTCTCTCTCTCTCTCTCTCTCTCTCTCTCTCTCTCTCTCTCTCATTGAAAGCTGTAAGAAGGTTGTGAATTCTGCTATATCTGGTAATCGGTGGTAGTCTCGAATATGGCCCCTCTGGTATGCTGATTGTAGCGGAGTTTTGAACTAAGTCAAGAACCCCTTACGCAAATTCGCACGAACAGAAGGAAGCACAAGTAAACGTTTTGAAATCTACTTAGAGACTAATCCTTGAGGCGCTGTCTCCGTCACAGGAAGACCTTATGGGCTGCATCATCTACACCCAAACCATCCAATCATTGCAACCAAAATCTAATTAACCAACCAAGGAAACTTTGCAAAAAATGTCCCTTCCTTAGAACCGCCCCTCTCGTGTTGGTTCTCCATGGTTTGCGTCTTCAATAGCCTGGAATATCCTGTTCTTAGAACTGCGTAAATGTATCACGACAAATGGTCAGAACGTGACTTTTAGCAGTTTTTCTATACGCCTTTTGAATACACATAAACAGCCTAAAGTTTGTCTCTGTTGATTCAGACACGAACTGAAACCAAATATTTCCGCTCTTTCTGCATGCAGACAAACACCACCATAAAACAATAAACTGTACGAACAGTTTATAACTGCCTCAAAGACAGGAACCTCCATAAAGTTCTATTATTCTATCTTATTCAATAAGATACCCAAAGTTCCCATTTTATTACACCTACACTACGTCATTAGAATAATAGTTATTTATGTCACAAGTACCGAAAGTACGGAATAGCGCGACGAGCGGTGATGCGGAGCGTCACCGAAGGCGGAGCGTCGCCGTAGCACGTGAGCGCGTCGCGCTATCTAGATTTTGGCAGGAGAGACATCAACGTTTATTGTGTTGCTTTTTGAGAAACATGTATTTAAAATAAAATAAATAAAAAATGGTTATATTTCTGTATAAGAAATGTTAGGTTGGTACCACTTTGACGAAACGTCAAGTTTAAAAAGCTAATTCAAATTCTGACAGATTCATATTTGTTCATAACACTGTAGATGTCACATCCGTACCAACAAACTAAAATAAAAGTACACTCATCGGTATACTTTATTTACAATTTTCTCAATTTATCATTTTAAGATAGATATAAAGACGTGGTGATATTTCTTATCAACAAACAATCAAATTGATGATTACAGAAATGACGAAAATCGTTGAAAAATGCTACGAGTAAATAGCCAGTTCCTTTGGACCATTTTGAACCAAACGCTTTTCAGCTCTAAGTTTGGTCATAAAACTACTAAATACGCACTTTCGTCCCGATACCTTTAGTAGTTTCTCCGGAATCGTCGTCACAAAAATCGTTTACACACGCGCGCGCGCGCGCGGGCGCGCACACACACACACACACACACACACACACACACACACACACACACACACACACACACACACACACACACACACACACACACACACACACACACACACACACACACACACACACACACACACACACACACACACACACACACACACACACACACACACACACACACACACACACACACACACACACACACACACACACACACACACACACACACACACACACACACACACACACACACACACACACACACACACACACACACACACACACACACACACACACACACACACACACACACACACACACACACACACACACACACACACACACACACACACACACACACACACACACACACACACACACACACACACACACACACACACCCACACGCACACGCACACGCACACGCACACGCACACGCACACGCACACGCACACACATTTTTTTGTACCTTGGTCAAAAATATCCAGGGGACCCATAAAGAACTATTTCCGCTAAAATCTCAATTTTTTTTTCGGCATGATTACAATACTTTACATACTGCGTATGATAAAGTAAAAAAATATTGCTACAGCATGCGAAAAGATCCGGCCGATCCGCATCTTAAATCTATATCCGGCCGGACCGGATATCCGGCAAGGAGGCCGGATCGGCCGGGCTATCCGGCCAGGCCGGATATCCTTTCCATCTGTAATCAAAATCACTACCATTAAATTGTAGCTGGTTTGCTCGCGTTAAATAATAAAAGAAACATACTCATAAGTAAAAGTCAAATCTCAGTAAAAGAATAACAAATATTTATTTACAATTAAAACAATGAAATGAAACCCTAAATCTACCAAATATTTTTGAGTAGTTGTAAGATTATACAAAAACACATTAAATTAAGTAATGAACGGCTTACCATTTACAAAAGCACACACTAAAAACTACATTTTAATATTAAGCAACCGGGAAGCTTGCGGACTGGTTTGTTTTACATCACAAACCACTCTGTCTCCAGGAAGCCAATGAATCGACGCCTCACCCATTGGTTAAAACTTCCTCCTCCCTGACGTCATATTATGAGAAAAAGGGACCACACGACAAGCTAAATGAAACTTGTAGATGATAAGCCAGTTGCTCCAAAAGCACAATAATCGCGCTCAGTAGTATATTATACAGTTTATGACAAATGAAAATCTATTACCAAAGAACGCCCTTAGATGCATGGGAATAAAACCATTAAAAAGCTTCACACATACCTCGCGTAGAATAATCTATGTTATAAAAAAATAAAGCTTATTGCCGCATAATCGACCGTCAAGACTATGGTATCGAATTATATTTCGATAAGAAGTCTCTCGCAGACCAACGCGCAATAACCTTGATCCCAGAAACAGAGTAATAGCAATCATCACATTCTTCCCCGTTAAATAAAATAATTATTACAAAAATAATGCCAATTATTACACTAGTACTAGTTTTTAAAATATATGTATAATTGTTTTTTTTTTGTGGACTCGTAATAATTAATAAAACAATTATGTTTCAATGTTACAAAATAAAGCAACCACATTTTACACAATCGACGTAAAAATGCAATTGCTTAATTCTTTTGTTTTTTTTTCAATGGAATGTGACTCTGGGGAAAGTTTGTTGTGAATTGTGTCTAGTTTTTTAGATACAAATTAATATGTGGTACTTTTTCCAGGTACTAGTTTAGCTTTTTCTTTCGTATTTTGAAGCGATACATTTTGCAGCTAATTCGGCGTCTCACAATTTATCTGTGGTTGGCCAACTACATTAAATTGTCCTCTGTAGGGTTGACAATTTATTTTGACTCATCGAAATTGATGTCGACGACATGAGAACGCATTAAATTCAACTGTAGTTGAACGTATTTATTCAACCATAGTTGTATGGTGAGAACGCCGCTTTAGTATAAAGATGGTTTTACGCAATCGAAACAATATGTATAAATCATGTAGGTACATTTTAGAGACAACGATGTCGATAAAACTGGTTATAAATTATCTGTCAGTGGGAATAATCAAGTTACCTACTGCTACTGGCACCGTTATTTATTTCCCTTCGTCTGGTTTACGCCTGAAGCAGCTATTGGCGACACGTCGCCCGATCAGATTTCGGAGCCTGGAGCAGACGTGAATTGTTACTTGTTTACCCCATATTTATGTTACCTATACGTTATACCTCATTAGCCGCGTGATCGTCCCTTCCGGAAACAAAGTATTGCTCTCTTGTTACTTCCTAAATTGTTGTTCCTGATGCTAAAAGGTAGTATCAATCTTACAGATTTATAGCCACGGTTATCGCGTACGACAACCCATTCAGTTAGTTACACAAGCTTGGTCTTCTCGGACGATTGAACTTAGACTGATAAGAACTTTTACGGTTCGTCTCTTACTCTCAATCGTAAAATAATAGGTCTTATACGTAGTAATCCCAATGCTATTTTAATCATATTCATGTTCTTTAAAATATATCTATTTTATACATTGGATTCAAAATAAATTAATGTCCAATATTTCAGTTTATGGTGTTACACATTGATGTACAGGGTCTCCCACGACGAGCTGCCATTAGAAGTATATGGACAATCAAATGAAATGAGAGATTGAAAATTTGTGGACTTATATTTTTGGATACGATCGTCTAAACTAAAATGTTTTGAGTTTTCGTTTACTTACGTTTACGTTTACTGATGCCAACTTTTATAATTCAAATAGAATATCCTGTATTTTATCGCATTTTTGAAATCTTCATTAAATTTTAGATCAATTTTATGTTACATTTCCTATACCTAACATGCATCATTTTTGAAATATTACGTTTTTTCATTAAAAAATGACAGCTGCACGGTTACTTTCAATTACTTATAAAATTATCCCCTGTGACCGTTGGAAAAAAATTGTCCAATAAAATTGTTGTGAACATAACATATAATCGACACAACGCAACGGTAGAATTCCGCTAAAAGTTATATAATATATTATATATAAATAATAATAATTTATATAAATTATAAGATCAAAGTTGAGTTCGAGAAAAGTACTAAAAGTCGATTTTTTCAAATGGCAACCATAACATATGAATACAGTTCTCAATTCTATTGAAAATTTTAGATCTACTTTGTGTACAATGTCCTCCACCTAAATCGATTTTGAAACATCACAGGAGAAATTACACACCATGCCAAATCTATTTCAGCAACTGTTCAAAAACGTTGCCGCTTTCCGCTAAACTTCAATCCTTTTAAACATAATATTGTTGGTGGCATTCCTGATTGAGTTAGCACATAAGCCATTGAAAATAGCTCGAACTTTATCTCTCCTATTCTCCTTACCAATTATTGGGTCCTCATAAACTACGTCATTAATAGCTCCCCAAATGAAAAAAATCCATTGGCGTCAAGTTGGGGGAACGCGGTGGATATTTGTATGGCCCATTAAGTGCAATCCACCGATCGTCAAACTTCTTACTAAGCAAACCTCTTACTGCAACAGTTGTGTGCGCTGGAGCACCGTCAATTTGAAACCACCCAATTATTGACGTCCCAATAACTGATAAAGAGAACATGAAGGATAGAGTTTGAGCTGCTTTTAATGGGTTATGTGCTAACTCCATCAGGGACGCCTCCAAAGAATTGAAGCATGTTTAGCGGAAAACGCCAACGTTTTTGAACAGTTACTGAAATAGAAAAGCAGTTTTTTTAATTTACTTTACGATTTTTTTTAAATATTGTTTTATGGTAGGCTTATAATTTTATAAATACTAAATTAATTATAATGAAAAATAACCTAAAAAAACTTGTTTAATAATGTTCTGTTTATTCCAAATTGTTCAGGTATTTTCAAAAGCAATCTACATTTGGCAATGTTTGCAATTTCTACTGTGATGTTTAAAAATCGATATCAGTAGGTACAAGTACAGTTTAGGTATAGGACATTGTACACAAAGTTGATCTAAAATTTGCCATAGAATAGAGAAATGTATTCATATATTAGGGTTGCCATTTGAAAAAATCAACTTTTAGTACTTTTCTCGAATTCAACTTTGATCTTGTAATTTGAACACCCTGTTATAACGTTTATAATAATTCCATCGGTAGAATATGTTTCGATAATATTGTTACGAATATCGTGTTTTAGTTAGCTTTGAATAGTTTTCAAATAGTAGAAAAATGATGTGTTTAAAGTGTCATAGTTACCTGAAAAACTCGTAGACAGCTTGACATAGTTTTTCTGAAAGTTTCCTATATTTGTAATTCTTGTTGTAACTCTTAGAAAGCAATAAACAACATCACAGAAGCAGTTTTTGTGACAATTGGTGTCAGAAGTGTGGGATCAATCCACGTAGAATTAAGGTTTATTTCGGAGCTAGTAAGGTGTGAAGAGAAGCGAAGGAGAGAGGTAGTTGATGCCAGTTACACGAAAAATGGTAGAAGATACGGCTATCCAGTTGACAGCTATTATGCAAATGATAGAGGAAAAGATGCAGTCCATGAAGGAAGATTTGCAATCAGTTATATCAAAACAAGAAGAACTGAAAACAGGTATGAATGAGAATGCCAGCAAAATTGAAGATAACTTTAATCATCTGAGGCAAGAGACTATAAATAAAATTGTATGCATAGAAGAAAATGTAAAACACATTGCAGAAAAAGTAACTGATGTGCGTAAAGATGTTGACCAAGTCCGCAATGAGCTTGATGTAAGGGTAGCAGAAATAATAGATCAAAGACTTCGACTACTAAGAGACACTGAACCCCAGTCTACTGCTGTAAGCGCCAGTGGAGCCATCATCGTCCGTCAACCAAATACGTTGAATATCACTGTCAAACCGAGTCCATATACTGGTAAAGCGCCCTGGGATGAGTATTTCACCCAATTTGAAATCGTTGGGGAAATAAATGGATGGAATAACCCAGAAAAGGCTAAGGTTTTAGCTACGATGCTGCGAGATTCGGCGGTGGGTGTGTTACAGAATTTAACAGCAGCCGAACGCCTCGAGTACGAAAAATTAACGAATGCATTGAAATTACGGTTTGGTGATGAGCATTTGACAGAACTTCTTCATGGCCAGTTGCATGATCGCATCCAGATTCCTAAGGAGTCACTGACCACTTTCGCCCATGACATTCAACGAATGGCCAGAAAGGCATTTGTCAACTGCCCTACCGAAACTCAGGAGCTAGTAGCTGTTAGACAGTTCATCTACGGCATCGCCGACAGAGAGGTGCAGAAGGTGGTAAGATTGACAACACCAAGGACTTTGCAAGCGGCTCTTGTGAAAGCACTAGAGATTGAAGCGGCGACCAGAGCGTCTTGCGAGAGCAGAAGAGTCCACTGTCTGGAATCCATAAATGAAGACGAGCACGAGCACGTGATGAGAGCTTTTGAGCAACCTAGAAGTACCAGGTTCCATACTTCTAATAATACTTCCGGGTTACGTCCGTCTCGAGGTCCACCAAAATGTTGGGAATGTGGAAAGATTGGGCATCTCCGTAGCCAGTGTAGGAGTCAACGATTTTCACAACTCCCAAAGACAGTGGAACGGGGCACTAATACGCCGGCGGAAAACTACCATTAGCCAACTTTGAGGGGCAAAGGCTGGCTGAGCATCTGAAAAGAAGCCCCAAAATTATAGAAGAGGAACACCTGATATCCAGAATTGCAACCAGTCCTGTGGTGGAAGGATTTATAGAAGATACGCCATGTCGCATGTTGATTGATACTGGCGCAAATGTAACCATCGTTAACCCCCGAATCTTAACAAACATTCCAGCAGAATCGACATGCAGCTCACAGCAAAGAAGAGTTGTGCTAAGAACAGCAAATGGCGAACGTATTCCTGTGGAAGAAATACGTAGTTTAAAATTTGCTGTTGGGGATTACTGTAGTAACCACGAAGTTTATGTGGCCAACATCGTCGATGATTGTATTCTAGGGGCAGAATTTTTGCGAAATAACGACTGTGTAGTGGACCTGAAGGACAATGTTCTACGCATCGGTAAATTTGAAGAAGTCTCGTTATATTGCAACTCGATGACTGAGGAAGAAATTGAAGTTACCGCTCCACATGATATTTGTATTCTACCAGAATCTGAAGTAATTGTTCCATTGAGTGTTAATAAAGTGAAGAATTGTGTACCTTATATCTTTGAGCCTGAAAAATCATTAAGTTGGAATAAACCGATAATTATCGCCAGAGTTCTTGCTCATAATTTTAAACTTCCACTCAGAATCGTCAATGTTTCAAAACGATCAGTCAACATTAGAAAAGGAACACCTCTAGGAATAATTCAGGCAGCAGCCATCATAAGACAATTAGAAGTTCCTGGCGACAAAGAAGAAAATAGCAGTTATCATGCCCTACCAGAACCAGTAAAGAATTTGGTCAAAAGTAGCTGCTGCAATTTGTCTTCGATAAAGAAGAAGAAAGTTTGCAAACTTCTTCAGGAATATCAGGACATATCTCTTTATTATCTAATTTGGCTATGCAGAGAGAGTAGACGTGTTTCGAGGCGCTGTGTGGGTACTTGTCAGACCGGTTTAGTTCGCATACTGTAGTGTTGTAAAAATGCGTTTTACATCGGAACAGGAAAGAGGCATTGAGGAATTAATTACCAAGAAAATCCTGGATAGATTTAACGATCAATGGATCGATAAATTGGTAGACCGCATAACCGCAAAAATTGGAGATCAACTTTCCGAAAGGATAAATGATCAGAATGCAGCTATACAGGATTTAAGAGAGGAGAACGGTCGATTGACCGAACAGCTGAACGTCATGGAACAACATCATGACAGTTTGGAGCAGTATGGTCGGAGAAACAACGTCAGGATTTTTGGTATGAAGGAGTCGCAGGGTGAGGAGCTGGAAGAGGAGGTGATCAGGCTCTTCAGCGGCAAGCTTGAGGTGGATTTGAAGACCGAAGAATTGGTGGAGTGTCATCGTCTTAGTGGCCCACGTGGCGGTAATCGTGATATAATCATAAAGTTCTCATCCAGTAAGGTGAAGTGGAAAGTGATGCGAGAAAAGCGACGACTAAAAGGAACAAATATTGTGATTAGGGATGATCTTACAAGGAAACGCAATAGTCTTGTAAAGGCAGCGGTGGCTGCATTTGATTCTGGGAATGTTTGGACATCTAATGGGCAAGTATGTGTGTTGTATAAAGACAAGAAACACGTAATAAGGGACACAGATGCGTTGCTCTCCATAAAGAGTCAATAGTTTTTGTGGTAGTCTTTACTGTAGTCGGTTTGTTGTGGTTAACTTGGCGGCAGAGTGGTTAATTATTGAGATAATAATTGGATAATAATTGTTTATTTATTTGCTACCGAACGACAGTGATTATTCACTGAGGCTGCTCTGCTACCGTATTGTATTTATTTTCTTTAATTCTTAAGTTTGTCAGTGCCCACGGGCAGCGTTCTGACTCCAATTAGCGTTTGTCTAAAAATTCCTGAGCGATTTCAGTGTGAACACAGCGATTTGCTTGTCTATTCTGTAGCGCCTTAAGTGCCTTTTCATTTTTGAATTTATTATAACTGTATTTAGTTTGTGTTTACATTCCGGAACGTGTTATGGAGACATGGCGTTTTGTTGAACGTTTTGATTTGGACGACCGTGAAGCTTCGACATTATGCGTTGATGGCTTGCAGCATTTGCAGTCCAGGGGGATGGATGATTTATGTAGTGTATTGAATATTTTCCATAACAACATCCGAAGTGTGCAAAAGAATTATGATGAGCTTTTATTGTTGCTGTCGAGCAGTACGGTTGCTTTTCAGGTCATTGTCCTGACGGAGACTTGGTGTATTCATAATGTTGATAATTTGGGAATTGATGGCTATGACGCATTTTATAGTAATGGGAAGTTTAACCAGAATGACGGGGTTATGATTTATGTAGATTCAGGGCTGAGCGCTGAGGTGCATCATATCAAAGTTCATGAAGTTACGTTTACATGCGTTAACCTAAATGTTGGCGGTTTGATGGTAGGTGTAATTGCAGTGTATAGACCTCCAGCCACTGACATTGTGTTGTTTCTGAACGATTTGGGCGCCACACTTGATAGTCTGGGCCCTGCTGATGTGCATGTGTTTCTGGGGGATATTAATTTAAATATTATAAATTCAGGTGACAGTTTGGTGCAGGAGTATTTGAGTGTCCTAAGTGCACACGGCTTCTCGTCAAGGATTAACATTCCAACACGAGTGTGCGGTTCCTCGGAGACCTGTATTGATCATATATTTGTGAGACAGTCTAGGGCGAAAAATGTACAGAGTATCTCAGCTGTTGTGAGGACAGCTTTGACGGACCATTATAGCTCGGTCATTAGATTGTTTGGTGCGGATCCCATGGTAGGAGCTATGAAAAATGGGTCCGGTTTAGTGCAAAGCATCTTGCAGTACTCAAAGCTGACTGATGAACTTGACAACGAGAGTTGGCAGCAAGTTTATGGTGCAGAAAACGCCAGCATTGCCACCGAAAGATTTATTCTGAGGTTAACGAGTACAATAAGTAAGTGTAGTCAAATCAAAAAAGCAGGTCAGAGAAGAAATAAAAGGAGAAAACCTTGGATGACAGAAGAACTAGTCAATCTCATTTGTGAGAGAGATATCTTAAAAATAACCGTCACAATGAATCCTGATAATGAGGCGTACAGGACCGATTACAGGAAATTTAGAAATCGGGTGACGAGTCAGATACGTAAGACAAGGCAGGATTATTACAGGGCTCAACTTGATGATGCGGGAACAGATATGAGAAAAATTTGGCAGCTGATTGGTGATGTTACAAATGAGACCAGATCATCCAACGCAGTGCGACAGATTCGAGATAGCGATGGGCAAACTATTACAGACAAAATGGAGATGTGTGAATTATTTAATGACTATTATTGTAGTTTGGGTCAGAATATGGCGGCCAGTATTGTCAAAGGGGTGGGGAGCAGCGGTACATGTGGGGTGGATGCGAGACCAAACAGCCTCTACCTGCGTCCAGTGAGCAGATCGGAGCTTACTAATGTAATATCTTCACTGAGGAATGGCAGTTCTGCGGGACAAGATGGTATAAGCTCAAAAACATTGAAAGTTGGTCACAACTATCTTCTTGGTCCACTTGAACATATAATAAACAAATGTTTTGTTGAAGGAACTTTTCCGAGCATTTTTAAGACAGCCAAAGTGGTCCCAATATATAAGGGCGGAGGTAAGTTGCAGATAAGTAATTACCGGCCCATCGCATTGCTGAGTAATCTGTCAAAGATAGTGGAAAAATGTATTAAGAACAGACTAATTGAGTATCTGGACAAATTCTTAATCATTTCAGAATTTCAGTATGGGTTTCGGCGTGGTCTTTCAACTGTTGATGCCATGTATGCGCTTGTCCATAATATTTACGAAAGCCTGAATCATGGTAGAAGGCCAGTGGTGATTTTTATTGATTTGGCAAGAGCTTTCGATACGGTTTCACATGATATACTAATGGAGAAAATGGAAGCGTACGGAATAAGAGGTACTGCGGCGGACTTGTTTAGGGAATACCTATCGAATCGGTCTCAGTATGTGATGATTGACAAACAGGCCAGCAGCAAACGGGAAATTAATTATGGAGTCCCGCAGGGCTCCGTACTGGGCCCAGTGTTGTTCCAACTGTATATAAATGATCTTCTCGAGTTGGACATAGGAGGCAAAATATATTCATATGCGGATGACACGGCGTTGTTCTTTGATGATGTGGAATGGACTTTGGTTAAGAGGAAGGCAGAGATCGGTTTGAGCAAGGTACGCAATTGGCTGACTAAAAATTTGCTGACCCTCAACGCGAAAAAGACCACATTTCTGGCGTTCTCGTTGAGTGCTGCAAGAGAGGCAAATTTTGATAAGTTGGTCCTCCATAAATGTGTATACGGCCTCGATTGCTCGTGCACGGAGTCAGTTGGTAGATCGGAGTCTGTCAGATACTTGGGTCTCTATATTGACCAATATTTACGGTGGGACGTCCATGTGCAGTCGGTTGCTGGAAGGGTGCGCAAATTGCTGCACAAGTTCTACCTCCTTAGAGATGTGCTCGATCGTGCCTTGTTAGTTAGAGTGTATAAGGCTTTGGTTGAGTCAGTGATTACGTATGGGATTGTCATTTGGGGGGGAACGGCTGCAACTATTCTGGAGCCGGTTAATATTGTTCATCGTCACGTGTTGAGAATCTTAGATAGAAGACCTGCTCGCTTTTCGACTGGAGAACTGTTTTCATCTGTTGGGGTTCTGGATATTAGAAGTTTGTATGTTGTAAATGCGCTCGAGTTTGTTAAGGTTCACTTTGCTGCTGATATCACACTGCGGACTTGTCACCCGTATGCAACGTCCTCGAGAAACAGTGCAAATATGGTGCTGCCGAGAGCAACAAGCTCCAAATTTCAACGGTACGTTGATTATATGGGAATTAAATTCTTTAACGTCCTACCCCTGAAGCTGAAGCTCATTAAAAATAGGAAAAAATTCAAAATAGCGGTAACGCATTATGTTGAAGCACATTTAGATAGTTTTAGGTCGATGTTCATATGATTGTTGAGGTGTCGGTTGTAGAGCTGTAGTTCTTTTGTTTGATGGCATTGTAATGTTCGGACTGTTCGCCTGCATATTGTATAGTGTTGCAAGGTATTATTATTTGATGGCACGCACAAGCTCTCTGAGAGCTTATGTGCCATATTGTTAGGGATGTATGATGTATGTATGTAATGATGCACAATTAAACAATAAACAAAACAACAATATTCGCCAAAGACTCTGGAGATTTTGGGCACACAACTCTAGCACAACATAGAATTAATGTTGGGGATGCAAATCCGATCAAGCAGCACCCCCGAAGAATACCTCAAACCCGGATTGGAGAAGTTCATGATTTGGTTAAGAACATGCACGAGCAAGGTGTCATTGAGCCATCAACTAGTCCATGGGCATCGCCTATTGTCCTTGTAAAGAAAAAGGATGGGTCTACACGGTTTTGTGTGGACTATAGAAAGTTGAACGCCATCACTAAAAAGGATTCTTATCCACTACCTAGAATCGATGACACCCTCGACGCAGTAGGAAATTCTAGATGGTTTTCGACATTGGACCTCCAGAGCGGTTACTGGCAGGTGCCGATGGATGAAAAGGATAAAGAAAAGACAGCATTCACGTCATGCGCTGGACTATGGCAATTTACGGTGATGCCATTTGGATTGTGCAATGCTCCTGGAACCTTTGAAAGACTAATGGAAAGAGTTCTGCATGGTATGTCTTGGAATATTGCTTTGGTCTACCTTGATGACATAATCGTCCACGGCAAATCCTTCGATGAATCGCTACATCGATTGCAACAAGTGTTCCAGCGTTTACGTCAAGCCAACTTGAAGTTAAATCCAAAGAAATGTTTTCTTTTTCAAAGGGAAGTTAAGTATTTGGGTCACGTTTTGTCTAGCAGTGGTGTCCAAACAGATCCGGACAAAATCAGCGCCGTCAAAAATTGGAAGGTTCCAGCTAATGTGAAAGAACTAAGGAGTTTTATGGGTCTGTGTAGTTATTATCGTCGATTTGTGAAAGATTTCTCATCATTGGCAAAGCCTCTCTTTACATTGACCGAGTCCGGAAGAATGTTTGAATGGACCAATGATTGCCAAGAAGCTTTCAAGACCCTTAAAACAAAACTGATCACATCACCGGTTCTTTCACATCCCACTGGAGATGGCATATTTTATTTGGACACTGATGCGAGTCATGTCGGAATTGGTGCAGTTCTATCACAAGAACAAGATGGCGAGGAAAGAGTAATTGGCTATTACAGTAAGACCCTACATACAGCACAAAGGAATTGGTGTGTTACAAGAAAAGAGCTTTACGCTGTAGTTAAAGCGACTGATAACTTCCATAACTTATTGTACGGAAGAAAATTCGTGGTTCGCACAGACCACTCAGCATTGCAATGGTTGTTGAAATTCAGAAATCCTGAAGGCCAGACAGCTCGATGGTTGGAACAACTGCAGACCTATGACTTCGAGATTCGACATCGACCAGGCAAACTTCATACTAATGCTGATTCTCTCTCTCGAAGACCATGTGCAGAAAACTGTAAGAACTGCTATAAACAAGAGAAACGTGATGAGATCATAAATTTACTACGGATTGAAAAATTTCAAGTAGGAGAATTAACCTTTTCTCTTGAAGACTTAAAAAAGGAGCAGAAAGCGGATCAAATCCTGAAACACGTAAGGACTTGGCTAGAAGAAGGATTAAGACCCGCACCAGATGAGATAACCCATATGACTCCAATCCTAAAGGCATATCTGGCTCAATGGAACTCTCTGAAGATCAACGATGGTGTCCTCTACAGGCTTTGGGAAAGTGCTGATGGCCTTGTGGTCAAAGAGAAGCTGGTTGTACCTACGAAATTGAGGAAGGCAGTGATGGAACAGCTCCATGACGGATGTGCAGGTGGTCATTTTGGAGTAAAGAAGACATTGGATAAGATACGTGACAGATTCTATTGGGTTGGCTGCCATGAAGACGTAGATCTCTACTGCAAAACATGTAACATCTGCAACTCTCGGAAAGGCCCAACTACTAGAAGACGAGCGTTAATGCAGCAGTATAACGTGGGTGCGCCGTTTGAGAGAATTGGCATCGACATCCTTGGTCCATTACCTATGACTCCTCGTGGTAATAAATACCTTGTCGTCGTCATGGATTACTTTACCAAATGGCCTGAGGTGATTGCCGTTCCAAATCAAGAAGCCGCAACTGTTGCAGAAGCTCTGGTCGAAAATGTAATCTCCAGGTTTGGTGTGCCAATGGAACTTCACTCAGATCAGGGTAGAAACTTCGAATCGGAACTTTTTGGTGCATTGATGAAAATTCTCGGGATTAATAAGACTCGCACTACACCATTACACCCTCAGTCCGATGGCATGGTGGAGAGGTTTAACAAAACTATCTTGGACAACCTTTCGAAATTTGTCGCCAGTAACCAAATTGATTGGGATAAAAAAGCACATCTGTGTTTAATGGCTTACCGTTCCGCAACTAATGAGTCAACAAAATTCACACCAGCAAAATTAATGTTCGGTCGTGAGCTAAGATTACCGATAGACCTGATTGTTGGAAAGGTGTCCCATAAGAGTGATGAAAGCTTGCCAGAGTGGGTCGACAAGCTGCGCAATACTCTTTGGGAAATTCATGAATCAGCCAGAGTAAATATCAATTGTGCAAGTGACAGAATGAAGGCGAGATACGATCTGCGGTGGAATGGGTCCAAATTTAAGGAAGGAGATCAAGTATGGTTCTTCAACCCGCGGAGAAGAAAAGGTAGATGTCCGAAATTGCAACGCGATTGGGAAGGCCCTTACAAAATCTTAAAGTGTTTGAATGATGTCGTGTTTCGAATACGCATGGGTAACCATGGAAAATTCAAGGTAGTGCATAGCGACCGTTTATGGCGGTATCATGGACGTGATCGTTTGCTCAACGAGGACGTCGAGCCTTAAGGAGGGAAGAGTGTTACGAATATCGTGTTTTAGTTAGCTTTGAATAGTTTTCAAATAGTAGAAAAATGATGTGTTTAAAGTGTCATAGTTACCTGAAAAACTCGTAGACAGCTTGACATAGTTTTTCTGAAAGTTTCCTATATTTGTAATTCTTGTTGTAACTCTTAGAAAGCAATAAACAACATCACAGAAGCAGTTTTTGTGACAATATGTTACCTTTACAACAATTTTGCCGGCCAATTTTTTTCCGACGATCACAGGGGATAATTTATAAGTAGTTGAAACTAAACGTGCAGCTGTCATTTTTTAATGAATAAAATGAATATCTCAAAAGTAACTCATGTTAGGTATAGGGAATGTAACATAAAATTGATCTAAAATTTAAGGGAGATTTTAAAAATGCGATAAAATACAGGGTGTTCCATTTGAAATATAAAAGTTGACAACATTTCCGGTGTAACCGGAAGTAACCTAAAACTCAAATTATTTTAGTTAAGACGATCGTGTTCAACGATATAATTCCTCAGATTTTCAATCTCTCATTTCATGTGGTTCTCCATATACTTCTAATGGCAGCTTGTGAGAGACCCTGTATATTTGAACTATGTATTTTCCTTAAAATATCAAAAAGTTGAATATTTTTATATTAAAATCTGGGAACTCTACGCTTGAAAGTGGTGTTTCACAATAAAGTCCACCGGTCAATTACGTTTGAAAGAACGTTTGTTGTAAACAATCGTACAGGAAGACCAAAACCATGTTTGGTTGAAATATATACATTTTTATATGTTAACGGTTTCAAATTTATTAATAAAAATAAGATAAGTAACTACTCAACGCGAAAACAATACACTTGAAAATACAATTAAATATATAACACTTATTATTAACAGAACACATAATTATCACTTCTAATTGTTAGATAACAAATACAACATACACCAACAGAGCCTATCTTTGGCCAACTGTAACTGATACGTAAAATGACATTCGACGTACTCCAACATCAACAGCTACATACTCACAAAATGCTCGCCTAGTTGGAAGGTACGTAGAACAAAAGATTATGCAGTGTGTTCTTTTAGTAGAAATTGAAACCAAAACAAAAATATCTTAGCGTGACTGGCCTGCTCCCCAGAATACTATCACAAAAATAGAAAGAAAATTATTATCAGCCGGGCCGAAGTTAAATTACTCCCACCGTAAAATATTTTTGGTGTGGAATTTGAAATAAGAAAATGGTATTAACCGATTTCGCCCATTCACGAACTGGCCCTCCTCCTTTTTAAGGTGTAAGCTTATATACCAAAATTCAGTTCATTTGCTCTAAAATTACGACAGTTATCGTGTGAATTTAAAACAAAATCATAAACTTGTCCTTACTTTTTAAGAGGGAAGCCTCGTCAAGATGGGTCGATTTTTTATTGTATAAATCGAATGTATATCATTTCAAGAATATGCTATTAAAGAAATGCAAAATTTCAAGCGGTTGCTTAGATATAGGTACTTTCGCTAATGCCTTTCGCTAAGGTCCTTCGGCGCGCTGAGCAGGTAACAATGCGCACGGCACAGTGGGGAGGGTCGCTCGGAACGTGCTCGAATACAAAGGCAACCTGCTGAGGGGGATTTGACCCCGAAGAAGACTTCATTTATGCCCCAGGCATGGCTGAATAGCAAAAACATCGAAAATGTAAAGTAAAATTAAAATACGATTTTCGTCTATCGCGAACCTTAATCGCATTTTGCTCCGAAACAGTTCTTTACACTTCCAAGTTGGCGCGTGCAATTATTCAGCGAGTTTTCAACGTATATGAATAAACAAAATACCATTTAAAAGATAATGTAATCAGATAGTCGACATACGTATTGGATTTTGCAGCAAAAAAACATTTAACCACCTTTTTGCAATAAAAAAAGTCATGAACGTTATTGTTTTTCTACGGCGCTCTTAAGCAAAATTTTGCAATAAAAAAAAATTAGTGGTATGCTCAAAATACCCAAGAATGTACAATAAAAATTTGAAATAAATATATTGCATAGTGTTTTCAGAAAAAAATCCCAAAGTTTTCCTAATTTTTGGCACTAATTTGAGGCTTGTATATCAAATTTCAGGTCAATTACTTCAAAATTACGGCAGTTCTCGTGTCCATTGACAGAGGCACAGACCCCTACTTCCCCAGGTTTAAAAAAATAGATTTAACCCACTGATTTACTGAAAATATAAAACCTCATCAAGGAATATAGATGCGAAAAATATAAAGCCTGGAAGCCTGCTCTAAAATTGAGCAATCTTAAATGTAAAAAGTACTGGCAACAAATAAAAAAAATATCAAGATATCCGCCGCTGCGCAAGAAATAACTGACCAGTCGCCCTTACCAGTCACAGCGACGATCAATATATTGGAAAAATACATGCCCACTACCTCCAAGGAATTTTTGAAATGAGCAATGACCTTCTTTTTGATCAAGATTAATCTGCGAGTGTGTAAAAGAGAAAACACCAGTCCAAAATACGATTAAATCACACGAAACACCGCCAAACAATCTGAAATACATACCTACTGTATGATTTGTTAAATAAAGTTAAATTTGTTTGGGATTCTCAGTGCGACCGATCCTTTGTCACTCTTGCACAATCTTTATACAACCTCCAATTTTGCAGTATCTAGATTTTTCGGCTGATAATTAATCAGTTTATTTTAAGAACAGATGGGTCTGGATTTGGCATAGGGCAGTATTTTTAAATGTCAATGGTAAACCTGTAGCACATCAAGTTGTACCTTAAATAAGGCTGAACGAAATTATTGTACTATCGAGAAGGAATTATTAAACATTAGCTAATCAGTGAAAAAAATAAGCCTTATCTGTTGGACAGAAATTTGTTAATCCTTAGTGATCATAGACTATTCTTGTTTAATTAATTACGTAAAAGGTAAAGATAATGCCACTGCAGATGCATTATCACGAAGAATCATAGACAGTAATGATTTGAAAGAATTGAGAGATAATTCAACAGAAAAAATATACGCAATAACTCGAGCACAACAATGAAAAATCGATGATTCTGTGGATTGTTTTAATAATATTCCAAATGAAAACAGGCATGATCACCCTGGGGTGGTGGAGCTATTGAAGCCATCTGTAAACTCAGTCAAATGAAGGTTATACCAGAAAAAGATAATAAAAATATTCATATAAAATGTTGTGTTGAATAATGTAATATATGATCAAATGAATGGCATAGTTTACATAAAAAAACAGGCAACTCGATCAACATCAGGTTTAGACACATCATTGAGAGACCTGAATACAGTTTGTAAAAATCTGATGTGGCCAGGCACATGACTTTATCATACCATATATAAAATTAATAGTGTAGCTGCATGAGATTCTATTTGATCGAGATCGGCCATGTCTGCATTAAAATAAAACTACTAGTACTAGACTAGAGACATTTTGATTATATTTACAGTAGGCAATGTGAAAACATCAGCATTTGACACTACCTACTGTCATTAGAATCACAATATCTGACAAATCCTGGCTAACTAGTTTATATGCAGTACGAGCGATCTCGATGAAATAGAATTTGCTCATGTTGCTAAACTATTAATTTTACCAAAAAATGTCATAGTCATAAATTATTCAGATTTCCTCTACTTTAATTTATTATTTAACTATTTCGACGAAATTCCAGATATAGCGGCTTATTTGAAATATCTTTCAAAAATGCTAAGACTAAAACGCCAGTTCCTTTGGACCCTTGGTTCAACATAAAGCTTCTAAATATGGAGTGTTGTCATACTACGGATGATATAGTAAAAAGGTTCTGGTTCTGATGATTAATATATTATATTGGCTTCTAGCATACTATATTTTCGAGTTTTACGCCGTCTTCAGTGCTAACTACAAAAGTTCATAAAGAATTATGCTCAATATTCCAAATAAGTTTTAAGGTTAACATACCGTCTTACAATCTTTCTTGTATATTTATTCGCGAAAATATAACATTGCTATCCGCACTCGAAATATTGTTTTTCAATATTGTTTCAATCACAGATTAGGTTTCAATATTGTTTCACCTAGCTCCTCATGGCAATTCTCCATGCATTTGCGTGTTGAATTGACGTTTCGCAAACGCTGACGTTCCAAATACTGTCAAAAACTTCAAAATATCCTGGGCACCTACTATTAATGTAGACACGATTTCGATCAAATAGAATTTGCTCCTGCAGCTAAACTATTAATTTTACCATTAAATGTTATAGACATAAATTATACAAAATTTCTTCTACTTTAATTTATTATTTATCTATTTTGATGAAATTATAGAAATGACGGCTTATTTGCAAAATCGTTGAAAAATGCTAAGAGTAAATATCCGGTTCCTTTGGACCCTTTTGAACCAAAAGCTTTTCAGCTCTAAGTTTGGTCATAAAACTTCTAAATATGAACTTTCGTCGCGATACCTTTAGTAGTTTCTCCGGAATCGTCGCCACAAAAATCGTTTACACACACACAGACATACACACACACACACACACACACACACACACACACACACACAGACATTTTTTTGGACCTTGGTCAAAAATGTTCAGGGGACCCATAAAGACCTATTTCCGCTAAAATCTCAAAAATTTTTTTCGGCACGATTACAATACTTTACATACTGCGTATGATAAAGTAATAAATGATTTCTGTATAGTAAATGCTAAGTTGGTACCACTTTGACGAAACGTCAAGTTTAAAGGTGCGTTCCGATTGGTAGGTAATGGTAGCTAAAGGCGGTGGTAGAATACGAAATTATAGTATTTCTTACATATCGTGATAATGACACATATTAGTTTGCATGTACATAAACATGAGTCACTAGCAATGTTCTATTGGAAATACTATAACGGCGTCTGCTACCACTGCCATTATCACTAATGAAAACGCACCTTAAAAAGGTAATTCAAATTCTGACAGATTTATATTTGTTCATGACACATCCCTACCAACATACTAAAATAAAACTACACTCATCGCTATACTTTATTTATAATTTTCGCAATTTATCGTTTTTAGAATTATATATATAAAGACGGGTTGATATTTCCTATCAACAAACAATCAAATTGGTGATCTTATTTTATTTGAAATTTGTGTTTTATAATTTGCCGCACTGCAGCGGCAACGTTCCATAGTGGTTCTCCAACCTCTGATGAGATGAGCTGTTTTCGAATGTGACAACACAAAAAATTATTTGTCAAAATCCTGGCTACTATGTAATTTCATATCAATGCAGATGCGACCGATCTCGATCAAATAGAATTTGCTCTTGAAGCTAAACTATTAATTTTACCAAAAAATGTCATAGGCATAAATTATTCAAAATTTCCTCTACTTTAATTTATTAATTAACTATTTTGTCGAAATTACAGAAATGGCAGCTCATTTGCAAAATCCTTCAAAAACGCTTAGAATAAAGTACCAGTTTCTTTGGACCCCTTTCAACCAAAAGCTTTTCAGCTCTAAGTTTGGTAACAAAACTTCTAAATATGAACTTTCGTTCCGATACCTTTAGTAGTTTCTCCGGAATCGTCGCCACAAAAATCGTTTACACACAGACATACATACACACACACACACACACACACACACACACACACACACACACACACAGACATTTTTTTGTACCTTGGTCAAAAATGTTCAGGGGACCCAAAAAGACCTATTTCCGCTAAAATCTCAATATTTTTTTTCGGCATGATTACAATACTTTATCTTACTGCGTATGATAAAGTAAAAAGTCTAATATTCTAACATTAACAATAATAAAAAGTAACTGTGCAGTACCGTTAAATGATGTAACTTAGGAAATTAAAAATGAGAGTATTAGATGTCCGTTATTATTGTGGGTAAGCAAATTGATAAAATTGAGTAATAAAAAATTTGTTCAAGTTTGACAGCCGGGAGCAACTCCTAAACAATTAGTTAACTTTACGTAATGAGATACTGCACTTTTTATTCAGAAAATCACTTTGAACAGGGGCCGCTGGAAAAAAATGTTATATTAACATCGTTATGTTTTTTCAATTTTCTATATACTTTTTTTTAATGGTCAAGATTCGGTGTTGATCACTTGCAAATTTGACTTTTGGCCAACAATCTATTACTTCTAGACCAAGTTAAAAGTTAAAGCCATATTTAGCTTTACTGAGTTGCATCTTAATGTCAACGTCCAATAAAACAGGTTTTTCATTCCGCTTGTTAGATTTTGTCGTTTAGCCAAGTTTACTTTGATCTTGTTTTTGCCGAGACGCTCAAGTGACGGATAATTGATTTATCCCCGCTTCTGACGTGCTTTAATAAAATTACCCGAGTTAATGCAGCAAACTTGGCTGACGACTTCCCGATATTCTGAATACTTAATTGATGGAGGCGCTACCGGAAGCGCGCTACCATCCCGTCAGTCGCCGTAACAGTCAACATTAGTATTGAATTCAGATGTAATTGCTGTCGAAAAATAGATCACCAAATATTATGTAAGAGTTCAAAAATAATGGGCAGATGTTATATACATATACAGGTGTCTCACGGAACTGGTACATTAGAAGTTTCTCATATTCTACTACTTCAGGAAACTTGAAATTTTGGAATTAGTATTTACTCGATTGGAGCTCTTCAGCTAATATACTCTCGTTATCTGTCACGTCCGGTCACCGGAAGTCGGTACCAACTTTGTTATTTCAAATGGAATAATATAATTTTAATTTTATTTTTGGTTTCTACGTATCAAAATACATCATTTTGAATAAGATTTCCCTATACCTAAACATCACCATTTTTGAGTTTTTTCATTTTACTAATTTTTTGGTGATGTTCGGGGTTATGTTTAATATTGAATATCTCGGTTATTATTGAAACTAGAAGCTTCATGATTGGTGGTCAAAAACTAGAAACATAACCAAATAAGACGAAGTTTAGTTCATCATGATATTTTATACAGGGTGTTTAAAATTTACAACACAATAATTGAATTTTCAAAAGCTCATTTCTTCAAATGGAACATCCTGTATACCGATACGCCATTCGATAGGAAATCTTATTCCCTATCAATCAATATTAGGGTTCCCTTTTCTTTAAATCCATTTTGAATACTCACATTTAATAATGACGGAGGAAATTTACAACGAAAATTTAAATAGTGTTCGACAATTAGAAATTTTGCATGGATGTGTGAACATGTTTTGCGAAACTCTTCCCCTCAATATTTTACGCGCCTGCTTTTATTAAATGGACATTCTTCGCATCTGGCATCCATTCAACTTAATCAGATGTTTGACGACCGGTTGTTCGGAAATAGGGGACCCTGGCGGTGGCCACCAAGCTCACCAGATTTAACACCATTAGACTTTTATTTCTGGGGTCATGTGCAAGTCAGGTCTATTCCACACGTTAATACTCGAGAAGAATTGATTAATAGAGTTGGACTTCAGCGACAAGAAATCTTAAGAACGACAGAAGTACAGCGAAAAGTTTTAAAATGTTTGAAGCACCACGGGTAGCATTTCGAACAACATAATTAAGTTTTAATTTAAGTTAGATATCCCAAATATGTTATTTTAGTTTTAACAAACCTTTTAATTTTTTTGTTTTCCTGCTGCTCCAACATTCCAATAAATGAATAATAAATCGTTTTGTATTGAGTTTGCATTCTTTTAATAATAATAATTCTTTATTTGCCATAGATCCATTACAGATATTGACAATTGTCAGTGTATGGTTAGAGAAAAAGCGATTGAACATGATTAAATAGCAATACAGACAAAATCCGAACATTTGATTGGAGCCAGTGATGTAATCGTCAACGCTGTAAAACTCTCCGTCAACTAAATAATCATGCAACGCCTTCTTAAATCGCGGTGAATTTTCCATATTCAGCAGCTCGGAAGGCATGACGTTGTAGACCTTGATCATCATATATAATGGGCAGGTTTTAAAAGTGGATGTGGTATGATGAGAAATTACACGTCTCGCAGAATTTCGAGTCCGAAATGACCCGGCTAAGTCGCCGTTTGTAACGACCTTATCAATGTTACTCCTACAAAATGTTAGTAGGTTAAAAATATAGATGTAGGACAAAGTTAATAAGCGTAAATCCCTGAAATGTCCCCTACAAGAATCTCTATATTTAAGTCCTTTTATACATCGAATGAATCGCTTCTGTAACATAAAGAGTCTGAGCGACAGGGCTGCAGAACCCCAAAGAATTATCCCATACCTCTAAACGGACTCGATGCTGGCTCAATTTTAAACGTAACCGCGAAATCGCCAATAGATTAGTAAATCAGGTATTTCAGACCATGCATCTTTGCTCTGCATTATTAAGATAGCGAGGCGGGATAGTAATAAAACTATAGTATTAAAGAGATTGTTTAATGATTTCAATGTAACTTCATTCCTTGGTGGTCTTCAGGGGGAGACATGGCAGGACGTTTATTCTGGGGTTGATGTGAACTTGAAGTACAAAAAAAAGAAAGAACTGAAACATGTGCTGGATGAAGCCAAAAAACGATATTATGGAGGTAGAGTTAACGCATCAGGAAACAAATCTGCGACCATGTGGAAGATAATAAAGGACGAAACAGAACCAACTCCCAATGTTGGTATTCATATCGTTGAGGGAGATGTTCAAGTTCGCGATCAGATGTTAATATCATCAATGTTTGGTAATAATTTTTTTAATTCCGGTCAGATTGATCAAACTCCTGCAACAGGATGTACCATAGTGGCAAATAGCCAACATGGCATTTTTCTCCACTCTGCTACGGAAAACGAGATAACCACTGATCTTTCATTCGTCCTAAGTTTTCATGCGGGTAGGATGGCATACCACCTATCATAATGAAAGCTTCATCTAATTTAATAGTTTATGTTATTACGCATTTGGTGAATTGTATGTTATTGCAGGGTGTATTTCCGGAGGAACTTAAAAAGGCAATCGTCATACCAGTACATAAACAGGGTTCAAATACGGATATAAATAACTATCGGCCGGTTTCGCTGTTGTCCTGCTTCTCGAAGGTATTTGAGAGGATTATCTACACCAGACTACTTGAGTTTATCAAATCCCACCGAGTAATTTCGGACACCCAGTATGGTTTGTTGCCCGGGGCCTCATGCGAGAAGGCTCTGTTTGCAGCTCTCACGAGGATATAGACATGTGTTGATAGACATTCCCACGTTGTCGCATTATTTTTCGATATGTCGAAGGCTTTCGATTGCATTCAGCATCAAATATTGTTGTCGAAACTAGAATCCTACGGAGTTCGTGGGGTTGCTCTGGATTTGATAGCATCTTACCTCCGAAATAGACAGCAGACAGTATGTGTGAATGGAGTGAGATCAAATGTTGCCTATCCATTGACAGTTGGAGTCCCCCAGGGATCCATTCTTGGCCCTTTGCTATTTTTAATTTTTATGAACGACTTACCATCACACCTCGGTTTCGGAAGTAATCATCAAATAAAATAAAAATTTTATCACTCCATTAAATAACAAAGTTGTTACCGACTTCCTGACCAGACGTGACAGTTAACTTACTTAGGAATGTTTTAGCTGAAGAGCTCAGATCGAGTAAATTTTAGTTCCAAAATTTCCAGCTTCAGAAATGATAGAACATGAGAAACTTTTAATGTACCAGTTCCGTGAGACACCCTGTATATACAGGGTCTCCCACGACGAGCTGCCATTAGAAGTATATGGAGAACCAAATGACATGACAGATTAAAAATTTGTGGACTTATATTGTTGGACACGATCGTCTCAACTAAAATATTTTGAGTTTTCGGTTACGTCCGGTTACACCGGAAATGATGTCATCTTTTATATTTCAAATGGAACACCCTGTATTTTATCGCATTTTTGAAATCTTCATTAAATTCTAATTCCATTTTATGTTACATTCCCTATACCTAACATGTGTCATTTTAGAGATATTAATTGTTTTCATTAAAAAATGACAGTTTGAAACCCTTTGACAGTTGGAAAAAAGTTGTCCGGCGAAATTGTTGTGAAGGTAACGTATTATCGACACATCGGTAGAACTCTTCTAAAAGTTATACAGGGTGTTCAAATTATAAGTTCAAAGTTGAATTCGAGAATAGTATTAAAAGTCGATCTTTTCAAATGGCAACCCTAATATATGAATACATTTCACAATTCTATGGAAAATTTTAGATCAACTTTGTGTACAATGTCCTATACCTAAAATGTAAATGTACCTACTTAAATCGATTTTTAAACATCACAGTGGAAATTGCACATATTGCCAAATCTAGATTGCGTTGAAAACAACTGAACAAGTTGGAATAAACAAACTTTTTAGTAAAACAAGTTTTTTAGGTCATTTTTCATTATGATTGGTTTAGTATTCATACAATTATAAGCCTACAATAAAACACAATATTAAAAATAAAAGAAAACGTTAAGAAAATAAAAAAACGCTTAATTCTATTTCAGTAACTGTACAAAAATGTTGCCGTTTTTCGCTAAACATGCTACTATTCCTTTTACCATATTATTGTTGGTGGCGTCCCTGATAGAGTTAGCACATAACTCATTGAAAGCAGCTGGAAGTTTATCTTTCATGTTCTCCTTATCAGTTATTGGGTCCTCCATTATTGGGTGGTTTCAAATGGACGGTGCTCCAGCGCAGATAACAGTTGCAGTAAGACGCTTGCTTAACGAGCGCTAATCGGTGATCGGTGGAATCCGCTTAATGGGTCATACAAATATCCACCGCGTTCCCCCGACTTGACGCCAATGGATTTATTAATTTCTGGAGCTATTTAAGACGTAGTTTATGAGAACCCAATAATTGATAAGGAGAACATGAAAGATAGAGTTCGAGCTGCTTTCAATGGGTTATGTGCTAACTCAATCAGGGACGCCACCAACAATAATCCGTTAAAAAGAATTATAGCATCTTTAGCGGAAAACGGCAACGTTATTGAAGAGTTACTGAAATTGAATACAGCAATTTTTTACGACTTAGTTTTATTTTTAATATTGTGCTTTATTGTAGGCTTATAATTTTATAATTACTAAATTAATTATAATGAACAATTACCTAGAAACTTGTTTAATAAAGTTGTGTTTTTCCAAATTGTTCAATTGCTTTCAAAAGCAATCTAGATTTGTCAATGTTTGCAATTTCTACTGTGATGTTTACAAATCGATTTCAGTAGGTACAAGTATATTTTAGGTATAGGACATTGTACACAAAGTTGATCTAAAATTTTCCATAGGATTGAGAAATGTATTAATATGTTAGGGTTGCCATTTGAAAAAATCGACTTTTAGTACTATTCTCGAATTCAACTTTGAACTTATAATTTGAACACCATGTATAACTTTTAGAAGAGTTCTACCGATGTGTCGATAATACGTTACCTCCACAACAATTTCGCCGGACAACTTTTTTCCAACTGTCAAAGGGGATAGTTTATAACTAATTGAAAGTAACCGTGCAGCTGTCATTTTTTAATGAAAACAATTAATATCTCAAAAATGACACATGTTAGGTATAGGGAATGTAACATAAAAGTGAATTCAAATTTAATGAAGATTTCAAAAATGCGATAAAATACAGGGTGTTCCATTTGAAATATAAAAGATGACATCATTTCCGGTGTAACCGGAAGTAACCGAAAACTCAAAATATTTTAGTTGAGACGATCGTGTCCAACAATATAAGCCCACAAATTTTTAATCTGTCATTTCATTTGGTTCTCCATATACTTCTAATGGCAGGTCGTCGTGGGAGACCCTGTATATATATATATATATATATATATATATATATATATATATATATATATATGTTTGTTGATGACATTGTCACTTGCATTCCGATAGGTGGAGTGGAGGACACGTTGACGATACTTAATAGTTTTAATACTAATATACAATTCACCGTTGAGTTGGAAAATGATGGTTGCGTTCCTTTTCTAGATTGCAAGTTATTGAACATGGGGAACGGTTTTGTTTCCACTGACTGGTTCACAAAGCCAACTTACTCCGGCCGTTACATAAATTACCACTCAGGTCATGCCTTCAGCCATAAAGTTAACACCATCACTTGTATGAAAAATCGTGTACTTAAAATCTATGATCCACAATTTCAGCCTTCAGCACTAAAAAAACTTCAAAACGTATTTTTAAACAACGGTTTTCCATTGAAATTAATTAACAAAATATTATTTTCCACCTATACTAACACTCCCCATACTGGTAGCATATTTGATCCCCCCAGAGACCAATCACCATCTTACATAAAATTAATGTTTTACCCGTTGTAACAGGCAAACTTGTGAAACTTTTCAAGCCATTTATTTCAGACAATATAAAAGTGGTCCACCATTACCCTTTCAAATTGGCACACATTTTTAGTAAAATTAAAGACGAAACACCCTTGGCATTCAAATCTAATGTAATTTATTATATTTGTTGTAACGATTGTGATGGAAAATATGTTGGTCAAACGAGTCAGTGGCTTCGGAGCCGAATTAACCTACACAAAAGTGATTGTAACACGGGGAAGACCAGATGTGCGTTGGCCTGTCATGCTTTACATAGTAACCATAGTTTTGATTTTAATAACGTTAAAATATTAGACACAGAGAGCAATTATCACAATAGAGTATTTTTGGAGATGTATAATATAAATCTCACTGATAACACCGTAAATTTTAAAAAAGATACTGATTCTCTTAGTATCATTTATTCCAACATTTTACAGTTTGACAAAAATCATCATAAAACTAACATAAATTCAATGAACAACTCAAGCTTAGTTTTTTAACTTCACAATTTTCTAGGAAATTTTCTTTTCTGAGGGTTGACGTGACCGGTCAATCACTCCACATAACGTCGCTAACATCTGTCGTCCCGTTTGTTTTGATGTGTACAAATGTGTTTTGTTCGAAGTCACAGACTTCTTAAAAGTATTATGTCGTAGTGTCCATGAATGATAATGTTTCATCACGCAGTTCTTGCCGCCTCATATAACTCCACGTGAGTGTTGTATTTTGATTTTTATTACGATTGTTCTGACTGCTCATTCTATGCTTGTTCTCTTATTGTAGATTTTTTAATGCCTGAAGAAGAACCTATAAAGGTTCGAAATATAGCATTTAACAAAGAAAGCGAGTTTTTCTAATATTTAATTGATCGAACACCCAACCAACCCACTCTATATATATATATATATATATATATATATATATATATATATATATATATATATATATATATATATATATATATATATATATATATATATATATATATATATATGTATACGTGTTAAGTTGTCACCTCCGGCATATAGAGCAGGCTACCTAGGCTCCGGGTGTTCCAGATAATATATTTTTGATCTGATTGCATATTTTTAATGAGGGGAACTTTCGCTACGCGAGCATCAAAAGAGGGGAAACGATTTTTGATTTTTTAGTAGGTCATATATAAGGTACGCAAAGGGTACGAAGTGACCTCCGCAATTTATATATGAACGGATACTGATGTGTCGCTGATAACTCCAGCGGTGTTGCCAAACCTACGGAGGTCACAATAGGCTATTATTATATAGCATGTATATGATAGGCCGTAAACTCGCTTCTCACAAAATAAACACTCCCTTTTAGTAATAGTATGAAAAATCATTTATTAAGCATTTAGCACTAATATGAATAATATATATTACAGAGAATGATTAAGCATTACACGGCAATATTCATGGGACTTGGTTATAGTTTCTAACAAAACATAATTGGTTTTATGAGAGCTTTTCTAAGGGTATTAAAATGTTTTTTAACTAGCATAACTAAGCTCTAAGTGTAATATGGTTACCGTGCAAAAACTAATTACCCTATTTATATGTTTTGTCGCGATCTAAGTCAAACTACCCAACTAGTTATTATTTTAGGGGGCAAACTACAAATACAATGAATTTTTGTGTGAAAGTCCAATTTAAATATATTAAGTAGTTTTTGAGTTATATCGATACTAAACTTATAATTTTATACTTATTTCTTTTCCCAGTTAGGGTTTGTGACAAAAAAATAGAAAAAGAGCTGTCACCGCCGCGCCGACAACCTTAATGCGTGGTCAGCGCTTTATTGTTAACCAATTCTTTACAAGCCCTCTATTGCCATTTAAAATTGTACAAAGTCCGTTGTTGTGCTTTGTCTAGATACGTGCATTGACGCTGAAACCATGGAATAAATTGATTGGAATAAATAGAAACTGTTACTGAAAAAATTCTCGGGCACGCCAAGTTTTATTTACCAAATAGATACACATTTTTTATCACCCCCCTATTTACCGTGGTATGGTCTATTGAGTTTGCCTATAGTTGGGCATTTGGTAATCGAGCGATTGAGTAACAAGTGATGATAAAATTATTTTAATTAATTAAATTAATCATCATTCGTTATGATGACTTACGATTGGTCGCTCATCAGAATGAGTGATGATTTCTTTACTCACCACTCATAACTGCCGTACACAATTGAATATTCATCAATGATTACTCGCGATTAACGCGTAATGAGTGATGACTGTTCAATAGAAATTACACTGTTTTAAAACATAATAGAAACTCGATATACTTTCACACTGATGAAAGTAAAATAGAGGCGCGGATACAATTTTTATACAAACCCACAAAATCTAAATCTTTAAACCAAAACTTACCCTTTTTTATAGATATGGGTTATAAAAATGTGTCCGACATTTATGTTATTTGATTTGGAGATCTGGCTTGATTTGTTCTGAATGAAAATTACTAAGAACAATTACAGCGGCATCTATTTTTTCAACTTAATTAGAAATAATTGCACTGTTGTTTTCACCAGACAAAATACCGTGAAAGTAAAAAAATACAAAATAAAATAAACAATTATATAAATATAAACAAAACGTTTCTTTGATTTCCAAATTTTGAAGTGTAAAGAAAGACAGGCATAACTGATTTCGCAGTTGAATAATCCCCCTAATTACAGTATAGAATGCTTTCTTCAGTTTTCTTTTTATTTATATCAAGAATTTTATGACACGTTAGATACGTACACGTTCAACGTACATTCCAAATCACATTTAATGGTACATTGGTGTAACATTTTCAAAAATTAATGATTTTTTATCGCGTATTTAGATTGCACAACCTTTAAAGTATACACTGTAAAATAATGTCACAAAGAAATTCGAAAAATTAACTATTAACCAATGGTACGTTATTTTAAAGAGGAGTAATGTGGGTACACTATAGAAAATGATTTGTGAATAATATTGGAAGATATAAGTATCGGCGATGGTTAAAAAAAATCTGATGTGGCCAGGCACATGACTTTATCATACAATATATATAAAATTAATAGTTTAGCTGCATGAGAATCTATTCTATTGAGATAAATCGTAGGTATTGTCAAAGCATCAGCATTTGACACTACCTACACTACATCATTAGAATAATAGTTATTTATGTCACAAATGCCGAAAGTACGGAATAGCGCGACGAGCGGTGATGCGGCGCGTCACCGAAGGCGGAGTGTCGCCGTCGCATGTGAGCGAGTCGCGCTATCTAGTTTTTGGCAGGAGCGACATCAACGTCTATAGTGTTGCTTTTTAAGAAATACGTATTTAAAAAAAATAAATGATGTCTGTATAGTAAATGCTAGGTTGGTACCACTTAGACGAAACGTCAAGTTTAAAGGTGGGTTCCGATTGGTAGGTAATGGTAGCTAATGGCGGTGGTAGAATACGAAATTATAGTATTTCTTACATATCGTGATAATGACACATATTAGTTTGCATGTACATAAACATGAGTCACTATCAATTTTCTATTGGAAATACTATAACGGCGTCGGCTACCACTGCCATCGTCACTAATGAAAACGCACCTTAAAAAGGTAATTCAAATTGTGACAGATTTATATTTGTTCATGACACATCCCTACCTACATACTAAAATAAAACTACACTTATCGCTATACTTTATTTATAATTTTCTCAATGTATCGTGTTTAGAATTAGATATAAAGACGGGTTGATATTTCTTATCAACAAACAGTCAAATTGGTGATCTTACTTTATTTGAAATTTGTATTTTATAATTTGCCGTACTACAGCGGCAACGTTCCATAGTGGTTTTCCAACCTCTGATGAGATCAGCTGTTTTCGAATGTGACAACACAAAAAAATATTTGTCAAAATCCTGGCTACTATGTAATTTCATATCAATGCAGATGCGACCGATCTCGATCAAATAGAATTTGCTCTTGAAGCTAAACTATTAATTTTACCAAAAAATTTCATAGGCATAAATTATTCAAAATTTCCTGTGCTTTAATTTATTAATTAACTAATTTGTCGAAATTACAGAAATGGCGGCTCATTTCGAAAATCCTTCAAATAGGCTTAGAATAAACTGAAAGGCTAAACTATTAATTTTACCAAAAAATGTGATAGACATAAATTATTCAAAATTTACTCTACTTTAATTTATTTATTAACTATTTTGTCGAAATTACAGAAATGGCGGCTCATTTGCAAAATCCTTCAAAAAGGCTTAGAATAAACTACCAGTTCCTTTGGACCCTTTTCAACCAAAAGCTTTTCAGCTCTAAGTTAGGTCATGAAACTTCTAAATATGAACTTTCGTCCCGATACCTTTAGTAGTTTCTCCGGAATCGTCGTCACAAAAATCGTTTACACACGCACACACACACACACACACACACACACACACAGACATTTTTTTGTGCCTTGGTCAAAAATGTTCAGGGGACCCATAAAGACGTATTTCCACTAAAATCTCAATTTTTTTTTTCGGCATGATTACAATACTTTAGCATACTGCGTATGATAAAGTAAAAAAATCCGATAATCGTGATATAATCGGCTTCGACGAGCCGCTCGACTTTTGGCTGTGGAATCGTTTATTTTTCAAATTATTTTCTGACAGTTTTACAGTCAATGTATTCTTTAAATGTTCTGCAATCAAAATAAGCAATAAAGTTATGTCATTTTTGAAAATGGTACACCTGAATGTACCCTTAATAAGTGGATCACCATAGAATCGGATATAATTCAAAACAGTTATTATTAATGCATTTAGATTCATTTAGGACATAAGTTCAATTAACTTTAGTTAAAATAAAAATATATATCGCTTATTAAGGTAAGTATTTATTCTCTATAAAAATGCATATTTATTATAAGATAAAGTTGGATAAATTAAAACAAAGTATACAAACATTACATTTACAGTAATGTGGGTTTACTTGCAAATAAAATCTATTAAATTGTATTTTCTTTTTCATATTTTTAAAACAATATCATGCAGTCGCTACCGGCAGTCAAAATAGAAACGCTTGTTTCTAGGATTAATGAGTGATAACTGATTCTTAGATTTATGATTGACGAGTAACGAGTGACCAGTGATTTCATTAATCATGAGTAATACTCATCTCGGGTTAGTTGAGTGATGCCCAACTTTGAGTTTGACGCAAAATTATCGATCGGTCTGTCCGTCTGTCTGTGTATACGATAACAATACAATTGTTTATTTTAGCTCTGGTGTGTGCTAGTACTTTTTGTGCAGAACGATGCATAGAATTCAAAAAATTAATTCAGTACAGGGTGTTCCATTTAAAAAAAAATCTTTCTTAGGACAACCAGTTTGCAATATTTTGTTGCAGATTATGACCAACCGGTGCAAAATTTGGATATGGCAGGTAATCACGCTTATTGAACGCTTCTTACGTAATCATAATCTAAGCCAGAGCAATAAAACTAAAAACCGGTATTGATATATACAATCTTTCTTAGACTCCTTAAAAATGCCAATAAATCAAATAGTATAAAGTTTACGGTATGTTATGTTATTTTTCATGGTCGTAAAATTTTGCGAGGAATTAAAAATTGTGCCGAAATATAGGTTGTTCCATTTAACAAAACATAAGTTTAAGTTGGTACTATCTTATGGAACAGCCTGTATACACGCTAATAGTTTTACAATGTGTGCCTCGGCTTTGTGTATATATGAGTGAAATCAGTTTTAAAATATCTTCATTAACAGAGGCATAATCTTCCGAGATCGCACTGTTGAGACACCTGTATATATTCACAATTCGTTGTGTAGGTTTTGAAGTATTTCGCCCCAAGAAAAATGGGAGTCGAACATACATCTTTCCGCGACTGTACCTTGTTACCTTAATTGATATCTACAATGATGATCAATAAGCTAAACTAGGTGCTGTACTATTCAGGCCTACCACTACAGTTTACTGTGACAATAGGGTATTTATTGGAGATTATAAAAAACAATAAATAAGCTAAAAACCCAGGCACCCGAGAAACTTTGGCTACTGCTACGCATTTTTGTATAATACATAACTGCGAAGAGTAAACATTTTCATGTCTATGTCGGTCTTTTCATGTCTCAAATTTTCAAAATACTGTATGTAATATTTAGCCGTATTAACTAAAAATTCCCCCATCATCATTTTAATAAGTCTACTTGAGTACTTGATTCAATAGAATTTGTGGTGAACACAAGAAAAGGTATGTGGAATTTATAGAATTTATTGATGTAATGGCACCGCAAATAATTTATTTAGTTTTATTTCAAAGAATATTGGCAATGTGCGTACACTAGAATAGTTGACATAAAGCAGCCTATGCCATTCAAAATAAATAACAAACGATAAAAACATGCGGGATGTACTTCTGAAATAAAAAAAATCAGCCACGGCCTGGATTTGAACCAAAAACCTTTGTATCTTGCTTACCATGCTCAACCCAACTGCGTCCGAGAGCAGAAATAAATACGAAAATACTCATATAATATATGTTTCTTGCGCTATCACCTCCGCAACGTTGCCAGCGTTTTTTGGATGTCACAGCGTACGTTGTGCGATACAAAACACGGAGTCGTATATGCGGAGGTGACTTCGTAGCGGCCGTATCTAGTATGGGCGACACTAGCGCTCGTGATCTACGCTTGAACTAACATGACTTGTCCGTACATATATAATGGACGTTATCGGCTCCGACGCAATTATTGGATTTGAGCTCCCTGAGCCACCTAGACCACATTTCCGCTGAAAACAAGGCGATACGTTGTCACCTCCGATTTTGGAGCCATCACGGTTATATATGAGGTGACAACGTACACTCTGTCATACGCGTTGGAGCCCACACCGTAGCAACCATATGTATATATATATATATATATATGCTATGGACCAAGTGATTAATAGGGCAATACGAAGAATGCCCAAAACGATCACGCAAGATTAAAATAATTGATATAATTATACTGCCCGAGCATTATTCATAATGCCCTGTATTATTATTATTATTATCTATGTGACAGGATGATTAAAACATGTTCATTTTTATTACGTTTTATTTTATTATTGCAATACCGGGTGAACCACGCCATAGGTGCGCCCGTCTATATTTTTATTTATGACGCTGGATGAATTAAATTTAGAGTTTTATTTTTATTTAATCTAAAAGTCCATGTAGCGTTAGGTGTTTGAGTGTCAATAAAGCTGTAATAGACAAAAGGTGCTATTTTTTGGGATACACTTGAGGTTAGAGCGACTTCCGGTTTCTCTACAAATGACTTCATCATTGAAATTTTAAATGGCACCCTATATTATTTTGTGTGATAGTTTTAATCAGGATGACATTCTGAACACAAAAACATATCCATCGTCAATTTTTATCACTAAGGCAACAAAAAATATTTTTGTTTATTAATCGAGGTGGCTATGAATTGGTGAAAATAGTGGAAATTTGTTAAATAAACACAAACTAAATCGATTTTGGCCGACATTGTATTACACTAGCCGCTAGCGTGACTTGATTGGTTTTTGGCCAATGAGTCAGTTTCGTCTCGTGTATTTCGTAGGTATACCATGATTATATAAGGTATATAAGGTTAGCCGATTCCTTCAAATGCAAGACTCTCGACGTTCAGGTGTGCAGTACGCAGGTTTCTTTTTGATGGACAGTAGGATTATAGTATGGGGTTTTTGTTTTGTTAGCTGATTTTTTTGTGCAAAATATTAATTTAAGTAATTAGTTAAAATAAATTAGGTTAGGCAGTCAGTAATGTGATTAGTTGTTGATTTTTAAGGTTTTAGTGTAAAAGCAGGGAATGGCTACTGGTCATTCATCTGAACTGCACCTTATGGTTCTTTCATACTCAAATAATTATATGGAAATGTATTGTTTTTTTTTGTGTGGAGAATAAAGACATTTATTATTATTATTATTATCCGATAGAAAATATTTTTGTGGTTACAATGACACCAAATACTTGATATTTTTCTGAAAATCGTAACGTCGCAATCTCGTTTAAAGCGGGAAATAGAAGAAAATATAAATGATGTGTTAACGCGGGGTTTCCTCGGATAGCGGCACAGTAAAAGGACGGACGTAATGTTACAACACTTCTTAATATAGCGGTTTTTTGATATAATATTTTGAACGGATGTTATGTGTTTAGAAAAGCGTCACCGTATTGTTTGAACGGTTCGGTTGTTACATTTATAACGTCCGTCATATTATGGTGCAGCCATTCTCTGGTTTTTTATCTATTTGTTTCATTTTCATATCTGGATCTGGATCCGCTAGTTGACTGTATTGTATTTTTTTAACTTTTTTAGATCAGGTACCATATACGAATGTTGTGCATTAAATATGCTGTAGAATGGGTGCCAACTCATCAGACTACGGGCTGTAATTTCTATTCATAGTGATCCAAAATGGGGCATTGTTTGGGCCTTGTAATTTTGCTGACATTACATGACCCAAACAAAGCCCAAGGACAACATCAACTTCTTTAAATTGCACAATATGCTTAAGTTTTAGAGTGTTCTAATCTACCTCCAAATAAATATTAGTCACTGCTTCAATAGGTACGGACTACGGAGTCAATTTTTAACTTTCTCCCAAACATTTTATTACATTTTATTCCTGTGTGATGAGCTCTGTGTTCAACAATTGAACAAGACGTAGTTCTTGTCGATCCCAAGAACATACTCTTTCAATATATCTGTGTTTGTGTTGTTGTCTACTAACTACAAACTAGGCGTATTCTCTACGTCTTAGTTTCCTTTTTTTCACTGACGCTTCACTTTAATAGTTTCTGTTTTCCATTTAACATATTGAACTGTTACCAATATTTTGATAAAATGTACAATATTATTGATAATATCGATAGTATTATTATTTTAGATAATATTTTTTACCAATTTTCAAAAATGTAGCTCCTATGCGTTCGAAGTTGAACGAAGTTAGATAGATAGTCTTAGTCTGGATTTATAATGGTCGTCAACTTAAGACTACCAGAAATACTAAACTGCAACTCAGAGGCTCAGACATATCACAAACTCCTCATCGCTGTGGTTCATACAGTGCCCGGCACTAAGTTGGACACAAACGGGAAAATTTTTATTATCAATTTTTTACAAAATTTTATTTCAGTAAAAAGTTTAGGTATTGCTTAAACCTAAAATGCAAACCTCAAGATATAATTATCTGCTTATGTATACCGGGTGTTACAAAAGTAGGAAAATGACTAATGAGTAAAGTACCTTTAGTTTTAAAGATATGCAACAATTTTATTTTAGAAAGGTGTTTAGAAACATTAGAAGGTATCAAATACAAAATTAGAAACACTTTCGTAAGATTTTTTAAATCACAAGCTAACATTTTTACCACGATTTTATAAACTAAAAAAATAGATTTCGAAAACTAACTAAACGACACACACTAACATTTTCTTTTTAAAGCTGACAACTGAAACAAAATAAAAACAAACGACAACAAGCAAGAAAAATAGGAATTTATTTTTTAAAGCATTAAAAAGAAAACACATTCTAACATTTTGTTTTAATGAATAAAGAATTGGGAAAAAATACTAAAAGGAATAAAAAACCAGAAATTTTTTAGTAACAACAGATTACAATACAATTTTTACTCAATGTGGCCTCCTCCATTTTCAATGCATAATATTGTACGTTTGTTCATCTCTTAATGGACATTTCTGAGCATTTGAGGATTTATGTTTAAGATGCAATTAAAAGGGCGTTGTGCGTATACATGTTGCTCTACAGTGCCCCAAATAAAAATCCATTGGGGTACGGTCGGGCAACCTCGCAGGCCATGGGTTATTCGAATGTCTTCCTCTCCATCGGTTTGGAAAACTTTCCTCTAACAACGGGTGCGCCATCTTGCTGTAAGAGCATATTTCCCCGAATATCTAAAGGCAAATTGCCAAATATTCGGATAAGAATATTTGCAACATTTCCAAATATGGTTAGGTGTTCAAAGTTTCGCGAAAAAATACAGGGCCGACAATATGTTCGTTCAATGATCCGCACCAGACATTAACTTTGAACAAATACTGGTTTCGACATTCAATTTTAAAATTTGGAGGTTCTTGCGCCCACCATCTACAATTTTGCGAACTAATAGTACCGTTGGAAGTGAAGATTGCCTCGTCAGAATAAAGAGTTTTTTTTTTTGAGAAATGTGCATTTTCTCTACGTTGCCTTGAAACCAAAACGGAATATCCAGCCGTGCATTTAGGTCTCTATCTTGCAATATATGAACAAAACTGGGTTTGTATGCTTTAAATTTTTTTTTACGATTCTCCTAATCGAACGTTCTCTCATTTCTGTTGTTTTCTTGTCCATGTTATAGAGACATTCTTGGGGCTTCCACTGCAGACAAAAGAACATTCAGTGAATTTTCTTCATTTGTTGCACTTCTTCTGCGTGATACGTTCGCTTAAACCTTTTAACGACTTTCGCTACTGTTGAATAATTTAATTGTTTCCTTTGGTGCCTTCCATTAAAAATTATAGCAGTTTCCCGACAAGTATGATCGACATGTATTTCACAATTTCAATTGTTTCTTGGAAACTCAGTACCATCGCTAGTTTTCGAATTACACGCGCTTTAAAAATGTAAACGTATCGAGGTGACTTAATTTGCAACTAGCGCAACTATTGTTGGTTATGTCAAACTAACAATTGTGGTCTCGTTGACGTTTCTAGGTAACACTTCAAGTAACATATTTCATCCTTTTTTACGTGTCAAAATTACTGTACTTAGGTCGCAGTCTGTTTAACATACGATTAAAAATGCATCCAAAACATCAACCCTGGAAATGATCCGAAATGTGCATACGGAGATAAAAAGATTTTGAAATTATGCATTGAAAATATAAAGAGGCAAGATGGAGTAAATTGTTAGATTTTGATGTAAATGTTTTGATAATAAATTCCTGTTTGTAGTACTATTAGTATTTTTGTTTTACTTTTTCTCTCCGTCAATTATGTTTAAATGTACAAAATTTTAAAGTCTGTTGTTAGTTTTGGTATTGTGTTTATTTTATTTCTATATAAAATTGTTAAAAATGTAAGCGCCAGTGATTGAAAAAAATCTAATTTCTAATTTCGTATTTGATACCTTATAATTGTTTCTAAATACGTTTTCCAAATAAAATTTTTGCGTATCTTTAAAATTAAATGTACTTCACTCTTTAGTAATTTTCTTAGGTTTGCTGTAAGACTCCTCTTTACCGACCTGAACCTTGCCATGGTATAACGAAAAGCCATATTACGAAAATTCTACAAAACTGGGAACAAAAAAGGCTAAACATAAAATTTTATCGAAAGGCGGATATTAGATCACTTAAATTGGTTTAACAACTGATTTTTTGACAGGTCACTAATAGGTTTAAACAGAATTAGTCCAATAGCTAGCACCGGTTTTGTTACGTTATTTATAATCAGGCTAGAACTCTCAGAATCGATCCTTTGTTGCGTAACAATGAGATAATCGCAAGTCTGGCTACCTTCCCAGGGTGGCTTTGGCGCCCATAAATCAATTTAGAAAGGATAAAATAAAAAAATACGTTCTTATAAACAGTCTGTCGCTTTGGCATACCAAAGAGAACGTTTCACTGGAAGAAAAAAATCGCCAGATCGGTGGGTGTGTGGAAAGTGGATGCAAGTGGTTGCCGAAGTGGGGCACAAAATTGCCCTATTAAAATAAATAATCAAGTTGGGTTTAACTGAGTAGTCTTAAATACATCTCCACAAAGTAATTGTCCCGATGCCAAACTGTAACTGCAATTTCGGTGAAAACACCCGCAGGACCCACAAAACTTCCCCCTGTGTGCGGGTGAGACTGTCTTATGCCCGCGCTAGTGAGACCACCCATAACAAATATATTATTTTACCCTTTAAAAATCTATGGGCGCAAAAGCCACACCAAGGTTGCCAGATTTGCGTTGCTGGCTCTTGGACTAAATATAGTTATCATGATTTCGGAAACGGGACATTTTAGCCGACTTAATAAAGAAATTACCCATATGATGCTACCTTTTCTCTGTACGTTGCATTATGTTGATTATACAGTTTGCTTATTGATTAGCAAGCCATTTCAGGCGTAGGTGTGTACTGTCTAGTTCTTTCTATTACATATATCTTGAGATCCGATGCGATATTGGTAACAACAGTATTGTTAGTTTTTTGACCGAACGAACTTAAAGAGATTGAAAGTTGGTGAGTTTTCCTGTAAGGGTTGGTACCGATGGGTGGTGCTGTCGTCGAAGTATCATTACGACATACAACTTTATATACAACATTAATTTTGTTATTTCCAAGTTCTGTGGCTTCTGACAGTGATGTGAAAATATCATACAACGAAGATTTCGTCCCCTGGCGCAATCCGTCTTCCGAAAAAGCTACGAAGGACGTTACACATCAGACTTACGAAAAAAGTGTTGACAAAAATGTAGGAAATTGCGCCTTCTTCAAATTTGTATTAGACATTTTTGTTCTAGGGTCAACCATTGCGGCATTTCTTTTGAAAAATAGTTTGTTGTTCCTTCAATACAAGATGGCGAACCGCGCCGACCTCCCGCAAGGTCAAAAACTTGGATTTTTTATCGGGGCCGGGAACTAAATAACATATATCAAAATCAATCCGCCCCACCTTTTCCCTTGTCCCTATTGACTGGACTACATGTAAAAGTAAAAATTTGTAAATATATTTTGTAATTCTAGATGTTATCGAATGAACCACATTGAGTTTATTTATATCTACTTTGTAGATTGGTGATCTTAGTAGCAACTTTAGGAACACCAGGGGGGAAGTCTGCCTTGTTTAAATCACAGAAAGTTACAATTTCCGAAACAGTTTTTCTTTTGTATCTAACGTCACTGAAGTGAGGTAAAGAGCATATTCGACAATATTAAATCAAATTACTCACCCCTGTTATTTCTGTAACAATTAAACATACATCTGTGACTGAATTCACACTGAACCAAAATACTGAGAAATATTTAAAACGTTGTTCAAGTACGTCTTCCTACATAAAATACCGATTTTATTGATCACCTAATGTCATGTCTGTTATATTTCTACAATTATGCGGTCAGTAAAATCTAAAGCATTAAACTTCGCTCGTTTCCTCAGCTCAAGTGTCAAATGTCAACTGAAATTGCTCGCAACGACTACGCAAAGGCGACAGTGCAGTATTTTATTACTTGTTGGGACCGATTTTACAAACGCGAGTTTATGGTCCAGGGTCGTCTACAATTTTAGATCATTTATATTTATTCCTTTTTTATGGTCGATACTCTGTTGGCGAAATAGCTCACCGTGATTAATCAGTTGAGTCATTAGTTATAAGTACTATCGTGGCCATATATTATCTCCCGTCTTTTGACGTCGATTTTCTCCCATCTCCAGGGGCGAAAAAAATTGAAAAATTCTGATGCTGTCCTTGATCCATATGCTACAACTCATAAAAATTAGAAAGCTGTATATGTTGGCGTTTTCCCGATTTTTCCAAATTAAGAAGAATTAGCGCTGTTTTTGCCCCGTAAATTTTATTCGGTTAACTTTAGCAATTAATTACTCCAGAAATGGTCTATAGATTTTAACGAATTAAAACGTAAAATCACCTGCGGAATGCTAGTTTTCAATGCGCATTTTTGTAAAATCATTGGATTAGTGGTTGGCCCACAAAAAGCTATATTATGCAATGCCAGCAATTCCGTTATTAGAAGAGCTAGAATAATAAAATATAGACTATAGGCTACCCAATAATTCATAGGTTTAAAGTTTATTTCATAATCATTGTTTATCTTGCATTTTTCATACAAAAGATCGTGCTGAAACTCACCGTGAATTCCGACGCTCTACGGTCTTTGGGGTGCTGCGGGGAAGTGAGGCATTAGCGGTGCTTCATGCGGTCATGTCGGAGAGAACCGACACAGCTGAGAGAACCGGGGCAGCTTATTATCAATACACAAAAAGAACGATAACTTATGAAGTAGTAATTTTAACTAACAATTAAATTCTTAATTTTTGCATAATTTTGATTATAATATGTGACCCGGTGCGAGAGAAATCTCTTCTATCGATTGGTGTTTATGTTTTCTTCAATTTTATACAATAAGGTTGCAAACAAGATTTTGATGGAAGCGAATAGATCTAATAATATGGAGTTAGCAGATTTTCCGATTAGTGGTGAATACTAAATTAAGTTTGCTTGATAAACCCAAAAAATATTTAAAAAGTATGCCCGATTTTGTTATATAAATATTCAAACTACTATAACATTTTCAACAGTTTATTGATTAATACTATTTAAATACATGCACAAACAATATAAAATAAATACAACTCTTGATATATTACATATATTACAAACGTCAGCTCTGAGCGTATAAAACTTAAAAATATCTAAAAACTTTTATAAATTTAGCATCGTAAATTTGTAGACATAGATTATTTTGCAGATCGTTCATTAATTTTAAATGCTAATCCCGAAACCCGATTTAAATTGCCAAGAATTTCCATGGGACTTCCAAATGCCTGTTCGTGGTTGTTATCTTATTGACTCATTTTGCCATTATTTTTTAATTCGGTAATCTGTCGCGGATATCCAAATTTCTTTGGCGAGGCATAATCGCCGTGTCGTTATATGTATTGTGTCCGTAAACACTGTTCTCTACTAATGCACGTGCGATCCGCCACTACTTGCAGCGTCGCTGTCGATCCCTTCCCCGCTCGCTCGAAAGACCGAAGAGCGCCGTGTCAAATGCAGCAATCATGAGATGCTTCAACTCGATCTTTTGTACGGAAAATGCAAGATAAACAATGATTATGTAATAAGCTTTAAACCTATGAATTAGTGGGTAGCCTATAGTCTATATTTCATTATTCTAGGTCTTCTAATACAGGAATTGCTGGCATTGCATAATATAGCTTTTTGTGGGTCAAGCACTAATCCAATGATTTTACAAAAATGCACAATGAAAGCTAGCATTCCGCAGATCATTTTACTTTTTAATTCGTTGAAATCTATAGATTTTTTCCGGAGTAATTAATTGCTAAAGTTAAACGAATAAAATTTACGGGACAAAAACAGCGTAAATTCGTCTTAATTAGGAAAAATCGGGAACACGCCAACATATACAGCTTTCTAATTTTTATTCTAACTTTGGTAGCTGAAAAGTATGCCCAGCATAGAAATACGTTGGCTCGTACGTGCTTTTGACGTTTTTAGAGACCCATAATTTGACAACGCCAACTCGTATTGAAACCATGTATGTACAGACATTTTTTGTAGATAAATAAAAGCTTCGCTAATGGCGATCATTGACGTATGATCAATACAAAGCAAGATATTCTAAACAACTTAATTCGGCCATCGTTACCCGTGAATAACTCGCAACGCGGACACGATATCTCTGGGGACTTTTTGCACGTTATTTGTAATGGCCAACCAAAGGTATATACAAAAATTCAGCTGGGTTGCACATTTTCCGAAGTTTTCCGCTTTTTTCGTTTAATTAGACTGGGCTACATGAATAAAACCAGAACCTTTCGGTTGAACTGAACAAAGACAACAATGGGGGTCAATAGCAACAGATCGAAAACTTACTACATAGTACGCCACTTCCAGAGAATTTCAACTAAAATCCAGAGAACCACCCACATAAACTAAATCACAAAATAAGAAGATCCATATAAAATGGCTCTCGTAGCTGTCTATGATAGGTGATCAGCTCTACAGGTTTCTTTGCTATGGTCATGCGAATGGATGACTAGAGTTTTATTTGTTTGTGTTATTTTTGCAAGATCTTGCATTATTGAATACTGGAAGTTGGGAGTGGCATCGTTGGCCAGGCTTTGCTGTCTGTTAAGATCAGCATTCAGCAGTTTTCGCCTCTAATTCCATTGTCGATAATAGTTGTAGATTCGATTGTTAGGGTAGTCATTAAGTTAGGACAAAATGTACGTTACTGTTTTTACTGATAACACTTTTAATCTATTGCAATGATTTGTTCACTGTATCCAAGCATCAAAATAAAGTAGACATTGACATATATTTGGAACTTCAGAATATTTTCTGTAGAAAGGCAGAAGATATTTTAAATAAATATACAATACATATAGAAGTAAAATTTGTTGTTGTTATTAAATTCATTCATTTTCAAATCTTTTTCACAAAACTGCCCCCAAATTACAGCAAAAACAGCCACATTATAATAACTAAACATTACATATTACATAAAAAAAATTAAATAAAATAAAGGTATCCATGCTCTTCCACAAGACGCAACTTTGTGCGAACTCGTATTAGGTCTGGGATGGCCGGTATATCGATTTCTCGGATTTTGTTATTCCGCGTATAAGTTTCTCATCATTTTCAGCTTCATATCCCTCGTATTAAAATTACCGAACCAAAAAAGCCATATGCTCGTCCTTATGGGGGTGAGCGTAGGGAAGGCTATGGAGATTTGACGTGTCTTGTTTCAAATGATATGTTACGGTCGGTTAACCAAATTTGAGTTGGTGTGGCGTAATGGCAGTATGATAGGGGGATAGAAGGATGTGAAGCCTAATATGAGACGCAACTTGAGTGCCATTTCATTTAACTATGTACATTTGATAAATAGGAACTAGTTGATTAAGAAAAGACCATAAAGGACAACATGTCGATAAAAAATAAGAAACATATATATCGGTACAAGAAATGAGTTTTCTTTAAGACATATACAGGATGTTCTATGTCGTGTGGTAAATGACAACACGTAATAAGGGATGTCATTTTGAGCAAGTAAGCCTTACAAAATTTTACAAATTTTATAACAAAAGACATTATTACCTAAAAGATACTTGAAAGATACTCGAGAACACGAACTGAAAAGACAAAAATGAAACAACTTTTAAAATATTTGTACTTTGATACCACTAGTAGTAATATTTTGTTTCTTTGTCATATCTGAATGTATATAAATTCAACCCGTAAATATGTAAAATAAAACACACTGGTTTCGTACAGGAGGTGGAAATAATTTAATGAAAAATTTGGCATATAGTTGCGAACTGTTTGCCTTATGAACAACCTGAAAGAAAAATTAATTTAATCAAATTAATTTAATTAATTAAAAAAAAAAAAAAACATTAAGCTTGAGCTTTTAAAGACCAATCTAGGAGCGTGCTTGAGTATGAGATAAATTTAAAGATCGCGGAGTAAAAGCTATTTTCATGATATGTAATTTTCTGTTCGAATGATGTTTTACAATTAATGTGTGACATATGTTAATTGGGGTCAGGGAAGTTAAATTACCGTATTTATTTTTTTCGTAAACTACCGTTGACAAAAAAGATTATTAATTTCAAATATTAACTTACTACGTAATTCAAAATTGTAAATTACATTAGCTTAAATTACCAGGTAATTAAAAATTCAAAATGGTAAATTACACTGTTTTAAATTACCTGGTAATTAAAAACTCAAAATGGTAAATTAAACAGGCATTAATACCCATCGCTTCAAGTTATGATTGCTATTTATGTAATGAAATACTATTAAAAAAATCTGATGTGGCCAGGCACATGACTTTATCATACAATATATAAAATTAATAGTTTAGTTGCATGAGAATCTATTTTATTGAGATAAATCGTAGGTATTGTCAAAGCATCAGCATTTGACACTACCTACACTACGTCATTAGAATAATAGTTATTTATGTCACAAGTGCCGGAAGTACGGAATAGCGCGACCAGCGGTAATGCGGCGCGTCATCGAAAGCGGAGCGTCGCCCCCGCGACATCAACGTTTATTGTGCTGCTTTTTGAGAAATATGTATTTAAAAAATCTGATGTGGCCAGGCACATGACTTTATCATACAATATATAAAATTAATAGTTTAGCTGCATGAGAATCTATTTTATTGAGATAAATCGTAGGTATTGTCAAAGCATCAGCATTTGACTCTACCTACACTACGTCATTAGAATAATAGTTATTTATGTCACAAATGCCGAAAGTACGGAATAGCGCGACGTGCGGTGATGCGGCGCGTCACCGAAGGCGGAGCGTCGCCGTCGCATGTGAGCGAGTCGCGCTATCTAGTTTTTGGCAGGAGTCACATCAACGTTTAGTGTGTTGCTTTTTGAGAAATACGAATAAATAGAAAATGGTTATATTTCTGTATACGAAATGTTAGGTTGATACCACTTTGACGAAACGTCAAGCTTAAAGGTGTGTTCCGATTGGTGGTAATGGTAGGTAATGGCGGTGGTAGAATACGAAATTATAGTATTTCTTACATATCGTGATAGTGACACATATTAGTTTGCGTGTACATAAACATGAGTCACTAGCAATTTTCTATTACAAATACTAAAATGGCGTCTGCTACCACTGCCATTAGCACTAATGAAAACGCACCTTAAAAAGCTAATTCAAATTCTGGCAGATTTATATTTGTTCATGACACTGTAGATGTCACATCCGTACCAACATACTAAAATAAAACTACACTCATCGCTATACTTTATTTACAATTTTTTTAATTTATCATTTTTAGAATAGGGTATTCCGGTGTTTTTTAAATTGTCATTTTTTATAAACTATGGGTGTTACTGTTTGCTACTTCACTATTAAAATATCAAACATCGTTTTAAATTAAGAGAAATCGTTGTTTGAATTTTGAATTAGGATTGGTCTTTGTGACGTCACAAAGACCGCTCAAAGTGAGCGACTTGACAACGTTGCTATATCTAGGGTGCTCGTAATTTTTTGTTTTGTTGTGTCAACGTTTAGAATCGCTCGTTTGTTGACACCTGCTTTGGTTATTGAAGTTATATCAAATACTTGACTTTAAAATGTATAAACGCCAACGTCGACATAGTTCTATGCCGAATTGAAAATGGAGTTCGACTTCGTTCTCAAACAACAGGGTAGCCAACCGTCAACTTGGGCGATCAGCTGTTCGAGAGCTGTCCGCTGTTGCCAGCGCTGATAGGGATCGGTAATGATCGTGTGTTTCCGAGGGTGGTCGGTGAATTCAAACGAAACGCACTTTTAATTGCAATTATCTCACAGAAAAACTAAATCAAAAAGCTCATAGATTAACTTTTTGAATCCTCATAAATTGTACAATAGGTTAAACCGAATATTTGCTTATATTTTGACATGACCGGAATACCCTATTAGATATAAAGACGGGTTGATATTTTCTATCAACAAACAATCAAATTGGTGATCTTATTTTCTTTGAAATTTGTATTTTGTAATTTGCCGCACTAGAGCGGCAACGTTCCATAGCGGTTCTACAACCTCTGATAAAATCAGCTGTATTTGAGTGTGACACCACAAAAAAATATTTGTCAAAATCCTGGCTACTATGTAGTTTCATATCAATGTAGATGCGACCGATCTCGATCAAATAGAATTTGCTCTTGCAGCTAAACTATGAATTTTACCAAAAAATCTCATAAGCATAAATTATTCAAAATTTCCTCTACTTTAATTTATTATATAACTATGTTGACGAAATTACAGAAATGGCGGCTCATTTGATCTCGATCAAATAGAATTTGCTCTCGCAGCTAAACTATTAATTTTGCCAAAAAATGTCATAGGCATAAATTATTCAGAATTTCCTCTACTTTAATTTATTATTTAACTATTTTGACGAAATTAGAGAAATGGCAGATCATTTGCAAAATCCTTGACTACCAGTTCCTTTGGACCCTTTTGAACCAAAAGCTTTTCAGCTCTAAGTTAGGTCATCAAACTTCTAATTATGAACTTTCGTCCGGATACCTTTAGTAGTTTTTCCGGAATCGTCGCCACAAAAATCGTTTACACACACACGCACACACACACACACACACACACACAGACATTTTTTTGGACCTTGGTCAAAAATGTTCCGGGGACCCAAAAAGACCTATTTCCGCCAAAATCTCAATATATTTTTTTGACATGATTACAATACTTTAGCATACTGCGTATGATAAAGTAAAAAATAAATAAAAGATGGTTATATTTCCGTATAGGAAATGTTAGGTTGGTACCACTTTGACGAAACGTCAAGTTTAAAAAGCTAATTCAAATTCCGACAGATTTATATTTGTTCATGATACTGTAGATGTCACATCCGTGCCAACATACTAAAATAAAACTACACTCATCGCTATAGTTTAGACGGGTTGATATTTCTTATCAACAAACAATCAAATTGGTGATCTTATTTTATTTGAAATTTGTATTTTGTACTTTGCCCTACTAGAGCGGCAACGTTTCATAGCGGTTGTCCAATCTCTGATGCATACTCTAATGAAATCAGCTGTTTTCGAGTGTGACAGCACAAAAAAGTGACAGCCATAGACATTTCGGTGTTGACAGTACAAAAAAATATTTGTCAAATCCAGGCTACTACGTAGTTTCATATCAATGCAGATGCGACCGATCTCGATCATATAGAATTTTCTTTTGGACCCTTTTGAACCAAAAGCTTTTCAGCTCTAAGTTTGGTCATACAACTTCTAAATATGAACTTTCGTCCCGATACCTTTAGTAGTTTCTCCGGAATCGTCTCAACAAAAATCGGGTACACACACACACACACACACACAGACATTTTTTTGTACCTTGGTCAAAAATTTTCAGGGGACCCAAAAAATAATCTCAATTTTTTTTTTTTCGGCACGATTACAATACTTTACTCTACGAGTCACATATAATAAGTTCATTGCATACGTATCTATGACTATATAATCCCCATCATTATACGCGCCAATGATTATACTGACACTAGCGTTGTATAATAATACCAGTTCGTTCAAATAATGACCTCATTATTTGAACGAACAGTCATCATTAAACAACGCTAGTGTCAAAGTCTGTCAAAACCAATGTGGATGACAGTTATGTGACAGTTCGTCTTGCCATCATTCACAAATCTATTTAAAATATTTTATATAAAATGGAATTTATGAGTCGTAGATGATAAAACGTCGTATTTGACTCGCACATAACGGATATAAATCGCTCGCATGATTACACGCTCGCCTACGGCTCGCGTGTAAACTTCATGCTCGCGATTTATATCCTTAATTATGTGCTCGTCAAATAATATACTATTATTATACTGCGTATGATAAAGTAAAAAATTATAAACGTAAATAAAAGTTATTATTTTGTTACTAATTTTTTCGGTAAATTATCGCTGAAATTAAGATTATTAAATTTGTAGTTTGCTGCAACTGATGACGGGGTGACCCGAAAACTGGTTATTGCATAGCAATATTGCGAAATAAAATCGATCATCGATACTACAATTTGTATTGTTTTAATCTTTACCATTACTACCGATGAACATGGAGCTATTCCTCGCTAAGATTATTAGTTTCAAATAATAATTTACCACGTAATTAAAAGTTCAAATTGGTAAATTATAATTTCCTTAATTGCCGGGTAATTCAAAATTCAAAATAATAAATTACCGATGAGAGTAAATTATGATACCTATTTGTGTCAATAAAAATGTTGGGTACAGCCTTAAAGGTCATTATTTTGTAGATAACCACCACTCTCTGATGGTTTTCCTGATTTAATATTTGCAATTAATTATTAACCTGAAAATAACGACTACAATAAAAATATTATTTATACCAGCACTTTATAAATGGACAGTCCAACAGTATAATTATCGTAAAAAATACTCTAGATAGAATTTATGAGTCGTAGCTAAAACGTCGTATTTGACTCACACATAACGGATATAAATCGCTGGCATGATTACGCCTGAAAAAGAACAACGTTCGGTTTCACAAACAATGATCATTTTTTTATTCGAATCGCCGGAACATTTCTTTAAATCGTGAATTCGATAGTAACTAAATATCTTCTGATTGAAATCAATCGATCTCCCCCTTTCCACCCGCTATCCCTTCAATACAATAAGGTTATCTATATTTTCTCAAATAATATCATTCAGCAGATGAAAAGAGCACGGAAAAGGGATTTGATAACGCATAACAGTATAAAAATGGACTGGTGTAAAAAAAATAACCGGTTATAAAAATTGTTAGTGAAATACAGTAGTAAAATAAAAGAAATAAAATATAAATAAATAATAAAGAAACAAAAAATTATTATTTAAATCTTGCAGTGATATTATTCCTTAAACATGTTTTCCTATTGTTTAAACAATCAATTATTATTCATTTTCACTTTCTTTTCTAATTTGCTAGAAAAGTCAGATTTTTTTGTGAAATTAACTTAAATTTCATGTTCGAAATATCAAACAAACCTATTATCTATATTATCTAATAAACCCACATTTCATTAAACAATCTCCGTTTGTTGAAACAATTTTTGTTTACAATTCATTTTAGATCAATCTCCGTTTGTTTAAACAATTTTTGTTTACAATTTATTTTAGATCAGTCTGGTTAACTTTTATTCTTAAGTGACAGCAATTATAGTTTGGGATGATTTCCATTGTTTAAATAATAAAATATCATTAGCTTTCAACATCATTCATTCGAAAAAATTTAAATGATTTGTAATCTTTTTTTTCGGGATATTGGGGAGTTACATTTCTTTTTAGAATATTAAATTTCCTAAAAACAAGAAATTTTATTAATCACATTTCTTTATCCATTTCTTATTCTGATTTCCTACCACTTTGTGTCGCAAGATAATGTTAATTTGTTGCTGCCTGGAAACTGTTCCCGGTACTCTAATTTGATGAAATATTGAAAACGAATATTATTTTGTTATTCAAACACTGGAAATCAACCCAAACAATAAATGATGTCACTTCAGAACAACAGTTGGCCAGACCGATCTAAAAAATAATTTTGAGCGAATTGCAAAAAAAAGTTTAAAGAAATGGAATTTGTTTAAACAAATGTCGGTTTATTAGATAATACAGACTAAATGTCTCGAACATGAAATTTAGTCATTTCACAAATAAACTAACCATTTTACCATAATTAGAAAAAACGTTGAAAATGAATTATAATTGATTGTCTAAACAATAGGAACAAATTTTTTAATGAATAATGTCCTTCTATGGTAATAAACTGCCATTTCGAACTCAGAAAACAGAATTCAGATGGATTTTCGAGAAAAATTAATTATTTAAACAAATAGAATTTGTTTAAACAAATGGAAATTAACTGACAAATGTTTATAAACATTCCACAAGACTTATAGTAATGATTTCTATGAGAAAAAAATAATTACATGATTAGTACGGACAATTTTCTGAAAAATGTACATTTTTCATTTGGGTAGTTTTCAGGGCACTCTGGGGTGGATTGAGGGCGTCAAATCCATATGGTCAAATTCTTCCTTGGAAAGTCCTCTACAAGTCCTATAACTTTAACATAAATTTTCCCAAATTACGAATTATTATTCGAAAAAAAATAAAAAAATCTGATGTGGCCAGGCACATGACTTTATCATACAATATATAAAATTAATAGTTTTGCTGCATGATAATCTATTTTATTGAGATAAATCGTAGGTATTGTCAAAGCATCAGCATTTGAGACTACCTACACTACGACATTAGAATAATAGTTATTTATGTCACAAGTGCCGAAAGTATGGAATAGCGCGACGAGCGGTGATGCGGCGCGTCACCGAACGCGGAGCGTCGCCGTCATATGTGAGCGAGTCGCGCTATCTAGGTTTCGGCAGGAGTGACACCAACGTTACTTTATTTACAATTTTCTCAATTTATCGATTTTAGAATTAGATATAAAGACGGGTTGATATTTCTTATTAACAAACAATCAAATTGGCGATCTTATTTTATTTGAAATTTGTATTTTGTACTTTGCTGCACTAGAGCGGCAACGTTCCATAGCGGTTCTCCAACCTCTGATAAAATCAGCTGTTTTCGAGTGTGACAGCACAAAAAAATATTTGTCAAAATCCTGGCTACTATGTAGTTTCGTATCAATGCAGATGCGAGCGATCGCGATCAAATAGAATTTGCTCTTGCAGCTAAACTATTAATATTACCAAAAAATGTTATAGGCATAAATTATTCAAAATTTCCTCTGCTTTCATTTATTATTTAACTATTTTGACGAAATTACAGAAATGGCGGCTCATTTGCAAAATCCTTAAAAAAGGCTTAGAATAAACTATCAGTTCCTTTGTACCCTTTTGAACCAAAAGCTTTTCAGCTCTAAGTTAGGTCATGAAACTTCTAAATATGAACTTTCGTCCCGATACCTTCAGTAGTTTCTCCGGAATCGTCGTCACAAAAATCGTTTACACACGGACATACACACACACACACACACACACACACACACACACACACACGCACACGCACACGCACACGCACACGCACACGCACACCCACACCCACACACACACCCACACACACACACACACACACACACACACACACACACACACACACACACACACACACACACACGCACGCACGCACGCACGCACGCACGCACGCACGCACGCACGCACGCACGCACGCACGCACGCACGCACGCACGCACGCACGCACGCACGCACGCACGCACGCACGCACGCACGCACGCACGCACGCACGCACGCACGCACGCACGCACGCACGCACGCACGCACGCACGCACGCACGCACGCACGCACGCACGCACGCACGCACGCACGCACGCACGCACGCACGCACGCACGCACGCACGCACGCACGCACGCACGCACGCACGCACGCACGCACGCACGCACGCACGCACGCACGCACGCACGCACGCACGCACACACACACACACACACACACACACACACACACACACACACACACACACACACGATTACAATACTTTACCATACTGCGTATGATAAAGTAAAAACAAAAAAATTTCTTCGTCCCATGTAAATTTGAGGCCTTGAAATCACCATTAAAATTAAAAAATTCGTAAAAAATAGGGGTCCACTTTTTACTTTATCATACGCAGTATTATAAAGTATTGTAATCGTGCCGAAAAAAAAAATTGAGATTTTAGCGGAAATAGGTCTTTTTGGGTCCCCTGAACATTTTTGACCAAGGTACAAAAAAATGTCTGTGTGTGTGTATGTGTGTGTGTATGTGTGTGTGTATGTGTGTGTGTACCCGATTTTTGTTGAGACGATTCCGGAGAAACTACTAAAGGTATCGGGACGAAACTTCATATTTAGAAGTTTCATGACTAAACTTAGAGCTGAAAAGCTTTTGGTTCAAAAGGGCCCAAAGGAACTGATAGTTTATTCTAAGCCCTTTTCAAAGATTTTGCAAATGAGCCGCCATTTCTGTAATTTCGTCAAAATAGTTAAATAATAAATTAAAGTAGAGGAAATTTTGAATAATTTATGTTTATGACATTTTTTGGTAAAATTCATAGTTTAGCTGCAAGAGCAAATTCTATTTGATCAAGATCGGTCGCATCTGCATGTATGAAACTAAATAGTAGCCAGGATTTTGACAAATATTTTTTTGTGTTGTCACATTCGAAAACAACTGATCTCATCAGAGGTTGGAGAACCACTATGGAACGTTGCCGCTGTAGTGCGGCAAATTATAAAATACAAATTTCAAATAAAATAAGATCACCAATTTGATTGTTTGTTGATAAGAAATATCAACCCGTCTTTATATCTAATTCTAAAAACTATAAATTGCGAAAATTATAAATAAAGTATAGCGATGAGTGTAGTTTTATTGTAGTATGTTGGTAGGGATGTGTCATGAACAAATATAAATCTGTCAGAATTTGAATTACCTTTTTAAGGTGCGTTTTCATTAGTGATAATGGCAGTGGTAGCAGACGCCGTTATAGTATTTCCAATAGAAAATTGCTAGTGACTCATGTTTATGTACATGCAAACTAATATGTGTCATTATCATGATATGTAAGAAATACTATAGTTTCGTATTCTACCACCGCCATTAGCTACCATTACCTACCAATCGGAACGCACCTTTAAACTTGACGTTTCGTCAAAGTGGTACCAGCCTAGCATTTACTATACAGAAATCATTTATTTATTTTTTTAAATACGTATTTCTTAAAAAGCAACACAATAAACGTTGATGTCGCTCCTGCCAAAAACTAGATAGCGCGACTCGCTCACATGCGACGGCGACACTCCGCCTTCGGTGACGCGCCGCATCACCGCTCGTCGCGCTATTCCGTACTTTCGGCATTTGTGACATAAATAACTATTATTCTAATGATGTAGTGTAGGTAGTGTCAAATGCTGATGCTTTGACAATACCTACGATTTATCTTAATAGAATAGATTCTCATGCAGCTAAACTATTAATTTTATATATTGTATGATAAAGTCATGTGCCTGGCCACATCAGATTTTTTTTGATATGGACACGATTTGGAGTTGCTTTCGAAATAAAAATAACCACCCTAGTGTTCATAAGAAAAAGAGCAATAAACATAATACCAAAGTACAAAAGGGGGGCAGCTGCCCCACCTTGCCCCACCCTGGATATGCCCATGATGCCAATATTACATATACCCAAGCCATTTTAAAATGTAACGGTTGCCACGAGCATGTTGCCAACGATTTCTACATCAGCGGTATCGCTATTAGTTTCGTAAAGGATTTGCTCGCATTTATCACTCCGGTATTTAAAAATTTAACGTTGATTAGAAAATCTAATTACAATTGAACAAAAGAAACTGCAATTCGTCCTTCAATTCTAATTCTGCCATTTCGCTCACCTACCGCGCGCTGAGTTAAAATGAAATCACTGAGAAGTGAGCGCCATGAACAAGTCCACCAGTATTGTTCGCTTGTTAATTGGCGGTGCTGATTACCCAATTTATTTCCGGGCGTTAGTGCACTTGGTGCCGGTCGAGCGTTAAGAGTGTGCTACACCTCCAACAATAATTAACCTTAGGTTACGTGACGTCTCCCATAAATCTCATTTAGGACGAAGTAATAGGATTTACTTAAAACACGCGTTCTCCTGCATCTCTGCTTCCACGTCGTATATACCCGGCGACCCGAAGGCGACCTCGAACGTCGAGGCTCAAAAAACTTCTTTTTATCATCATTAATAGTTAATCTACTTCAGGTACCCGACATTAAAATAGACGTGTTGTAATTTACGTAGGTATCTACCTCATTTGTGAATATCGAAGTTACCGGAAAACCCCGTTTGCAGTCAGAACCAGTTTGTCCTAGGCCAAACTAGTTCGACCGAGGCGCGTAAGTCACAATTAGTTTATCCTAGGCCAAACTAGTTTAACCTGGTATGCAAACGTATACTTTAGGTTGAACTGATTCCCGTCAATGGTTTTGAAATGTACTGTAATACCGGGTGATCTACGCTCCCATTTGTGGAACCATACGAATAATTTCTATACGGATAATATTCTTAATAAAAAATTATCGATTTTCAATTTCAACGGTTTCCCGTGTTTCGGAAAGCTGTAGGTACATTTTAAACTGCACGCAATACTTTATATATAATTTGAAATAGAAATTTTAAACTACAGGCAATCCTTTGCTTGCGATGGTTTTTAATCGGGGGGATATTGTAACATAAAACAGATCAATTGGCTACTTTTATTGCTTCCGATTTTCCCGGAAGTGACCTTATCATCTCGAATGACGCATTATCGCAACTAAGCTGTAGTGTAGTTTAAAATTTCAACGATGACGTGACTTCCGGGAGAAACGAAAATTTTAAGTTTAGAATATCAGTTTAGAATCGGAAAAGCCGCAAGCTGTAAACAAATGTCAACCGATGTGCTTCGTTTTTAGAATATCATCCCGACTGAAAATATCGCAAGCAAATGATAGTGTGCACCAAGGAGGAATATGAGGAAGCCGCACTCTATAGGCAAAATCTGGCCCAAATCATTGCACAATTATTCGCTACAACGTTTGTAGATATGCGCAGTACGCACATACTGCTCTCATTCATGAATTTAGCGACAAATCGACCTGTCAAAATATACTGTGAGATTAAGGTGGTTATGTCGTCTAGTGTGAGTGAATATTGACGATTATTTGATTACATGTTTACATTATAGGTACTGAATATTATAGTGGCAATAAACTAAATTTAGATTTCACTGGGTTTTACGATGAAGTGCTGTGTGCCACGCTGTAAAACTTCCAACAAGCAAATAAAACCAAAACCCATTTCAAACCAATTTAAAACTAAAACTAATTGAATTGAAATAAACACTAGATATTTTGTGCAGTTGTTGAGCTTATACTTATTTATGTTTATAATATTGTACTGGGATGCAATAAATGCATTTATTGTCGTACAAAAACTACAAAAGTACTTATAAATACAACGCAGAAATCACGATCAGTTTACTATTTACAATAACCACCAAGATATTCACTATAAACTAAACAACCAACATTACGCAAACATATGGCTTGTTTCTGGTCAGAAATTACAACAGGATGAATTGTATTTCCAGACACTGTAGCGCAAGTCATATTTCATACTATCTACCACCGAAAAATATCTGGTGTACCAGATATGCTATCCACTTTTTCAAATTTCACTGAATCACTAGCTCGAAGGGTTTAGTTCTTTTTTGTCTTCTCACTAGATTCTGGTTGTCCAGTAGCTGAAGGGCCTCTACGTTGACGTGATGGCTTAGGCGAGATTCATGCTTAGTGGCGAATCTTTGTATCTCTTCGAAGACTTGTGGGACACCAAGATCACGATGCAGGTCACTATTCCGTATGTACCAAGGAGCGTTAACCATATTCCTTAGTACTTTATTTGGGAAAGTCTGGATTCCTTGTATATTGGAGTTTTTCGCACAACCCCAAAGGTGGATGCCGTATAACCAAATCGGTTTTAGTATTTGTTTGTAAACTTGTAGTTTGTTCTGTACTGACAACTGAGAGTTTCTTCCAAGAAACCAGTAAAGTTCTCTTTTCTTCTTAACGTGTTCTTTCCGCCATAGTTTTGTATCCAGAGTCATACCCAAATACTTTGCAGTGTTTCCATATGGAACAATGGCGTCGTTAATCTTTACATGAGGTATGTCGTCGATTCTTTTGTTTGTAAAGTTAATGGTGACAGATTTCAGTTCGTTGAGCTTGGTCTTCCATTTTTTGGTCCATTTATACATGTTATTAGTAGCTTGTTGAGGATTCCTAGTAGATTGTTGATCCCACTGCCATTAGAGCCGTGTCATCTGCGAATGTGGCGACTGTTACATTTTCCAGCTGTGGAAGGTCACTTGTACAGGGTGCGGCAGAGAAACTTGCTGATTTCAACTGGGCGCCAATGGACGACGCGTGGTCAGAAAGGGGCAGGGAGGGTCTCATTCGAAAGAGGGGCTCTTGAAGTTTTGTTATCCCTCAAGCCAGTTTTCGTCATGCGTTGGACAAAGGAGCAGCGTGAGTTCGCCGTCGAGGCCTACTTTTCCAATGGCCGTTCGCCACCCAACGTGCCTTCCGAATTCGAATCAATATTCGCCTCGCGGGCCCCGCTCCTGGCCGGCAAAGATCGTTTCATAAGTGAACGCTTCCAGGCAAAGTGGCAGTGTGGAAAAAAAAAAACGCCTGGACGTCAACGGACTTCGAGTACCCCAGAACGCATCGAGAGAGTGAGGCTGTCGTTTTTCAGCTCTCCCCGGCGTTCGGGGCGCAAACACGCAGGTGCTATGGGGATTTCTGATCGCACTGTGAGACGAATTCTTCACGACGAACTCAAGTTTCATCCCTACAAACTTGCTGTGGTGCAACTGCTCAATGAACGCGATTTTGCTCCTCGCCAAATTTGCGCGCTCTCCAGATTTGGCTCCCTGTGACTTCTTTTTATGGTGATATCTCAAATCCATTGGTTACAATGACAAACCACGGACCCTGCAACACCTGAAAGACAACATTGGCCAAGCCATAGCCAGCATTCCCGTCGATATGCTCGAAAGAATGGAACAAAACTTCAAAAAGCGGAAGGATCAGTGTATCGCTAAGGAGGGCCGCCATTTGCCCGACGTCATTTTTAAAACCACATGAGACAAAAATTCATGATGTGTACAATACCACAAAAAAAGAATTAAATCGATATGTACAATACTTTGTCATTTATTGACCTTTCAAATCAGCAAGTTTCTCTGCCGCACCCTGTATATAGTAGATAGAGGATTGGTCCCAATACACTACCCTGGGGTACCCCAGCGTTCACTTCTTTTAGTTCCGAGTATTCATCGATCTGTTTTATTCTGAATGTCTATCAGATACGTAGAATGTTAGCAGCTCAACATATTGTAAAGGTAGCATACTTTTTAGTTTGTTGATCAATCCTTCGTGCCAAACCTTATCGAAAGCTTGTATCACATCAAGAAAGATTGTTGAGCAAATAAGCTTTTCTTCTAATGCGTTCTCTACGATATCTGTTATTCTATGAACTTGATCTATAGTCGAATGCTTTTCTCTAAAACCAAATTGGTGATTAGTAATTAGTTCCTTTTTCTCAATGATAGGTTTCATTCTCTTTAGAAGCAACTTTTCAAAGAGCTTCGATATCATTGGTAACAGTGATATTTGGCGATAAGGTTTTTCCTCGTTCGGTGGTTTGCCTTGTTTTGGTACCATGATAACTTCTGCTACTTTCCAGACATGTGGGACGTATTTTAGTCTGAACGATGCATTTATTAGATACTTCAGCACAACAATACCTTTCTTAGGTAACTGCTTAAGAATTTCTCCTGTGATAAGATCATATCTAGGTACCTTCTTTGGATTCAGGTTTGTCTTGATTATATATTTTTTTATTATTTTTCATACTATCTGCCTCCGAAAAATATCTGGTGCACCAGACATTGGTATGCAAAAATAAATTTGCATTAGCAAGCATGTACTGTAATTATACATTTTGAAGAACATTTTCGAAATAAAAATGTATAAAAAAATTCAGATAAATGGCCACGTTTCCTGATTCTAAGGAAATCAAGCATCTGTAGACCGTACTTATTTTATTTCAATTCGTATAACCCCAACTCCTAGAATGTAAACCAATTTAATAGCAGATAGGCGAAAAAAAATTCTTTCAACAATTTTAAGATTCTGTTGATAATTTTTAGAAACATAAACTTATGTCGTCTAGTCTGAGTGAATAGTGACGATTATTTGATTACAAGTGTATATTATAGGTACTAACTATTATAGTGGAAATAAACTAAATTTGGATTTCACTGGGTTCTACGATGAAGTGCTGTGTGCCTGGCTGTAAAACTTCCAACAAGCTAATAAAACCAAAACCCATTTCAAGCCAATTTAAAACTAAAACTAATTGAATTAAAATAAACACTAGATATCTTGTGCAGTTGTTGAGCTTATCCTTAAATATGTTCATAATTTTGTACTGGGATGCAATAAATGCATTTATTTTCGTCAAAAAACTATAAAAGTACTTATAACCACAACGTAGAAATCACGATCAGTTTACTATTTACAATAACCACCAAGATATTTACTGGAAACGTTAAAAAAGGAGTTTTTGGCGAATAACTTGTAAAATGTTGGGAATTGTGATGGGGTTGTATTTAGAAACAATGTTTATTTTTTAATTCAGCATCGTTTCACATTAAAAAAATGTGTGGGCTCCAATTTAAAATAAGAAATATAACACGCTTTGAAGTTTGACAAGTTTGACACTAGATTTTGGTCACCCTGTATAATTTAGATCGATGACACTTGGTTAATGACACTACAAGATCTAACTTAATAAGCACGTCGTAAAATTTTATTAACAAGGTGCATTTTGTGGTTTTATTGATTTTTAAAGCCAGCGATGCAAAATCAATTTGTTTGCTTTAAATTTTTTTCTTGTGCTGTAGTCATTCAACCGATTTCAATAAAATTTAGGTGGTGTGTAAGCAATCATAAAAGGCTTCTAAATATGTAAATAAATGTATAGCATGCAATTTAAAAAAATATATTACATTGGCGTTGCACATTTTGGAGGAACACTGTATAATCAAAAATAATTTCCTGACATGTTCCTAGAAGTACGCGGTAAGCTTCGAAATATCAAACTCTTAGCTTAATTAGTACCTGAGCTACAGAAGACGGGAGCTCAGTTGCCTGTATATAGTTTACTAGCTGCCTTAGTGGCTTTTATTTTATATTTTTCATTTTGTTTGTGCTTTAGCACTTTTGTTAACTTTTTTTCTTGCCCCTTGGCATATGTATTTGCCTTCTGGCGTTTCTTGTTGCCTTCTGGCGGATCGCACACTGGGCAGGAGTACTGCAGTGTTGATGCTTGGGCGTTTCTTGTTGCGTTTTGGCGGATATCACACAGGGCAGGAGTACTGCAGTGGTGATGCTTGGGCGTTTCTTGTTGCCTTCTGGTGGATGTCACACAGGCCAGGAGCACTTTGATACTTTGATTCTAGTTATTTCAGTGACTGTGATAGTCAGGAAAGAACCAAGTGGATTGAGCCGAGAACTTCAGGATGGCCGTGTTAGAGATAAGGCCTAACAAGCCTGTTATTGATACGCACTGTATGCATGTCTGTGATGACTCAAGTTGTCCAATACAGGTACCGGTCATACCCTGGGACGGCAGTGTGTACCCACCAGCCTTGCTGAACGCAGTTGCGATCTGATGTTTATTGCTTTATAGTTATTAGTTATAGTTAACACGTATAACTAATTGTGTAAATCTAACAGAGATAAACACAACATCCATATGATGTTTGCGATGCGTCGCATTAATGAAAATGTGACGAGGTATTTTAATATTAAAAGTGGCAACTGCTTTATAAAATTGATATCTTGTGTGTGTAAACTTGAAGGTACGGTTTCGTTCCATCGTAGTATAATTTAACTTTTTATGATAGCTGGACCTGACAAACCAAAAAGATCAAAACTTTCACTTATTGTGGATATGATACTGATAGAATTACTGATTGGAGTAGTGAAAATATGATTGATGCCTTGTGCTAGCTTGACAGCGCCCGCACTTATGCTTCATCCAGTGACGAAATCATCGACATAAAAGTCTTTTGTAACATCATTAACTGCGTCCGGAAATTGATTTTCATGTTCTTGAGCTAAATGAAAGAAAACTGGAATTGCCAGAAATGAGGCCTGGCAGTGCGATAAGTTACTGTATGTACTTAATGGTAGTGGTCGAGTTGATCGCCGGGATCTTCTCGCCAGACTATACGCTGCAGATCTCTTTGGCATATTTCAATGAGAACCTGCCTGTATTATTATTTCAGCGTTCGCGATATTGACATAATTTTGTGTTCTAAAACTAGAATAAATTTCAAAAAGTTTTTGTTGAATCATTAGACCCACTAATAAGAAACATTTAACGAATATACAGAGGATGTTTCAGCAAAAGAATAAAAAACTACTCTCAATTTTTGTGTTCTGCTAGACTATTTGAAAACGCTGCAAAAGGTGGGTTTTTGCGCAGACACATAAATCACAATTTTGTAAAAACCTGAATCGAGAGGTTATTTAGGAAAAGTTGATAGTTTTCGAGTTAGAGCAAAAAAAATATTATTATCACCTTGTTTTTGTTGCATTTTCTTCAATGTTGCGTCACCTCAGATTTAGATTCAGCAACTCAAAAACATATGAAAACGAAGAAATGAAAACTTCGCACCTATTTACCCGCTATAGGCCCTTTTATGCACAAATTGACTGTATTAATTACCAAAAATTGGTAATTGAAAACACAGTTTAAAACTAAAATTCATTATGAAAAATAATTTTACAGCCACCTACGTTGAAAAATTAGTACTTACTGATGACAGTGAGGGCAGTTCTGATAAATCAGAATCCAAAGCTCTTCGTCGTTGCATGAACACCCGGTAAAAAACGTCGAAGGTGACTAAAATTTCATATTTATTGCCTTCTAATATTATGAAATATTTTTTCCAATAATTTTTTTATATAAGAAAAGGTATTTTACTCTTACGTCATTTTTATCTTTTTAGCAACACGAGGTATATGCAACGAAGAAGTTGCTTATAGTTTCATATTTATGACCTCTACTATTTCTAAATACTTTTTCAAATAACATTTTTGCATAGCTTTTAACACAAAGATACTTTACTCGTAAGAGTTTTTCATAGTCTTTGTAACACCCGGCATATGCAAGCATATGACCAAACTTTAAAATTAAGTAGATGACAAATCAAAAGCTTAAAATCTTTTTTTAAAGGGTAATAATAATAAATAAATCGATTAGTTTCCACTTTTCTGCCGGTATATATTATCACAGGAAATGAAAAAAATTATATTATCAACAAATTTGTAATGTAATCTTATCGTTTCAAGCGTGTATGCAGCGTGGGAGATTGTTCGAGAGACTAAAACCGTTTAATGGCAGTGTCACGGTAATCACCTATTTAATGAGTTTGGTGTTTTTAAGGTAATGAGACGACTAATCGACCCGTGCTTGTAAGGCAAAATTTTGATATAAAAAGCTTCTCACATTCTCACTTTGTTGCATTGGAATCTTAGGTTTGCCCGAACTTCCCCAAAGTGTCCGTAATATTTTGATCAACAGAAACCCATTCGATTTGAATTAGAGCCTGGCATGTTTGCTAAGGGTCCCGAAACTATCCACCCCAGGCGGATTTTAGAGAATAGGATTAAAATTATCAACTTTGATTTGACATACGCAGAGGCAGCGCCTAGCAAAATATCAATATCTTTTGATTTATTAAATTCAGGATCTGGGAATGTGGTGCTGTGGGGAATGCTAATTATACTATGATTAAAGTGGAGTAAATTGTATTTTTTTCGTTTATTTTGGCTAATATTAAAAATCCTAAAGATTATGGTAATTGTTATGTGCACACAACGAGACATTGTCTCAATTCAAAGCAACCTTTGTTGATCCAAAGCAACGGTTGTTTTATATATACACAAGAGGATATATCGTTCATGGAAGAAAATCGTTGTTATGACCGGTTGTGTTACTTTAAAAATGTATAATTTTAAATGGACTCTTTCTTATTTGACTTTAGAATTTGTTCTTTTAAATCAAAAGTTTGGGTAGTTAGATTAGTCATCTCACATTTTTGGATTACCTTTAAATATGAACCTGTCATTATGAAAGCAATAATATTTTACATGGACTGCAATTAATGCATCCAATGAAGAATATTGATATATTCCAACTAGAGAAGGCACCCGGTGTCCCTTCTTAGTCTCTTTTCTATCAATATTAGAGCTGTTAGACATTTCTGCGTCAGGTATACTGACGGTATAGGTAATATCACAATCACTGGTGCTGCATAGACATGGATGCGGTTATATACACTGAAGGAGATTCCTCTTACTACGAGAAACTAAAGCTTCATCTATCGGCATCGTTCACATTATTTACAAAACAACGACTTTCTTAAATCAAAACAAGGCACCTGGAAAACATTGGTAAGACGAACGTTCACACGTGGCACAAAAAGTTCACTCGCGACAACAGAATTTAATTTAGAATGTAAGAGCCCATGATCCATATATCCGAATGCTTCAGCAATATCCATGTAGATGACATCCACCTGTCCACCTGCGTCAATCTACACCAAAAGAAACTGGCAATAGTAGCTAAATTGGTACACTAGATCTTTTCCGCAAGAATCCATGGAGGTTAGGTGAAATATACGACTGTATATTTTTGTATATGACAGTTGAAATTAGTTGCCCAAAAGTTTTGCCGAAGTTTGAAAGAATGGGCATTGGTCTGTATTTTAAAATTTTAGAGGTGCCATCTTTTTTGAAAACCGGAGTCACCCTAGCGCGCTTCCATCTGGATGGGACTATTGATGCAGTAATGCATCGGTTGATAACAATCCTCATTGGTTCTGCAAGGACATATCTTGCATCGCGCACCAAGAAACTCGGGATCTGGTCTTCCCCAGAAGTGAGGGATAACGGCTGCCCAATCATCATCATCGACGTAATTAATATTGAAGTGTGGTAGAGATGACCCAATGACATGATGGTTAACCAGTGGAGGTCTGTAAGTGCTCGAGAAAATATTTCCGAAAGCATCTACAATCTCAGAAGGCGAAGCATGTTCTCCAGACTCATGCCACACTCGCGATGGTATACGACTAGTTGCTGTTTTCATTTGGACGTATCTTCAGAACTGACTAGGATCGTGTTTAATGTTGTCCTGAATACGCGAGATAAAGGAATCACAAGCCTGTTTGATCTGAATCTTCACATCGAATTTCCGTCGCTTGTATTGAGATAGAAAGTAGGAATGTTGGATATATTTTTTCTGGTAGTATTCCTTCATTTTTAAGCCTAGAGCAATTTGAGGTGTAAACAAATCCGGAAATTTGTTTTGCCTTACAGACTGAGCTGGTACAGTTTCGTCCAGGATCTGATATAGGAAGCACCGAATAAAATGAGTCCACCATGGAATCCACATAAGAAGTTTCCCCCAAAAAAAAAAAAAAAAAAAAAAAAAAAAAAAACAATTGATTGTTGATAGCTGGTGATAGAGTAGAGAATTTAATAAAATTCGCTTTTTTAAAGTTATATCGGTGGTTGTTGGCAGTGGTAAAAGTTTCGTATTTATTAGAAGTGGGAATTTCAAAAGAGACAGACAGTGCGGGATGATGTTTTCCAGAACGAAGGGTCTATCGTCTCTCTCAACGCCAATGTTACGATCAAAATTGGTAAAGGTTAAATCAAGATATTTGTTGTCATCGTTGGGTACGGTGTTGTATTGCTTGAGATTCAAAAAATTACAGTCTACGTAGCGAAGCTGTTCTTGGACCGTCAACGCTTTCGGTGAAACGACGGGCTACTCCAATAAGAATCATATTAGAACCCACCAAGCGGGAAGTCGTCATAGCTGTCAGCTGAAGTATTTGGAGGGCTATAAATTGCGCATAGCAACACTGTTAAACCACCGAAAAAGTATTTTTCAAGGCAGATACTGATATGTCTGAATTAAGCACTTATGTCGGTACTCGGTAGTATCCATAATTCTATAGGTGACATTATTCGCGAGTCCAAGAATTACTCAACTGCCTACAATTCCATTGGCAGAAAGCAGGTCATCTCATAGTACTTTATAATAATCGTGAAAAACTTCGTTACTGGAGAAAGAGCCATTTCGCCATGTTTCAGTAATAAGAATAAAATCGAAAGAGCAATCAAGAGTAGCCGCGTAAAAAGTATTAAATTGTAAGTATATAAATTGTACTTTGAGCGGTTGTCTTAGTTCCTTATTTAAGTTATCAAATTTACCGATCTGAACATTTTGGGTTCATTCAACAGTGTTAATATTTCACCAAAATTACCAAAGAAATTCACCAAAAATAGATTTTGTAGGCAATAATCAACAAGTTCATTAATATGGAACATACATACTGACGTAATACACTTAACATGAGATTACGTCAGTCTATTCTTGTTTCTATCTTATGTTTGTTAGAACTTAGAACGACATGGCATTATAATTGATCGTGACACCCTGTCATGAATAATGATAAATTGATTACGTTGGATGCTGTGCCGAGGAGAAGCGGGTAGGACATCTCCTGCTTCATATTTTCGCCTAAATTAGCCATATCACTTAATAGGGTTTGGTGTCATTTGTATTCCGTTCATTTGCGTATCGAACACGTCGAGCTCACGGCAGGGAGCGAATTTCCAATTACATGAACGATGAACACGGATAAACCTAATTTAAAAACAAAGTGACCGAAGCAGGTCAATTCTATCGTAAAGCTTAAAGCAAAAAGCTTATTTAACCTAATTGTTTAAATGAAAATTAATGGAAATGTGGATACGATAAACAGATAAATTTAAGTAATTACAATAACAACTTACATTGTATTCTTGATATAATATAAATCTGTGCTTTGTCTAGATTGTGCATACTGATATCAAGCGATAGCTCATAGTGCCCGTACTATCATCTTAAAATGTTAGACTGGGGTTTTCTCCTACCTACAAAGTCCTAACTAGTTATATGACAGACCTGTCAGATTCTTTTTAAGCAAACAAACGTTTATTTCATTCCAACAATGTACGTCACGGTACACATATACCGGGTGGTCGTTTTAACTTGAGACTCCCAAATATCTCATGAAATATGCATGGTACGACAAAACTGTCTTCAATAAACTTGTAGGACTCAAAGGGGGAAATGAGATGACAATATCAGTTTCATTGCAGATGGCGCTGCAATCGGTGAAAATGAGGCCAACTTAATTTTTTTTAAATGGGAATACCCAAATTTTTTATCAAATTATGATTTTACGCTAAATAAGAACAATCTTTTGCCTAAACATTTTCCTCGTACGATACTTCTATTAAAAGCTATTGACGATTGAAGTTTGTGGCGGCTGCGGTAGTTACGACCGCTGCCGCTGCATGGGATGCGCTCCCCGTCTGGCAGTCAAAGCGACGACTGAGTAGACACTCATGGTACAACGTAGGAAGGTATCTGCGTAACTGGGACATGTTTTGGTATCTCGAGCGTTGCGCCGTCATGCGCATAGGCTTGTTTACGCGCGAAAAAAAAGCATGGTACAAAAAAAAGTTTCAGACAAAATATTCTTCTTATTTAGCGTAAACTCATAATTTGTAAAAAATATAGGTATTCCCATTTAAAAAAATGAAGAGCCTCATTTTCACCGATTGCAGCGCCATCTGCAATGAAACTGATATCGTCGTAGGGTGGGTCGAAAAAATGAAAGTTCATAAATTCAAACGCTCTACATGTCAAAATGTGCCTATAGACTTACTTATTAACCAGGGTTTTTTATAATTTTTTTATGCAACCCCTTCTGCCTCCAACTCGCCCCTAAACTCCCAAATTTTTTGTGTACGGGTTATTTAATTACATTTGCTTTGATTCTATCATTAATTGCAATAATATATGTTTTTATATAATCCAGTTTGACCGTTCTATGAGACACACGTGTTTCCACTAGACGCTCTGACATAGTGACACTTATCAGCAAATTTAGTTAAAGTTATAGTGAACAATATTAAGCATTGCTACCCAATAAGTGTTTGCTACAAAATCCATCGTTTTCAGCCGCTTATTATCCCATACAAGGGAAATTAAGCGGCATGTCTACCCCGGCGACATCACAGTCCGAGGACGAGTCCACACCAGGTCGAGGCGGTAGAGGCAGAAAAAGAGGTCCACGAAAGAACCCGCTCGACAATCCAGCAAAGAGACCACCGGACGAGTTATTCAAGGTACCTGTACAACCACCAACCTTGCAATTCCCAGTACGATCCTCACAAAACCAATCCCAATCCATAATAACTATCAACACACAACACTCACAGCCAACTACTTCCCAACTCCCTCCTCAAACCTCACAAAATCAACCTCAATCAACAACAATCAACAACACACAACAGTTTGAACAAACTAAACATTTTTCCCAAAACACACACCCGAAAAATGAGCGCTTCAAACAAATGATAAAAAATAAAAACGGAACCAACTACTACATCACTACACACGAAAACTTGTCCCGCATACAATTGTCCAATATCTGGTCCCAAAACAAATTCAATCCACGCGACACCATTATAAAAACTTCGATGGGCTTTATTATACAATCCGAAAATCCAAAACCAATTATATCCAACAATTTAAAAAATCTTAAAGAGCAACAAATAATTAAAGACTTTAAAGAAGCCGGAAGCAACACCACTCCTGAGAAACGCATGCCCACAGCCTCCTATTCTGCGGTTATTGCCAGCGTTGATCTAGAAACAACAGACGCCGAGATTAGTACACTTTTAACATCATTAAACATACTCCACAGATACTGCAAGCGTATTGTTTCTAGAGCCACAGGAAAATCGACACTGAAAATCCGCATAATCACAGGATGTGTAACGTCATACCAAAGGTTATTACAAGAAGGCTTATTTTACCGAAATAGACATTATCCGATATTTGAAAGCAACGCACCCCCTCCACTCCCAATCCCATGCCCAAAATGCAACTCGTTCAACCATACCGCCGAAACATGTAACGAACCAATAAAATGCAGAAAGTGCCAAGGAAACCATGCAACTGAAAAATGCACATCTACATTCCCAGAATTATGCAAAGGATGCGGCGAGCAAGGACACGGTGCCTGGTCGATGAAATGCAAACAAAGACCAAAAGCCCCCATCCAAGGTATACCCAACCAAAAAATAAAACTTCTTAACAAACAGACAAAAGATATCAACCCAACAACCATAGGCGAATCCAGAATACACAAACCAATCACCATGCATGATAACATACTACACACTTACATCACAAAAGTAAACTCACCCAAAAACATCAATAGACAAGAACTTATCAACAAATTAAAGAACAAATTTATAGAGCTATATAGCGTAGACACAATAGTTTCTTTCACAGGAACCTACATGTACATCATAATGGTTGACCTAGAGTATAAATGCACCATCACCAACAGAGCCAATTGTCGGAGAACAGGCAACAATAACCAATATGGAACATGAATAATTTACGAATGCTATACTCCAACATAAATAGCTATGGTCGGAAAACTCACCTAGTTGGAAGTTATGTGGAGAATAACAACATACAATGTGCTCTGATGGTGAAGACAAAAACAAAAACGCCTATTACGTTTCGTGACTGGAATATTCTGCAAAACATCAGCAAAATAAGAAACCAAAACATAGGTGGAGGTGCTGTAATAATGACCCATCCGTCGACCAGACTAGGAAAGGAAAATGCACCCGCAATCAATAACCCTTTCAATGAATGCATCCACTCTACTCTTCCATACGGCACACAAAAAATCCATATATTTCTCGTATACATCCACCCACACTCTAACATAGATGACACTATTTTTGTCAAAGCAGCCTTATATGACCACGCAATTATAATAGGTGACTTCAATCCAAATCGCAACAAATCAAGGCATATCACCCAATTCTTATCCCAATCCAACTTTTCCCAAATAAAAACCAAACCAACATTCATAATGACCAACAATCCCAGTACTACGCCCGACCTTATTCTGTGTTCCCCCAGCATTGCATCCCAAATTCACAATATACAAATTGTCCCAGATTTATGCTCAGACCATCTAGCTATTGATTTCCAAATAAAAATCCCGCAAACCCCAAGCCCAATCCCAAACGAATATATCACTAATTTCAATAAATGCGACTTTCAAAAAGTGAACAACGAGATCCATACATTTATTCGAAATAATCCCGCTATAAATCCCGTTACAATCACAAACTTTATTGTCACACTTTCCACCTCCATTACAAAACATTCTCCCAAGTTTAAGAAAAGTCATTATTCCTTCCCGCTCCCTCCTTTCATCATTCGCCTTATTAAAGAAAAAAGAAACCTTCACAGAGAATTCCAAAGCACAGAAATAACCTTCCTAAAACAAAAATTTAACAATCTTAACAAGCACATTCAAAAGCTTATCATGGAATATAGATACGATAAATACATGGAAGCCTGCAATAAAATACAAGAGCGTAAGGGCAACAACTACTGGCATGAAATAAGAAAACTCAGTAAATATAAAAAAGCCAATGCAACGCACGAGATTGTGGACCCAGACACTGGGAACACTTACAGCGACCATCAGGACATAGCAAATATTCAGGCCAAATATCTTCAGAAGATTTTTACATTTAATAATGATCCTGAATTTAACGGAAATGACTTCGACCATATCAACGACTGGTATCAAAATTACTTTGCATCCATCTCCCCTACACCCGAAGACGCAATGATAGAAGAAGAAGAATATTTTGACGCTCTAAGCAAAGGCAAAAACACCAGCCCAGGTTATGATAAAATCACCCGAAACAGTCTGCGTAGACTAGAACCGGACATTCACACCTATATTATAAAAGTCTTCAACCACTGCCTATCAAATCAGTTATTTCCAACGGAATGGAAATCAGCAATTATTACATGTATCCCCAAGAAAGACGGGGACGTAAAGGATCCTAGCAACTACCTCCCTATCTCTCTCCTTCCTGTCCTTGGTAAGCTGTTTGAATCCCTTCTCAAATCTCGACTCTTGACGCACACCGAACAACACATCCCTATATATCAATTTGTTTTCTCTTAAATATGACGTTAATAGTTAAAACAAATTAGCATGTTTTACGTACAAATAGCTAGGTGACATGCTAGAATAAAGTAAATTTCTTAAAATGTACAAAATGTGCGTGGTTTTTGCATTGAAACAGAAAAATTGTAGCAATTTTTTGTATGTACATACGGCGTTTTACCGTTGGACGGCAGCATACTTGTAATGCATGCGTACATATAGTACATCAATAAGTTGGCGCCATCTATGAAAGAACAGTGAAAGTTTTACTTTATCTGTGATTAAAACCAAATTTATTATATAAAAACATATATTAACATAACTTTAGTTTTCACCACAAGTGTATTATCCAAGTTTATGTAGCTGATTTTTTAAGTGAGAAGATGTGTGCTAATTGAAGTGGTAATAATATCAATAAAACTCCTGTATGTTCTTCGCAGTTCTTTTAATTTGATATATTCGTCACTAACAAATATATAAAATTAAAAGAACTGCGAAGAACATACAGGAGTTTTATCGATAGGTGATTTTTGTTGAAAACGATACTTCAAATTAGCAATGGCTGTAAGTACAAGAGGCCATGTAATTGACCCTGGTGCTCTTAGTGACTTTAGTGGTAATGTGCTCCCTACCCACGAAGATCTTACGAAGTGTTACTTGTGGCTTCGTCGTGAATTAAAAATTGGCTCTAATAAAGAAGCTACAGTATTTCAGATTGCTACTAAACTTTATAATAAGTTAATAGTGATCTGGGAAAAGGCTTCGATACCCGTACTTTCCAGTGCTCGTTGTATGACTCTTATTCGTGCATATCACGACAAATATATGCGATTATTGAAGCAACCCAAAGCGAAACTCTCTAGCGAACAATACCAGATAAGATTAAAACATTTTAAGCAAGAGGCCCGTGAAAAGTTATTCGACATTTCAGCGTGTAAATGTAATTTTTCTTGCTGCAAATGCGAAAAATCTAAAAAGGTTCCAACATCTGAACAAGCATTTCTCTTTGACCAGAGAACATCTAGGAAAATGTTTATTGGTAACATAGATATTGCAGCAACCCAAAAATTACGAAGAGCAGAGAAGAGAAAAATTCAGGAAGAAGTCAGAAAGTCTACGTCTATAAAAGGTACAGCTTTTTCAATTACTGGCAAAAATTATGCAGAAAATAGTCGTGATAGTAGTAAACCTCCTACACCACAGTGCATTGGTCCAACACCATCAATGTCAAGTACCACTCAATGTGGAGATAAAAACTCCAAGAAAAAGGCATGCGATCAGATGCGTCTGAAACTTCCAACTTTAGCCAGGACCTGCGATAGATATGGGGTATCAAATAGAGCAGCCGCAGCTATAGCCTCAGCTGTTTTGAAAGATGTTGGTTTGATTACTGTAGACAATTCGTCCAAAGTAATTGACAAGTGCAAGGTACATAGAGAAAGACAGAAATCACGGACGCTGGCCACAAACGCGCTACATTCATCGGAAATTCGTGGTCTGTATTTCGATGGGAGAAAAGACCGGACCTTAACTCAACACAATGTGGGAGGCAAATTTCACCGTAGTGAAATTACCGAAGAACATCTTGTATTGCTCGCAGAGCCAGGCTCTAACTATTTAGGACACATCACGCCTTCATCAGGCTCGGCAGAAAACGTGAAAAATGCAATTTTCAAATTTTTCAATACAAAAAACATTAGTCTAGATAATTTATTGGCATTGGGCTGCGACGGTACAAATGTCAATACTGGATTTAAGGGAGGGGTGCTAAGATTAATTGAGGAGGAAGTTAAACGTCCCATACAGTGGTTAATATGTCAGCTCCATGCAAATGAACTGCCTTTGCGTCATCTATTTCACTACCTTGATGGAAAGATAAAAGGACTTTCCACATTTTCAGGACCTATAGGCAAGCTTTTGACAACCTGCGAGAAATTACCGATAATTGACTACCGCCCCATTAATATAGATTTGGAGATCGGTATGAACGACAATATCAACAGCAAGGATTTGAGCGCAGATCAGAAATACCTTTTTGATATATGCGCAGCAGTTTCCAGTGGTGAATGTTCTTTAAGCTTATCCCGTCGTGAGCCTGGGTCACTTTCTCACGCTAGATGGTTAACTACAGCCAATCGTATACTAAGGCTATATGTCTCTACAGAAAATCCATCCACTGCGCTCAGAGATTTGGTAGAATTCGTGTTGAGAGTTTATGCACCAATGTGGTTCAGAATAAAATCACAACCATCCTGTAAAGATGGAGCTCGTCATTTCTGGATGACTATAAAATTATCACGCTATCTCAGTGATGACTTGAAAAATATAGTAGATCCTGTCATTGCTAGAAATGGTTACTTTGCACACCCTGAAAATATAATATTGGCAATGTTGACAGATGGTAGACAACATGTTAGGGAGCTAGGTTTGCGTCGAATTTTGAAAGCTAGAGACGTGAAATCCAAATTTATTCGATAGATTAAGCTCCCGGCACTTAATTTTGATGCTGCCGACTATATAGATATAATTGATTGGCAAAACATTGAAGTTACAGACCCTCCGATTATATCAAACATAAGTACTGATGAGTTGAAGACATTTATTGAGAGCCCTGACACACCGTTAGTGGATTTTCCGAAATTTCCCTGCCACACTCAGGCAGTTGAGAGATGTGTTAAAATGGTCACTGACGCAGCAAAATCTGTTATAGGACCAATTGCTAGAGATGGTTTCATTCATGCAAGAATTCAAGGAAGACGTGAAATGCCGCAGTTTGATTCAAAACAAGATTTTCATGTATGAATTAAACCTGTTATCTGTATAATAAATCCATGAATTATATTAATTGTTGTTATTATTACAATACTTTACAAGAGGGGAGGGACTGGAGCTTTTTATAGGCCCTACTGAGGTCTAGAATAATTAGAATACGAATAGTACCATAACGTTCACATATTGTTCAGGTTGTAAACCTACTTTGCGTTAGGGGCAAGGATTAAGGGCTAGTTGGAGGCAGAAGACGCAGTCCAAAAAATATGAAAAAAATTGGAGAATTAGCTTTTTATCTTCTTAAACTTATTACGGGTAGAGCGTTTCCCAACAAAAAAAATTAAAAAAAATACGATTTTCGACCCACCCTACGTCATCTCATTTCCCCCTTTGAGTACTACAAGTGTATTTAAGACACTTTTGTCGTACCATACATATTTCACGAGATATTTAGGAGTCTCAAGTTAAAACGACCACCCGGTATACATATACACATATAGTATGCAATATAACAAGCTTGTACTTGTCAGGCGCCATACTGATCAGTGTCTCCATCGTTCTTCGCCTCTGGAATTGGACAGGAGTCCTTTCTAGGGCTAACGGTGGTCCTTTGGTTTGTGTTAGTTCAGTGTAGCCCGCTTGTCGCGTACTGTCACGTTCCCTGTCGTAGCAATAATTTCTTGGTGCTGATTTTGAAGCTGGTATATGATAATTGTTTTATGTAATCCGCCAGTGAGTTGTACATCGCTACCTCGCTAGTCTTCAAAGTTGGTGCACACCGTTTAGTCCGATATTTCTATGGTCTAATGTGTGTCATTGTTCTCGTTCTGTGACTATGTATTTCGTCTGCATTTGTAAGCCGTATCTTTGTTTTTATGCTTTTGTTTTGCAGTTTGTGCATTAGTAGTAGTTTGTTTAGTCTTATTGTCTGAACCAGCGAGAGTTCATTTGTTTGCGTGTGCACCTCTGTTGTTAGTGTGTTTCTGTTGTATAACATTTGTAATATCTTGTTTTATTGTCGTTGTAGCTTATCCAGATTACCGTTCGTCGTATTGCCCCATATGTTTATTAAGTAGCTTATGTTGGAGGTATAGAGGCTGTTGTATAGTGTATACTTCAGGTAGTTAGGTATTATGGCACTTTTTTTGTGGAATGCAGCTATCGTTATAGCGTTCTTCTTTATCAAGTTGTTGACATGTGTGTTCCAGGATAGATTGTCTTGTATAGTTATTCCGAGGTACTTAACTTGTTGTTGTTTTGTTGTATTCTTGTTCCATTTGTTTTTGTTTCTGTGTGTGGTTTCTCCTTTTTGTTTGAAAAAATTGCATATTATTGCGCTACTTTAGTCCGTTAAATGAGAACATGTGTCGGAATGTTGGAAATCTGACACATAACTATGAAGGACTTTGTAGGTAGTGGACTTTGTTGTAAGCATTGGTTGAAACATAATTCTTAGTTTGGGCGTTAAATTCGTTACCATAGCTAACTTTTGATATTCGTCGGCGAAAGTCCGAATTTCTACATTTTCAGGTGCATAGAAACTAGAGTAAGGGGAAAATTTAGATTATGTGATTTTTCTTTTACAAAGCCTACAAGGGCGCACATAATAAAATAGTTAGTGACAAATAAACTTTAACAACATTTAAGCACATTTTTTAAATTATACGACCGTAATATTCCTAGAATTTTTCTATCAAATCTAAATAAACTGCAGGCGATCTAAATGTTTTTTGAGTGATATATTCTTGTATACGTTAATTTCACACGTTTTTTTCAAACCTTTTCTTTATGAAAAATAAAAATCATTTAACCTTTCATTTAATAAAATCTAATTATTAAGGAAAATTACAAAATTTCAGCCTCTTGCGAGAGACCTAAATATTTTTCAATTGAGCCAATTGTTTTTGCACTACATGTCGGTCCATATTTTATCAACTTTTGAAATTTAGAATTTCAAAAATAATATTTTTCGATACCTACTCCCTACTATATACCATTGCAACCGTGAATTCAATATTCACTGTAAGTGTAGATTTCTACTCAGCTTAGTAGCACAATCTCGTTTAGTCATGTAAGGGTCGTATAAAACCACACTCCAAACCCGCTATTGGTTATTCGCGAATATGCAAATCCCGCAATCTCGAGTGCCCCAGTAGTCGTTAACGTGCGCATACCTATGTACTCGTTATGCCTCACGTCAAACTTCGGTCCGCCAACACTACGCGACGTAACGGAACCTCTTGTCGAACGACACTTGACACAGACAGATCTAGTTGGCGGCATACGAAATTTGGAAGTTCGATTGTCGCCCCCTTCTAACACGCTAAAACTAATTTATTGCTCGAGTTAATTCGTACGCATTCTGGAAGAGGGGCGATATCGACAACAAGATCGTGCATGCCACGTTTCCACGTCTCTGAAAGCCAATCTCCACAGAATGGAAATCTGATGGGAAACGTCTGTGGGTATCTAGTAGTTGAGATAAATGCCAAGAGCCGCGCTAAGCCACCGGAAATAGATACAGGAGAATCTTCGTGGTAACAACTTTTAGCCCGGTGAACAATCAATCATTTGTAGGTTGGATTTTATTTTTGTATTTGGGAAAATATAAAATGGGGTACTTGCTCAATTACCAAAATACAATCCAACCTAGAATTGATAGTAAATATCATTTAGAATACACAGAGTTTGAAGTTTGTTAAAATTTGCAACACTTTTAGACGGATGGTGATTGGGATTGCTACATTTTATATATTAAAGACGTACAACATTCCCTGGGGTAGATAAAAATGTTAAAATTGTCATGAATAAACATAGTTGGGTGGCAAAATGTTAAGCTACACGTTGAAACCGTAGCAAGAAACAAAACGACACTTAAAATTTGTAACTAGATTAACTTTCCGGTATATGGTACGTAAATTTGAACAGTTGATGGTTAAATTTTCGGTTTTGGATTCGCCGTTAACATGTAGGATGAATCATATTTTGTGAGAAATGGCTGTGAACTTTCTTGGACATACTGAATGAGACGCATTCCGTTCTGTCTTCGAAAGTCTTGTGCAACGTTCTTGTGTAGTAGCTATTGTCGTTTAAATATACAAGTAAACGTTTATGTTCAAATAGGTAGAGAAGACATTAAGTATCGTTTACATCCACTTAACGTACGAAATATTATATATTACGTACGAAATATAGAACGGTTCCATTTACATTCACTTACGTTTGTCATGACATTTCATATGACGTTTTACATGGCACCAAATATAATCTATCGCTTTTACCAAACAAATATGTTTATGTACACACAAATTTTATGAAGGTTGCATCATCTTTAATCAAAACCTGTGAATTGAACTAAAAATATTGCAAAACAACACAGAGACAATAAAGTTTAAATCGCACGAGATATTTTTTAGGTTATGTTACTGTCACCATCACCCGAATTGTCAAAATTGACGGCCTGTTATTGGTGCACTTGGCGCGCGGATTCTGTTAAGTTGAAGTTGAGTCAACAAATACGTACGTTACGTTAAGTTTTTGTACGTTAAGTGAATGTAAACAAACACATATAATTGAATGGAGCTCAACTTTCACTAATTCTTAAGTTCTCGTACGTGACGTTAAGTTAGGTGGATGTAAACGATACTTTAAGTATCGTTGACATTCACTTAACTTAACTTACCTTACGAAAAATTATCTTAACGTACGAAATTTGGATCCGTTCCATTTACATTCACTTACGTTGGGGTGCTTAACATGCGCATTTGACAGTGACACAATACGAAATCCATATTAAATCTATCGCTTTTATTATAGAAATATGTTTATGTAGACGCAAGTTGGATCAAGGTTCCATCAACCGTGTTAATAATCCGTTAATCCAGCTAAACATATTGCAAAACAACACAAAGATAATTTCAAAGATAAGTTCAAGTCGCACGATTTGATTTTTAGGTTATGTTACTGTCACCCGCTGTCACCATCATCAAAATTGTCAAAATCGAGATCTTGTGATTGGGGCACTTAGCACACGGGTTCAGTTGAGTTGAAGTTGACTGAACAAATCCGTACGTTACGTTAAGTTTTTCTACGTTAAGTGAATGTAAACGAACACATATAATTTAATAGAGTTCAACTTTCTCTAATGTTTAAGGTTTCGTACGTTACGTTAAGTTAAGTGGATGTAAAATTGTAAACGATACTTTACACTCCATAAATTCCGAACAATGATAGTAAGTTTTCCTTCGAACCATGTCTCCGTCGAGGCTTATACCGTTCACATTTCTGACAAGCTGGGACGCCGACATCAAAGCGACAGCCACCCTGTGTCTATGAAAGTCGTCACGCGATGACGGTTCCAACCGGTATATTAAGATCAAATGCAGTCGATGAAACATATCAATGTATAGATTATGGTTCTTTAAGTAACACTTTAAAATGTTTAAAATCATAGTTAATAGGAAAATTTATAAATAAAGGTAACTGTCGAAAAAGTGTGGCTGATCTACTTTATTTAATCCTGCATTCTTCGAATCTGTCTCACTTAATCATATCAATAAAAATATTACCCTGCAGCGGACAAAATTTACCATCAAAGGGTTTCGGGAACCTATATGAGGAAAGGAACGGTTGGTTAAATTTGTATTATTGATTCAAGTAGTTTTTAGCGATTATACGTCTACCGGTCAAGTCGGTAGATATTAGAAATGTTCGCTCCAATGTCAAACGATCCGACAGATTTTCTCATATAGGTTCCCGAATGCTTTTTATGGTAAATTTTGTCCGCTACAGTGTGGTAATCTTACTTTTACATTTAAGGGGGCCCCACCCTGAGCATTGTAAAAAAAGTTAAAATTTGAGTTTTTTAAGACATGATTAACGAGTTGAAACCTATGGGTGGTTTTTGTATGTTATAACATATATTTTTACTATGGAAAATAAAACTATCGTTGTATAGTCTGGGCTAATTTATTCCCCTACAAAGTCCTAATCTAAGCCGACGTTTCGCTCGGTTGATCTCCGGCTTCCTCAGGGCAAGTTCAGTGTACGTGGAGGTCGTCAATTTTATTTAAGCGCATGGGAGGGTCGAGTACATCTTGGCAATATTTATATTTGAGTTTGCTACGCATAGGTCGTACGATAGGGACAGGTCCCGATTTGCGTTTTCTAGCGAGAAGACAATTGATGCACAATACAATTTTCACGCAGAGCGCAAACCAGAGCATCAGAGATTCCAAAAAGCAAGACAGTATAATGCCGTCCAATTCTTATATGGTTATATAACAGATATGGACGAAGTGGACTTCAACCGAGCGAAACGTCGGCTTAGATTATGACTTCGTAGAGGAATAAATTACCCCAGACTATACAGCGATAGCTTTATTTTCCATCACCATATATAGTCGAAAACCCGAACCAAAATATTTGACAATGTTTTAACTAATAAATATATAGATATGGTCAGTGGCGTAACTAGGAGTCAGTGGGCCCGTGTGCGAACAGTAACAATGCCCCCCCACTTTATTTAATACTTTGAAACCCTTAAACCCTTATTTGACTGCCCACTAAGACTTTTTATAGTTTTTATACGTTTTTTATACTTTACACAGTGTGTCTCACGGGACATTGAATTGTATGGGTCGGTTAAATGGACAAAGTGATGCATATTTATGTGCTCTTTCATAATATGTTCAGAAAACAGTTGAATTCCAAATGGTATCCAAAATATTTTGAAAAAAACAAAAAATTTCATTTTTTAATTATGATCATAACTTCTTTATTTGTCCCATAAAAAAAAGCGTTTTGACATTATAGAGGCACGTTTTTCCCTACAATTTGATTACGTCAGTTTAAAATTTTTTCGACAATGAATTCGTCAGAAACAGTCGAAGTTTTTGTTTTTCTTATGAACGCCATATTGGTTTTATACATGTTTGGATTCATCATTTCTTTCTGAGTAATTTGGTATACCACATGCCATATTTTGATCATGCAGAAAATCGCATGGTGCCATGGAAGACGTTTTGTGAAATAACGTGATATCTGTAACAATTTGTTGAAAAAAATTGGTGAAAACCTAGAATTTATAAAAAGATATAATGGTCCGATGAAACATATTTTTCTAACTGCGGAATTTTCAACTGAAACGCACTGGGCCCGCAAAAGACATAAACGGAGATATGCTACCTATTCAGAAGTATTATGGCCACCAAAATTGCCGGATCTTACTTCTTGTGATTTTTATCTATGGAATGACTTATAACATAAGGTGTATGGTGTTTATAATTTTGGAAACGTTGGGTAGTTACGTGACACAGTCATCGCCGCTTTCAATTCGATTGACAGAAGAACCCTCGGTAACGTCACCAGATTACGGAATGCTGTGAAAAATGCCTCCGTAAACATAGCGAGATTTTTGAAAATTATTTAGTTTGTTAAAATGTTGTTGCTTTTTTATGTTGTGTAGTTAGTACAAATAAATACATTCCAAAAGTTTACTGTAACTTGATTATGGGCACATAAATACTGTATCACTCAAATGTGTTTTTCATGACACCATGCGATTTTCAGATATTAAAGAAAAACTCCAATTCTGTCGGCTTGTTGTGTTGTAAATACGGCAAGTGGCATACCAAATTACTCAGAAAACAATTCTGAATTCAAACATGTATAAAACCAATATGGCGTCCATAAGAAAAACAAAAGTTTCGTTTGTTTCTGACGAATTCATTGGCGAAAAATTTTAAACTTACATATTCAAATTGTAGGGAAAAGGTGCCTTTATAATGTCCAAACGTTTTTTTGAAGGGATCACAAATAAAGAAGTTATGACCATAATTAAAAAGTTACATTTTTGGGTTTTTTCAAAATAGCTTGGAAAGCAGTCTTGAAAGTTATTTTCTCTATTGTTAGAATTAAAAGTTTATTGTTTGTGTTTGTAGATCTTAATAAAATTGTAGTATTACTAATATTTTTTGTTCTTTATGTAACAATAAATATATGGTATCGAGTTTAGATTGGTATCCGTGGAGGCCTGCGTACCTACTTTTTGAAATGCTCGACTTCATTTATTTACGTTATGCTAGCATCTTATTGCAGCCCAGGGGCCCAGAAACTGCTCAGATCTCTTTTTTAGCCCGAAATAGTATCCCGCGCTCAGAGGTGCTATCAGTTAATTTTTAGAACAATTATGACAAATGCCAACATATCGTCAACTTAAAAGTAAAGGTCACTAACTATAATTTTTACAATTTATTGAAACAGGAATTAATAGTAGCCATATGCTTATAAATGTGAACTAAGTGACTAAGTGTTCTAAGTTGTCTAAAATCCTTTAAATCTCTAGAAAATTACATTATATTTACTGGTATTCGTTCTTAAAGTCAGGTTTTCGTAATTATTAGATTTTAGTTAGTGACTTTACCTTTAAGCCGACGATCTCATATTTTTCGCGAAACCTCCCAATACCCGGCCGGCTCCAATGGGCTCTCCTGGCTCGTGGGCCCGTGTGCGCCGCACACCTCGCACACCTGCTATTTACGCCACTGGATATGGTAGTCCACTTATAACCTTGCTTGTATACCTCTGCGAAAAAACACGTATTGCTGACCGCCATCGCCGAGCAGCACTGGAATGTGAAAAAATATAATTTAAGGAGGATTCTCAAATTATAATACATTGGCTATAGCGTAGCGTAGGATTTTTAGAAATTTTGAAAAATTATGGAAACGGCAGGATTTTGAAAAAAAAAATATTTAACCCTTGGTCGTCAATACTGGATCAATCCCTTCAGTTTCGATAAAACTGTATTTTCATTGAGTTTTGACGAAACTCCATGACTTTCTTAGAGGCGATAAGCTTTTGTTGTGCATATTTCGTGCAATGGTAACGTTTTACTTCCGCCGTGTTGATTCGCTTTTTGTCGATGTGGCGACATATGTTACCGCAGTTTTATCTAATGTTTACGTACATCAACTGCATCATCAACGAGATGTAGTTGTAGTCATCGTTGAACAGAGGTCGAGAGATGGATCAATCGATTTTTTTTTTGTCCAGCTGTAGCATAGTCCGTCAAACCACTGGAGTCCTTTGCATGACGATAAGAGATTCTACTGTTAACTTCGTAAGCATTTCGAACAATCAATGGGCTAGAATTCACACTCGTTAGTTCCCAAAAATCTTACTCAATCGACATTTAGAAGCCAAGACCGCAAATACTTGATCCAGAGAATGTCACATTATTACCTCAAGTTTTACAGTTCTCATTCTCGGAGATTGTAACAAACTTACACAAAATTTCAAATTCTATATCCAAAGCTAGTTTGCTGTCGTTTTCCCGACTTAATGCCCCTTTTACAATACAATAATCTTGTTTATCTCCCTCTAAAAGTTGTTTCGATATGGTTGCGACTGTTTCCCAATCTGGCTAGACGCGCAGCTCTTTCAGCTATAATTATAACTACGTGTCGAGTTGGAGTAATACAAAGCCATTTCGCAACTAATTTCTAGACATAATGAGGAGCCCCTTAAGTGAGTAAAATTCGAGGATTTAATGCGATCAGGCACAATTCTTCGATGGTTTTTATCAATTATATTATTCTTTTATTACCTATTTCTAAACATTTTAATATGTTACTACGGAAACCATAGGCTAGTGATTGATATCAGTTTCATCGCCTGCATTCGATCTTAGTATGCACAATCTAGAATGACTGGACTAGACATGATGATTTTGCGGTGAGTTTTCAGTTTTCATATAGAGGAAAGTCATGGTAGTATTAACTGTCATGACTTACTCCCATGTGAAAACGCACCTTAAGTAACTACAACTCTTGTCATTTGAAGAACATTAGAATAAGGATACAAATAATTTGAATTCATTTCCAGAGCATTTCTGTCTTGTTTGGTGCTTTGTTCACCACGTGCTCGCCTTGGCTACCTCAGTATTGTTACTGAAGAATTAAGTCACCACTGAACAAAATAAGAAATACACTTTAAAAGTGCGACAAACTTAACTTAGTTACGTCGGTAGCCGGATATACCAGCAAATAAAATATGTAATATTGTAATACATTCTAATATAAAGTTACGTAAAAATAATTCCTAATAATTCAGCAAGTTAGGTAAACGCTCCGTCTAAAACGTTCCCTTGTTGGCATTCGTCGCCTTGTTAGAACGTTTAAAACTTGTAAAACTGTGCTTAAATAATAATGGAATCTGGCCTTTCCTCGAGAAAAAATCAAATATCTGAGTTTAAAAGTCGTATCTTTACTAAAAATCGCGTGGGCTCAATTTAAAATGTTACTCAAGAGAGTTTGTACGGGTGGTGCATTTTACCTTAGGGGAAATTCGAAACTGGCTTCGACTCGCTTCAAATAATACCGACTGTAAGACTAGGTCGGCTTCGTATAAAATGGGCCGATTTTATTGAGTTTTCTTGTTGCGCCCCTGTAAGAGGATATAAGCTTTCATGACACTGGGGAGTTCCCGAAAGAGATTCTGTCACATTTATGTACGACATACCGTATTGGCATTCGCCTTTATATTGACGCTCTCCTACTAGAAGATAACATGATTCCTAACAAAATATAATATACCCACTGACAGTTGTTTGCGGCTTTGTTCGCGTGAATGTTGGTATGTGCATTATACAAAAATCTCATGTGGCCAGGCACATGACTTTATCATACAATATATAAAATTGATAGTTTAGCTGCATGAGAATCTATTTGATTGAGATCAGTCGTGTCTGCACTAAAATAATACTAGTTAGCCAGGATTTAACATATAAATAAATAATTAAATAAATAAATAATTCCTTTATTAAAATAAGACAATATTAAATGCAACAAAATTGTATTTATATTTAGAGCGCAGTTCAGCACACTTGTTTCCAAATTACCTTACTCTTCCACTTAACCCCTTACGCAAACTAGAACTAAGACATTAACCATTAACCATTAACCATTAACACAAATATATTAATTAAAAGAAAACATACATTATGAACGAACATAATTTCAAATATATACATACGGTGCCTTGCGCCGTGGGCGCTTATCCGAAATTATCTTTAATATTTAGAGTAGAACTAAGACATAATTGTAGCAATAATATAAAAATAATTCCGAGAACTTATCAAAACAAAAACAAACAACAAAATTACTCTAGAGTCTAATTACACGTAATTGCAGCAAATCCAACTCAACAAAACATCGCACCTGCCCATAAAAAATAAAAATTAAAAAGCCTCCAATGTGCGCGCGATGCCTAAAGTCCCCCCTGTTAAGCAAACAGACAACGCTTCACCTTTCCCCCAAAACTGTTTAACGATAAATTTTTCATATCTTCCCCGAGATCATTGTATATGTGACTGACCTGGTAAGGGAATGACCGTTTTACACAGCTGAGTGCGATGGGCAGGTGGAGCAAACAAACCCCCGAATCTTAAATTAAGGTTATGGACATCCGTTCTACAGCATATCTTCCGCAGCAGGTATTGTGGGATCCTAGTGGATAGCAACTTAGGATACAATATTGCAGCATGCAACACCCTAGTGTTATCCATTTTCAACCATCCCAAGTCGCCCAGCCCATTCGATGCATGATCACACTTCGTGAAACCAAAAACAAACAGAACACATGCATTTTGGACACGCTCAACAGCTGCCTATCCGATGCCATCAGGCAAGGACGGTACACGGTATCACGATATAAGATCTTTTGATACTATTAACTACTGTCACTATTAATTGTGAGATAATGTCAAAACATCAGCATTTGACACTACCGGTACTGTCATTTGACTGAATAATCTGATGTGGCCAGGCACATGACTTTATCATACAATATATAAAATTAATAGGTAGTTTAGCTGCATGAGAATCTATTCTATAGAGATAAATCGTAGGTATTGTCAAAGCATCAGCATTTGACACTACCTACACTACGTCATTAGAATAATAGTTATTTATGTCACAAATGCCGAAAGTACGGAATAGCGACGAGCGGTGATACGGCGCATCACCGAAGGCGGAGTGTAGCCGTCGCATATGAGCGAGTCGCGCTATCTAGTTTTTGGCAGGAGCGACATCAACGTTTATTGTGTTGCTTTTTAAGAAATACGTATTTAAAAAAAATAAATGATTTCTGTATAGTAAATGCTAAGTTGCTACCACTTTGACGAAAGGTGCGTTCCGATTGGTAGGTAATGGTAGCTAATGGCGGTGGTAGAATACGAAATTATAGTATTTCTTACATATCGTGATAATGACACATATTAGTTTGCATGTACATAAACATGAGTCACTAGCAATTTGCTATTGGAAATACTATAACAGCGTCTGCTACCACTGCCATTATCACTAATGAAAACGCACCTTAAAAAGGTAATTCAAATTCTGACAGATTTATATTTGTTCATGACACATCCCTACCAACATACTAAAATAAAACTACACTCATCGCTATACTTTATTTATAATTTTCTCAATGTAACATTTTTAGAATTAGATATAAAGACGGGTTGATATTTCTTATCAACAAACAATCAAATTGGTGATCTTATTTTATTTGAAATTTGTATTTTATAATTTTGCGCACTACAGCGGCACGGTCCATAGTGGTTCTCCAACCTCTGATGAGATCAGATGAGATCAGCTGTTTTCGAATGTGACAACACAAAAAAATATTTGTCAAAATCCTGGCTACTATGTAATTGCATATCAATGCAGATGCGACCCAAGAATGATCGAAACAGAGATTACGCCGATCGGCGTACCAAAATCGTTTCGTTCTGCGCATCTACGTCACACCAGACTTGCTGTCAAAACAAAGTGTGAAAGTGACATATATTTTGTCAACGAACATGTCAACATTGATGTGAGTGATTAGTTAGGTTATCTGAAAAAAACAATCGGTTGTCAAGGTATGTTTTCGTCTAGTATAATGCTATGATTGTTATGACGTCACACTAGACAAAAACATCAGCTGATTGTCAAACTCGCTCGGAAATTAATGACAACCTGCGCAAGGCGTAATCTTCTATTCTATAATTCTTGGATGCGACCGATCTCGATCAAATAGAATTTGCTCTTGAAGGTAAACTATTAACTTTACCAAAAAATGTTAGGTATAGGCATAAATTATTCAAAATTTCCTCTACTTTAATTTATTAATTAACTATTTTGTCGAAATTACAGAAATGGCGGCTCATTTCGAAAATCCTTGAAAAAGGCTTAGAATAAACTAAAAAGCTAAACTATTAATTTTACCAAAAAATGAGATAGGCATAAATTATTCAAAATTTCCTCTGCTTTAATTTATTATTTAACTATTTTGACGAAATTACAGAAATGGCGGCTGATTTCTAAAATCCTTGAAAAAGGCTTGGAGTGAACACCCAGTTCCTTTGGACCCTTTTGAACCAAAAGCTTTTCAACTCTAAGTTTGGTCATGAAACTTCTAAATATGAAGTGCCGTGCCGATACCTTTAGTAGTTTCTCCGGAAATGAATTAACAAAAATTGGGTACACACACACACACACACACACACACACACACACACACACACACACACACACACACACACACACACACACACACACACACACACACACACACACACACACACACACACACACACACACACACACACACACACACACACACACACACACACACACACACACACACACATACACACACACACACACACACACACACAGACATTTTTTTGTACCTTGGTCAAAAATGTTCAGGGGACCCATAAAGACCTATTTCCGCTAAAATCTCAAAATTTTTTTTCGTCACGATTACAACACTTTACATACTGCGTATGATAAAGTAAAAATTTGGAAATCCTGGGTCACTATATAGTATTAAATCAATGCATATGCGACCGATCTCGATCAAATAGAATTTGCTCTTGCAGCTAAACTATTAATTTTACCAAAAAATTTCATAGGCATAAATTATTCAATATTTCCTCTGCTTTAATTTATTATTTAACTATATTGACGAAATTATAGAAATGGCGGCTCATTTGCAAAATCCTTGAAAAAGGCTTAGAATAAACTACTACACATACACACATACACACATACACACATACATACACACACACACCGCCTTTTTTGTACCTTGGTCAAACATTATCAGGGGACCCTAAATGACCTATTCCCGCTAGAATTTAATGATACTGCGTATGATAAAGTAAAGAGTAGTATATTGTAAAGTAACTTTAAAACTCAGGGAGCGAGTATAAGGCCGACATTAGACTAGTCGTGAACCATGTGTTCGTTGTTCAAACTTACTCGGTTCGTGAGTGACGAATATGATTATGATAGTTGAATTATGAACGGATTTATGCACAAATCTAATAGTGAATAAAAACAAATCTTTTCGTAAAGCAAAAAATGTCATATGCATAAATTATTCAAAATTGCCTCTGCTTTAATTTATTATTTAACTATTTTGACGAAATTACAGAAATGGCGGAATCCATCAAGTTCTCATTAAAAATACTCCCGGAAGCCCCAGAAGTTAACGAAACACGTTCGATGTAACCGGAACCTAGCTTCTCTTAAAAAACATATGTGCGATTGATAACTTTACATCGATTGTCAGTTGTCGTAAGCGCTTGGCGACCATTAAATTAAAGTCCTAACCGCTTTCGGTTTCCAACCTCTTATTTTGTCCTTCCTCTTTCCTTTCCAATCCCTTACTTAATTAGTCGCCCACATCTATTTCCATACAAATCACGCCGCGCGCGCGCTCAGATCTGCATGGGACCATCGTGAACAGAGAAAAATGTATGTAAAATTACATTCATGTTAAAATTCCAGTAAGAATGCCGCATGCTATGATTCTCATTGGTACTTGTCAAAAATAATACGAGATTTTTTCAGTGATCATTTCTGTTGTATGATAAACCAGCAGTAAATAAATCAAAATATCCTATTAGTCAGTCCTAAGTGCTCAGTCCTAAGTGCTACATGTGTACACGTGTAAGTTTTGGATCATATTTAAGCAAACACATAATGGGCTCTCAAGCACTTAAATTAAACATGGTCCTTTAGACTATATAACAAAAACTTCATTATTCAAAGTAGTGTTGCACCGTTAAGTAAACAGTGCGATCGTGACAAATTGGTAAGTTGTAGGATTTCAAAATATCCTGCATGCTTCTCTCACGCGAACAGTTTGTCACAGAATGCTCCTGAATTCGACTGCTTAATGAGTCCTGATTTTTTTTTATTTTTGTCAATTTAAACATGATAGCTATTTATACCAGTCTTCGTTAAAATCTATGTCCTTTGCACGTAATGGTCGTTTATGTTACAACTGCCGAAACCACGGAATACTCGCTCCCACCTTCGGCGTCGAGTCGCATTACCGCTCGACGCGCTTAGACCAGGCAATAGAGCAGAAAATGACTGAGTTCGTGACAAAAATACTAGCAGGAAGCCGATGGTCCCAGGTCACGTGAAATAGTTCGTAGATGTATTGTGATATGTTTCCTACTCACAAATATCATGTCTTAATTTGTTATAAACAAAAACCTCAAAAAATCGTGTTTATTTTCGTTTTGCACTTGTAAAAACTGAACCGATGGCGCAATCTTGATGCTTTCAACAGACCAATTGTAGAGAACGAAAAGGCGAAAAAAATGAACCCTGCACGGACTCGATTGAATTAATATTAACGGAGGAAATAGGAAAATCCAGAAAAATAAGCGTTTTTTTCAAAAATTCATAACTCCACCATTTTCAAAGCAGTGGCGGAGGCTTTTCGTGTGAAAGTAGCGATTGATAGGTACTTTGAGTGTGGATAACCCCGGCGCTGTCCGATGATTAGTTTTTGCACAATTGCGATTCAAATATATTTATGCAATATGGTTCGGCGAGCCTGGATGCGTAGGAGGTGGTCCGATTTTAATTTTTTTACGTGCTTCAATAGTAGAAGTAATGTGCTACAAAACGTCTATTCTGATTCTGCGTTAAAATGGTGCAAAATAGGCAAAAAATGCTTGCAAACATGACCGAAAAGTGCTGCGCGCTCCAAAACGGGCGAGTAGTGGGGTAGGCGGCCGACTCGGGGAAACGCGCAACGCGCTGGGATTACTATCGACACGCGTTTCCCCGCGTCAGCCGCCTACCCCCACTACTCGATCGTTTTGGAGCGCAGTGCAGTTTTCGGTCTTATTTGAAAGCATTTTTCGCCTATTTTGCAACATTCTTACGCAAAAACAGAATACACGTTTTGTAGCACGATCCTTCTACTTTCGAAGTACGTTTAAAAAATTAAAATCGGACCACCTCCGACGCATCTAGGCTCGCCGAACCATATTGCATAAAAAACATTCCAATCGCATTTGTGCAAAAAGTAATCATCGGACAAGGCCTGGGTTATCCACACTCAAAATAATGCACACGGCTAGTAGTTTAGTACAGTAGCGAGTTATTTTGTGAATTTCAGTGTGCTGACACGAATCACTCGACTAAATTTTCATGTCCGCACACGGAAATTCAATAAATAACTCGCTACTGTACTAAATTACTAGCCGTGTGCGCAACGGATATATTTGTCGTTATTGAAATACCCGATAGCCACTGCGCAGATCATTTATGTCATTTTTTAAAGTAATCGTATGCGCACTCCGAACATCATTGCTGTTATTTTTGACAGTTATCGTATTCGCACAGGTCAACTGCGCATTCCGACAACGACAAATGGACTATTTGTCGGAATGCGCAGTTGACCTACATCAAGTCTACATCAAGGCTACATCAAGTCGCAACGGACTGTTGCGACTTGATGTAGACCGGACTTTATGACATAATGCTACTGGTTAACAAAATATACGTTTTTATTAGTGATGGGCGCAACCCTATCCAAAATATGCCAAAATTTGACTCTCCGCTATTCATAATCGGTTATGGTATCTTAATAATCGATTTCTAATAATCATTTATTCATAATCGATTAGGAATAATAATTGATTATGAATACTCGATTATAAAATCGATTATTAAGATTAGATTATTAAGAATCGATTATTAAAAATCGATTATTAATAGAGAACAACTCGAGAACCTAATCATACGATTTTGCGAGCCACTCAAATACTGATAATCGATTATCTATTCTTTAAATAATACGATTATGCCCATCACTAGGTTACATATAGGTACCTAACTCGCAGCTCCGACGTAGTATGCGGTATATTGGTGCGCCTTACTTTAAAGAAGCCGTAAAGAGAAACAATTTGTTTATCAGTTGTGACGTGCACTTAATATTTACCAGTAATATATTTCCGGTTCACGTCCGATGGGTGGTCGCAATGCTGGATGTGTCTGAAGTGCCTTCGCCCATAAAACTCGGGACGAAGCGGGCTTGGCAATAAAACTTTGAACGTGCCATTTCGCAGGAATATTACGGATGAAAATTTCGACAGGGTCGGCGACCGCTCTTTGCTCTAAAAATTACGTCAACCAAAATTCACCGCGTCGCTACGTGACGCCCTTAAAATAGGTACTGATTTTGGAGAGTTGGATTTTTGGTAAAGCACCAATCGTAGGGTCGCCACGTATTCTGTTCGTGTATTTGCGAACATTGAAATCAATTTTTGCTTTCGCGTTTCATTTGAGGGCTTGTTGAATTGGATATCGTCATCTTTAATACACTGAAGTTAATTTTGGCCGTCAGTCATGTACGTTTTCTTCTCAGTAATCTGTACAATTGGTTAATAGTTATTTAACACACAAGTATGTAAAGAAGGCTTAGAACTCGTAACACATTTATTAAAGGTACATACAATCACTTACAATGACATATCATTCGTTAATTATCAGTAGTCATATTATTATTGCAATTACGATGGATTGCTGAGGAGAGTTGGAGATGCCATAGCAAAACCAGTATCCGACATAGTAAATGAATGCATACTGAATGGAACTTATCCAGAAGAGTTTAAAATGGCAAAAATTGTACCACTCTTTAAAAGTGGCGATAAGTCACTGCTAACCAACTATCGTCCGATTGCCATACTACCGACTTTATCCAAGGTGTTCGAGACCGTCGAGACCGGTTAGTGGATTTCCTTGAAAAAAACGACGCCTTCAGTGCTTCTCAGCATGGCTACCGGAAGTGGAGGTCTACCTCGTCGGCTGTTCTGGGTCCGCTTGAAGGTATTGCCGATGCTTTTAATAGGAGAGAACCAAATTCTTTTGAAAAAAATGGATTATTGAGGAATAAAAGGTATTGCGCTCAAACTTTTTACGAACTACCTACACGACAGGAAACAGATGGTGTTTTGGAATGGCAGATTTTCCACCGAAAATATATTGAAGCAAGGCGTCCATCAAGGATCGATTTTAGGATCGATTCGTCTTCTTGATGATGTTTTACTCGAAGTAAGTGAGACATGTTGAGTCTAAATGAGAAAAAAACGCAATCGCTTATCCGCACACCTGAAATGGAACGCTCACATAGAACTTCTTACAAAAAAGTTATCATCAGCAATTTACATTATTCGAAGAGTTCGTAAGATATCGCAATATGATGCAGCCAGAACTACCTACGTCAGCTACTTCAACTCGCGTGTGCAATATGGGATTGAGATATGGGGTTCATCGCCTCAGATTTCCAGAGTACTGCCGCAGCAAAAAGAGGCAGTTCGTGCTTTGTCGGGTGCCGGACCAAGGGATAGCTGCAGAGATATTTTCAAAAGACTGATCCTGACGGTACCACGTATGTATATACTTGCGGCACTTACCTACATCCACAAATACAAGGAGAAATATCCAATTCACAGCAATATCCACCAACACGATACTAGACACAAACTCCACTTCATAATTCCGTAACATCGAATTAATGGGGCACAACAAACTACTAATTATATGTGCATAAAATTGTATAATAAACTCTCACATGAGTACACTGATTTGACAATACATATTTTCAAAGCACTTTTTAATTTCAAATTCATTCTATACAGTTCAGGAATATCTAGAATGTAATATTTAGCTAATTATTTTTCCTCAATTATTACCATTGTACACAAATTTTGTTGACAATAAAGTTTATTATTATTATTATTAACTAAACTGTCCAAGGCCGCCTTTGACATCCTTCTGTCCAAGCAACTCTTGACAACCCACGCTCGCACTCCTGACGACCTGACTCACACTGCGGGGTTGTTCACAGTCTGCCATGCTACTGAAATCCACGTCCTCGTGGATTTGCTACCAGTCATTAAAAGAAACTAATACACATAAAACCGATACTCTGTAGACGAAATACAGGAAAACGTACGCTGAACAACGTCTGTCCGCAATTATCATCGTTAGAGGTCACCTATCTCTTTTTTGCATTCCACGTCGGAATCCAAACTTTTTTCGGCGTTAAAGGGCATCAACTTCAACTTCAACAACGAAAGATACGCTGTCTTGTATTTGCTCTGTCGACACATTCGGTTTCCACGTCGGAATCCGAACTTATTTCAACACTGAACTTATCAATACAAACTTTGGCCCTTGTCTTTCCTCTGCGATCGAGGAGAACCCTTTACGTCAGCAACTACGCATCCCAACTTAATTGGATGCCAAAGGCGTAACGATCATGACCAACTATCGCGGCCACAACGAATGGGTTCAACTACTGTCGAACTTTTATCTGCATAATTGATAGGATATGCGGGATACTCGTCGCCCATTCGCTGTTCTGACCATGTTCTGACGTTAAGATGCAGACCTATTCACGTTGACATTCTTTCAAGGTGGCGTATGTGATATATCAATGTCGACACTTTTTATAAACACTTGGCATCCATTTACGTCTTTGCGACATCTTCTGTTTGATTTGATATCGCCAGCAGAATTCATCCGTTATCCGACGTAATCGCTGATGACATCCCATATTTGTAAACTTGGCACCGTAATAATATGCGATGACACGTAAGTCTATTCCACCGCTGCTCTGTTAAGAATAGGCTTGGAACTCGTAACACATTTATGAAAAGTACATACAGATCCGCCAAGTTAAAGTTGAATCAATGATTGCGCAGAAAGGACAACATTCGGCGGAAGCGAGACGCAGTGTACGCGCGATGAAGCAAAAACTTCGCACATAATATTTTGTTTTTTTAATATAAAATTGTCCGTATACAAATATGGTAGTTAATGTTACCACATCGAGGAAGTCAGGGCTTTGGTTTAGCACAAAAATCATTAAAGTCGAGCAATTGGGACCCGATATAGGCATACAAATACTAGGTAAGCTGCGGTCGCCTTTGACATCCTTCTGTCAAAGCAACCCATGACAACCCATGGACAACCCACGCTCGCACTCCTGACGTCTGACTCACACTGCGGCGTTATTCACAAGTATATTAAAAACAGCGATTAATAATCGAGACTTTGCTAGCGCTGATGCATTAATTATCGAGATCACTAAATCGCCGTTTAATATCCGACTTGGTTACAACACTTTTGCGCTGATCGTATTCTTCTGTCGGCGTCAACATAGATTTTCTTCGTCGATATCATTTGGAGTCGTATGACGTATGTAATTTGACACTGATAGTTCTGCAGTATGTTCGACTGGCTAAAATAAAGTTGTTGGATTGGCTATAATAAACCATGCATTTACAGAGCTGTTCCTGTTCACTAAACATACTCATAAATAAACGATCGACCGGAAGTTGTATGAACATATGACATAACAGTCAAAAAATTAAAAAGATTTCAAAATGTATTAACGTTTAGATAATAGTAGAGTAATAATAGTTAATAGTTCCTTACTTTATTAAACCCTGCATACAGATAGTACAATTTCTGCGACAATCGCCACAAAGAAGAGGCGTCTATTTGATCATTTGGTTAATGTTGATGTGTTCTATCTAATAACTTAAATATAAGCGAAACGAATAAACAAACATTTATTTCCTGATTTTATACCCCCACAATTTACTGTGGTAGAGTAGGGGAGACCGGGACACATTTGGACGGATTTTGACATCCGCATATAGTTGCCTTAGTTTTCACAATAACTGGTTGGTAATGGCAATACTACTCAATATTTATCCAGGTATATACACTGGAAATTTGAAGTTGAATAAAGTATTTTTGGAATTATAATAACTTCTTTCCAATTTGCAGTTTATACCAATGTGCCCTGGCCCGGGGCACATTGGGACATGCATGGGGCACATCGGGGTAGTGTGAGCATCTTGGTTATTATTGATGATACCAATTTGATGTTTGGTGAGTAAAAACCATCAACATGGACAAACACAATGCCGTTAAGTTCCTTATTATATCTTATACCGGCTGTTCAAAATTTGTAACACAAGTATCACATTTTCAAACTTTAAAAAATACATGTTTTTAAATTGAATACTTAAAATTAAATAGTTTTTATATTATTATACAGACTGTGTTGTTCCACGTCCAGAATATTGAAGGGGTGACAGAGCGTCTTATTATATGAACAAAAACATCAATGATTATATAGCCAAACTGACATGATTGTATGGTGTGACCTTGTGAAGGTCAAAGTGTCTTATGAACTACCGGTTATCTCAAACTATTAATAGAAGTCTTTGATTTTCCATTATTTCAATAGACAGGGTTAATCAAAATTACCGGGACACTTGGTCTTTAGGTTGTTGACTAACTTGACTAACTTTAACAAGATATCGTTTAACTATATTTTTAATATACAGGCTGTTTATAAAATGCATCATTTTTGAGTTATAAGTAATTAATCAAAACTCATAAACTTTTCTTTTAATCAAACTGATAAAAAATACAAAAAAAATCAAGGAAAATGTAACAAAACAATTAAATATAATTAAATTAAATGTTCAAACTACCAAATTAAAATAAATGTGTATGTATATGGGAGTTCAAGAGTTTTGATTAATTGCTTATGACTCAAATATGGTGCATTTTTTATTCCCACAAAAAATTCTTAGAATAAATCTTAGAATTACAAAAATTAAAAATATACAGGTTGTTCTATAAGAAAATGGAAAGGTTACGAAATTTTCATAATGAAATGAACACCTGAATATTAAAATACATTCAAACCAAAATGCTTTTGCTTGAACATTTTTTAATTATTTACGGTCGGAGAATTATTTAGTTGGTCCGGTAATTTTGACTACACCTGTATTTGAAATTTTAGAATATACTCACATTGGACCTCGGAAAACTCTCCAGTTGACTGCCCTACCGATCTAATTGGAACAACTAGTCAAGTAATTAGTCAACAAATCAACTACTTATTTGAAACAAAATGATGTGTTTTTTATTCCACGTTTGGTTTCCAGGTATCAAAATACATCAGGTTTTGCTATAGGTATACATATCATAATTTCTGAGTTATTTCGATTTTCTTACTTTTTGATGATTTAACTTAATTTTAAACATCCTGTATTATAATGATGAAGTAAACATCATGTTAACGTCGGCGTCTACCAAGCCTGACACAGTTAAGAACAACAAAGATATAAAATTTCAAACGTTGCCGTGAAATTAAAATAAAATAACAAAGCTGACACCAACTTCCGGTAGACGGGAATGCAGTCAATTTGAGAGTATTTTAGTTTCAAAGTTCGACTTGAGTAGATCCTGATTCCACACATTGAAATATATAGAAAAAGTGGAACATAAATCTAATGAAACATTTTCCCTTATTTCCCTGTAAAAAAACTGCCCCAGTTGAAATGCCCCAATGTACCCCAACATGAGTTTTGTGAATTGAAAAATTCTATACAATTGAAGGTTATGATTTGGTAGCCGCCAATAGGTAATGGTGACGTATGAAATATATGTATAATTGTATAAATATGCATAATATTATACAATATAACAAATAAAATTGTGTAGAGCCTTACGAATAGACGTAGAAAAAAACTTACTTGGTTAACGAACAACTGATACATTCATCAACAAACGTAGTATCAACACTATCGATCTGGAAACTTTTTGGATATTGTTTACACTTACTGACGAGTGTTGACGAGTGAAGTCATGAAGGCGGTGAATTTAAAGTGTCCCAATGTGCCCCGTTTCCCAATTTGCTCCGGTCTCCCCTATATTGACTTGGTTACAACATTCAGTAAAACCCTTAAGGAAACGTGGCTGGAATAGACTTGTATATATATTTTTTATCAGCATTGAAAACTGAATCGATTTGGCTATCTCCGTCTGTCTGTCCGTCTGTCGATCTTCTGTCTACACGATAACTGCCTTAATGTTCATGTAATAATGTTCATTAATCTGAAATTTGGTATACAGGCTTACCTCTTAAAAGTAAGAACTAGTTCGTGAATGGCAAAATCAGTTTTCCTAATTTGTTTTTAATATATTACGGTGTGGGTTGTTTTAACTTTTTTCTTTATCTTGTTTATTTTACTTCGGTCTAGTTCCGCAATTTAGGCCAATCGCCGACGCGGTGGGCAGGCTACACACACCCAGAAATTGTGTCGAGCTGAAGGAATTCCAACCTCCAGTAAGAGTTCTTTAACGTGCATGGCGCATCATGTCAGCACACGGGACCACCGACTTTACTTCCTCATCTGATGGAAGGCGGCATTCAAAGGTATTTCTTCCCTGCGTAAAATACCAGGACAGTCGATTTTCGCCCGCGCCGGGATTCGAACCCGTAGATAGCAGCCGCTCTATCCTATACGCCATTGACCCCTCCTATTTGTTTTAACTTCGGCCCTGCTGAAGGTAATTTTCTTAAGAGTTTTTATTACGTAGTTAGACAAATGTATTTATTTTTGTTTGTATTCTATCAAATATAAGGTTTAAAAACTTTTTACTTTTACATAATGAAATAATAAATATATTACTGCTTTCTATTTTCTTCAATGACGACTGCCGGAATTGAAAACTGTCCGGGAACAGCAAGTAGTACAAGGCTTTATACATGTTATGGTCTGGCACGCTTAACCACCAAAGCACACACGAGCGCGCACTAATGATAATACTGTGAACTAGTCGACCAGAATTACGGAACATGCTATGAGGAGACGTTTGCAAACTTATATCAATAGCTTCGAAACTCTCGCAAAGGTACCGGAGATAGAATTCCGATGCGGCTTAGATGGCAAGGGTTCCTGCTACTTCGGGCCATATTTCCTCATTTGCTCTAATGAACTTAACTGTTAAGCCAGTCTTTGTAATGATCTTGCCTCTGCATTGTTGTGGTTGGCCGATTACCTCTAATCTTACATAAGAAATTTTTTACTATAACCCAAGAAATGTTTCCAAATTACTTTGAAATCTATTCCCGATTATAATTTCAGTGACATAAGGGTAAGTTCACTCAGAGTAGTCATAAATTTATTTCAATAATCAATCAGGAGGTTGTAGTAATTGATTAAATTTGCCAACCAATCTGATATCAGATAGGATGGTGTGTACCCCATTCCAGACTACCTGTACCTCATGAGTGGTGAAGTTATACAAGTACAAGTTGGAATAAGGATATCATAATGATAATGCTCCATATGTGTTTGATAGGAAAAAATCTGGAAATCGTGAATGTATAACACACCGGGGAAGATCTTTAAAATAATAATCAATTAGTACCAAATATTTACATAAAATCATACTAACGGGGTGTAGTTTTTTTGTATGTCTGTATCTTTTTTTAGCTTTAAAGTCTTTAGTGTTATCTCAAAGTTAATATACTATGCGAAGATTGTCGTTATTAATAGCTAAGGTATCGGGCAAAAGGCATTGGTGTATCCGGGAGAAAGACAGAGGTCACTAATCTGCGTTATGAATTATAATTGACTGGCTAAACTTTGTTTTTACCAGTTTTTATTAGGTAATTAGACAAATGAATTTACTTTTATTTGTTTTGTATAAAAAACGAGTTTTAAAAACTTTTTTAGCTTTTACATAATGAAATAATAAATATATTATTATTTTCTATTTTCTTCAATCGGGACTGCCGGAATTGAAAACAGTCCGGGAACAGCAAGGAGTACAAGGCTTTATACATGTAATGTTCTGGCACGCTTAACCACCAAAGCACACACGAGCGCGCACTAATGATAAAACTGTGAACTAGTCAAGCAGCAATTACGAAACATACTATGGAGGAGATGTTTGCAAACTAATATCATAGCTTCTAAACACTCGCAGAGGTACCGGAAATAGAATTCCGATGCGGCTTAGGTGGCAAGGGTTGCTGCTACTTCGAGCCATATTTCCTCATTTGCTCTAATGAACTTAACTGTTAAGCGAGTCTTTGTAATGAACTTGCCTTTGCATTGTTGTAGTTGGCCGATTACCTCTAATCTTACAAACGAAATCTTTGACTATAACCCAAGAAATGTTAAAGTTTCCGAATAACTTTGAAATCTATTCCCGACTATAAACTCAATGACATGAGGTGCGTTCACTCAGTAATTATAAATTTATTTCAATAATCAATCAGGAGGTTGTAGTAATTGATTAAAATTGCCAACCAATATATCAGATAGTATGGTGTGTATCTCATTCCAGACTACCTGTACCTCATTAGTGGTGCAGTGATGCAAGTACAAGTCCGAATAAGGATAATGTTCCATTTGTGTTCGCTAGGAAAAAAATCTGTAAATGGTGAATGTATAGCACATCGGGGAAGATCTTTAAAGTAATAATCAATTAGCTCCAAATATCTAATAAAATAATAATAACGGGGTGTAGGTATTTTGTATGTCTGTATATTTTTTAGCTCTAAAGCCTTTAGGGTTATCTCAAAGTTAATATACTATGCGAAGATGGTCGTTAGTACTAGCTAAGGTATCGGGCAAAAAGCATTGGGGTGTCCGGGAGAAAGACGGAGGTCATTAATCTGCGTTGTGAATTATAATGGACTGGCTAAACTTTGTTTTGTACAAAATTAGAATCCGTGCGGCCCGTGAACACTAAGAGTAGTCCATCAACATCAAACTATAATTATTCGGCAATTCATCGTTAATTTTCTTCTTAGTGCAAAATATGAGTAGGTATCCAGTTTTTGATTTAACGTAATTAATATATGCATGTTTACCAATATTATTCCATCTAATACAGTATTGCAAAAACTGTAAGGAATAGGGTAGGACTAAGTTAGTACTAACTAAAGTTTGAAAGTCATAAAGTTTGCAAAGAATTCAAAACTTAAGTGTGTGCCAAAAAAACAAGACACAAATTTCAGTTACTCGTATTTCCCATAATATTTTGTGAAGTTAAATATTTCTTTAAAAACAGAATTGCTCATAGTATGAAGATGGACCATCCATATTCGCAATAACAAAATCTTTCAATCCAATGTTAAGTTACTTTATGTATAGCTATGAAGTATTTCTGATAATATCATCAATATCAGGTCAATCTCATGCGAAATGAAAGTTTTATTAAAATCAATAGGTACTGAAATTTGTTTTGTTTTGGTCTTAAAAGAACTGAAGAGATTTTATAGCATTGTATTTTTCGAACATCTTTTATTGTATTTGTTTGAATAAAAATGGAGTTGGACATTTTAAACAAAAACATGGCACATCCACGAGAAATATTATTCGCCTTATCGACCAAATTCAGAGGGCGCTGCAAAAATAGTTATGATCACTCTATACCGGATAAGTCTTTGTACATCCAATAGCCGATATAACTTTAATCAGTCTCTGTTTGATGAATTGTCCCACCGTTTCCATATTTGAGTGGTAACAATACATAAAATTCTGGTAAACCTGGATAATATAGTTTTATTACTAAAGCACTTGTGCGACTATCGATTTCGAACCGTTAAGGTTCATCTTCAAGGCCACGCTACAAAAATTAGAAACAAACAACATTACCTAACATAACAATCACTTTCTATCAAGTACTTACAGTCTGTTAATTACTATTCAAACATAAAGCACATCTGTATAGTGTCTCGGTAGAAAGTTAGGTTGTGTGTGTTGTGTGGTTATACCTTAGAATAAATATATCACATCAACAAAACCAATCACAAATTGTAACAATAAAAACTTACGATCTATGGCAGTACAATCTTATTAAGGCTGATATCCTGCTTAAACTATAATTTAATCTCAATCTACTTTATAATCACGTGTATATATAACGTTCGTCAAGTGTCAATGAAGGCGTTTGCTGTGAAGTTGGCTATGCTTATGTTAGGTAATGTTTGTTTCTAATTTTTGTAGCGTGACCTTGAAGATGAACCTTGACGGTTCCAAATCAATAGTCGCACATGTGTTTTAGTAATAAAACTGTATTATCCAGGTTTACCAGAATTTTATTTATTGTTTAATCAGTCTTAGCAGAATTTTTAGTTATTTACAGAGCAAGAAAGACTAAAAAAAGTCCCTTGAAGAAGGCAAAAAAATTTTACGGGACATATTATTAGTTGCAGTTTTGGCGAAAAGTGTCTAACCTCAAAGTTAGCAGTTAAGCGGCATATAGTAGAAATTCAATGTTTAAATGCAAGTGGTTAGTAATGATAAAAATCATCGTAATAATTTTTTTGTACAAGTTACTGGTTTTTAGATCACAAGCAGTAGAAATGCAGTTGCTCCTGCAAATCGGGTGCAAGCCAGAAATGCAAGCATATTGGGCCTCCCTTTATTTTTATTTACAAGTATTTAAGCATTGTAGAGTAAAGCAAGTATAATTCTTAAAATTGTTTACAGCTCCGATAACCTGATATGTTACGTTATACAGACGTCAATCAAGTTTGAGGAAAAATGAAACGTTCGCATTGACCAAGGATTTTTAATTGAGTGTGCAGAACAAAATATAAAATTAATTCGACCACGAAACGTATCTCCTTTACAAATGTTATCAAATGTAAATAATATATTAACAACCACTATTAGCTTTAACAAATTCATTAAAATTAACTAATTTTAATAACGTTATTTCTTAAATTAGCTCTGGCTACGTTGGAGATGAAATAGGCACTACCAGAAATGTAGCACTTATAGTTTGTCCAAATGAGAAGTTCAAATTCTAGAAACTGTTTTGTCGCATGGAAGCTAAATGGAATGAATTGAACAAGATTCAAGAATCACGTTCTTTGCGAAAAATGACATTGCGCACAGGTAATCACGTCATGTTTACTGTCAATCGGTCAATTATGACCGGACAATGAAAATGGAGGACGTTTTCCACTGGTTGGTTTTGATTCCACATTACAAATTTACGCATACTGCCGCAAAATAGTTTCCCCTCTTCCGAAGCTATCCGATTCCTAACGTCATATCCGTCATATCACAATATCATGATGACGGCGATGAGAGAGATTTATTGGGTGAAATAATAGTTCTGTTGATAAAAGTAATCGCGCCGATTAATATCATAATCATAATATCAAAGGTGTAATTAAAACACAACAGCAACAAACATTAATAAAATTCTCGCAAAACAAAAGAAAACACTCAAAATACTATATGGACTAAATAGACTGACGCCAACCACTGAACTGTACAATACAACCAAAATATTGAATATTAGCAAAAGTATTACATATAACAATTTGACACTCATACACAAGATCTAGAAAAAGAAAATAAAAAGCAAGATAAAATTACAAATAAATAACGCCTTCCATCAGTATCGAACCAGAACATGTACACACCTAAGGACTCACAAATTCAAGAAGAACAAATACACTCAAACACTACTGACAAAGACAATCAACACATACAATGGACTACCCGCCCACCTAAAAGAGTCACCTCACCGGTGAATGCTTTCAAAACAAACATTAAAAACCTACTCATAGAGAACAAATTATAGACTAATAAAATGACAAAAAAAATAATAAAAAAATATATTTATATATATACAGTGTGCGGCAAAAGTCAGTTTACGCTGTCGGGTATTCGTGCATGCGCGTTTTTTTTTTTAATTTTTGATGTTATATCTTTTCGGAAATAAATTTTTTTGCCATTATTTTTCTTTTGCGTTTTTCTCTCATATGCAAATCGGTAAACTGACTTTTGCCGCACCTGGTATATATATATATATATATATATATATATGCTACTGTAAAAGCCCGAAATATGGTATTTATCAATATAATTTCGGGCTTTTACCAAGACATAGCGGTTAATCCTAGAATTGACCAATACATAATGGTAAAATCTAGGATTTACTGGTTCGTGTTGGTAAACCACAGATGTATTTATTTGCGCAGACACTTGCCTGTGCTTAGTTTATACCAGAGAAACAGATAGCATTAGCAACAGGCAACAACATTGGATCACATATGTTGTGCTGTTGTTGACAAGTCAAATAAAAAAATTACATGTCGCACGCTGCATGTAGCCCAGGGGTAAATGAAACTTTAGAAACACTATCAACACCTGATTCAAGGGTCTAAGGGCTGGTATTTTCATCTACCTGCAAAGTCGTCAATGGTTAATAGGCAGATCTGTCAGACTTGTTGCGACATTTTAGCCTGTTCAATGAGAAGAAATGTCGGAGGCGGGGAATGGGTCGCGTATCGTGCTCCTTGTGTCCACTCTGTCTCACCGCCGCCGGTACATCTTCTCATTTAACAAACTAAAACAGCGCAACAAATCTGATGGGTATGTAAAAATATCAGCCTTAGGTGCAAAAACCTGTACATTAGAGAAGTCTAACTCGATTTGATGTTTTGAGTAGGTATTGGTGGTGAGGGAAAACTTATCGCACCGCATTTACCAGGATGTGAAAACATACGTTATTTTGTGAGCTATAAAGATTTTTTAATGACAAAGGATGAACAAAGGATGCTAAATTTCGGTAGGTAATTATATTTTTCGGTAAATTGCCGGAGTACGTAAAATTGTTTATTTCAAATATTAATTTACCACGTAATTAACCACGTATTTTGTAGATATCGACCAATCTCTGGTGCTTTTTTCTATTTTGATAGTAGTAATTCATTATAAAAATTAGACCAAGGACTATATGTACTAAAAATCTGATGTGGCCAGGCACATGACTTTATCATACAAATTATAAAATTAATAGTTTAGCTGCAGGAGAATCTATTTGATTGAGATAAATCGTGTCTGCATTAAAATTAAACTAGTTAGCCAGGATTTGACAGATATTTTAATAGTCAATAGTATCAATAGCAGGTATTGGCAAAGCATCAGCATTTGACACTACCTACTGTCATCAGAATAATAGTTATTTATCTCACAAGTGCCGAAAGTACGGAATAGCACGACGAGCGGTGATGCGGCGCGTGACCGCGCGTCGCCGATGGCGGAGCATCGCCGTCGCATGTGAGCGAGTTGCGCTATGTAGTTTTCGGCAGGAGTAACATCAACGTTTTTGTGTTGCTTTTTGAGAAATACGTATTTTAAAAAAATCTAAGATGGTTATATTTCTGTATAGGAAATGTTAGGTTGATACCGCTACTACGAAAAATCAAGTTTAAAAAGATAATTCAAATTCTGACAGATTTATATTCGTTCATGACACTGTAGATGTCACATCCGTACCAACATACTGACCAACACACTGACCAACATACTCATCGCTATACTTTATTTACAATTTTGTCAATTTATCATTTTTACAATTAGATATAACAACGGGTTGATATTGCTTATCAAGAAACAATCAAATTGGTGATCTTATTTTATTTGAATTTTGTACTTTGTACATTGCCGCACTAGAGTGGCAACGTTCCATAGCGGTTCTCCAACCTGTGATGAAATCAGCTGTTTTCGAGTGTGACAGCCATAGACATTTCTGTGGTGACAGCAGGCGGCAATATACCAAGCAATATACTATTACACTTTCCTGTCAGAGTGACAGTTTACATTTTTCTGTCAATGTGACAGTGTCCGTGTCAGTTTGAAGTAATAAATTTGCCTCTTTTGCAGTGGCGCCATCTAGCGGACTTTTTCAAATCACGGCTATCGCGCCTGCTAGTTTTGTAAAACTTGGAACACCGACATCAAAGGTGCCGGCACGTGTCGTATGTTGATATTTCTAATCGCCGGTGACAGCACAAAAAAATATTTGTCAAATCCAGGCTACTATGTAATTTCATATTAATGCAGATGCGATCGATCTCGATCAAATAGAATTTGGTCTTGAAGCTAAACTGTTAATTTTACCAAAAAAAGTCATAGGGGTAAATTATTCAAAATTTCCTCTACTTTAATTTATTATTTAACTATTTTGTCGAAATTACAGAAATGGCGGCTCATTTGCAAAATCATTGAAAAGGGTTTAGAATAAACTACCAGTTCCTTTCGACCCTTTTGAGCCAAAAGCTTTTCAGCTCTAAGTTTGGTCATAAAACTTCTAAATATAAACTTTCGTCCCGATACCTTTAGTAGTTTCTCCGGAATCGTCGTCACAAAAATCGTTTACACACGCACACACACACACACACACACACACACACACACACACACACACACACACACACACACACACACACACACACACACACACAGACATTTTTTTGTACCTTGGTCAAAAATGTTCAGGGGACCCAAAAAGACCTATTTCCGCTAAAATCTCAATTTTTACTTTATCATACGCAGTATGGTAAAGTATTGTAATCGTGCTGAAAAAAAAAATTGGGATTTTAGCGGAAATAGGTCTTTTTGGGTGCCCTGAACATTTTTGACCAAGGTCCAAAAAAATGTCTGTGTGTGTGTGTGTGTGTGTGTGTGTGTGTGTGTATGTGTGTATGTGTGTACCAGATTTTTGTGACGATGATTCCGGAGAAACTACTAAAGGTATCGGGACGAAAGCTCAGATTTAGAAGTTTCATGACCAAACTGAGAGCTGAAAAGCTTTTGGTTCAAAACGGTCCAAAGGAACTTGCTATTTACTCTTAGCATTTTTCAACGATTTTGCAAATGAACCGTCATTTTTGTAATTTCGTCAAAATAGATAAATAATAAATTAAAGTAGAGGAAATTTGGTATAATTTATGTCTATAACATTTTTTGGTAAAATTAATAGTTTAGCTGCAGGAGCAAATTCTATTTGATCGAAATCGTGTCTGCATTAATAGTAGGTAGCCTGGATATTTTGCGAGTTTTGACAGTATTCAGAACGTCATCCGTTGCGAAACGTCAATTCAACACGCAAATGCATGGAGAAACACGCGCGCACGCTATGTGAAACAATATTGAAACATCTTGGTGTCATACAAAAAGTCAATGTGTATTTCGAGTGCGGATAGCAATGTTGTTATGAATTTTTTAAGGATTTTGCAAATGAGCCGCCATTTCTGTAATTTCGTCAAAATAGTTAAATAATAAATTAAAATAGACGAAATTTTGTATAATTTATGTCTAAGACATTTTTTTGTAAAACTAATAGTTTAGCTGTAGAAGCCAATTCTATTTGATCGAGATCGTGTCTCCATTAATATAAAGTTAGCCAGGATTTGCCAGATATTTTTATTCCAATTGCAGTAGGTAGTGTCAAAGGTTGATTTTTTGACTATACGTACTGTCAATATCTGTCAAATCTTGGCTAATTCGTTTTATTTTAATGCAAACACGATCGTTCTCGATGAAATAGAATCTCATGCAGCTAAACTTATAATTTTATATATTGTATGATAAAGTCATGTGCCTGGCCACATCAGATTTTTTTTTTCGGCATGATTACAATACTTTATCTTACTGCGTATGATAAAGTAAAAATCCTATTTTCAGCAGCAATTTAAAAAGGGGACAGTCAAGCATTTTAATTATAATATAAAATACTTGAATGCTTTGCGGACTCATAAAACAACAACGCTTGGTTTTACAAACAATGAACATTTCTTTTGTGTTATTGGCTCCGCTGAATCGATCTCCATGGCTAAATCCCGTTTTCATCTCCTATGCATTCAATATAAAAATATTAGCTATGCTTTCTCAAATAATATCATCTGGCAGGTGAATTGAGGAGTGGAGAAAGGTTTGATAACAAAAACACAGAAAACCAATATCCCGGTGTTAAAATAATATCCGGATAAAAATGATTATTTTTTGTCAAACCAGGCACAACATACATATAAATAATAAAAACACAAAAATAAAGTACATTGTTTAATGATTAATTATGTTCAGGTTTTTACTTTATCATACGCAGTATGCTAAAGTATTGTAATCATGCCGAAAAAAAAAAATTGAGATTTTAGCGGAAATAGGTCTTTTTGGGTCCCCTGAACATTTTTGACCAAGGTACAAAAAAATGTCTGTGTGTGTGTGTGTGTGTGTGTGTGTGTGTGTGTGTGTGTGTGTGTATGTGTGTGTGTACCCGATTTTTGTGACGACGATTCCGGAGAAACTACTACAGGTATCGGGGCGAAAGTGCGTATTTAGAAGTTTTATGACCAAACTTAGAGCTGAAAAGCTTTTGGTTCAAAAGGGTCGAAAGGAACTGGTAGATTATTCTAAGCCTTTTTCAATAATTTTGCAAATGAGCCGCCATTTCTGTAATTTCGACAAAATAGTTAAATAATAAATTAAAGTAGAGGAAATTTTGAATAATTTATGCCTATGACTTTTTTTGGTAAAATTAATAGTTTAGCTTCAAGAGCAAATTCTATTTGATCGAGATCGATCGCATCTGCATTGATATGAACTTACATAGTAGTCAGGATTTGACAAATATTTTTTTGTGCTGTCACCACAGAAATGTCTATGGCTGTCACACTCGAAAACAGCTGATTTCATCAGAGGTTGGAGAACCGCTATGGAACGTTGCCGCTCTAGTGCGGCAAAGTACAAAATACAAAATTTAAATAAAATAAGATCACCAATTTGATTGTTTGTTGATAAGAAATATAAACCCGTTCTTATATCTAATTGTAAAATCCGATAAATTGAGAAAATTGTAAATAAAGTATAGCGATGAGTGTAGTTATATTTTAGTATGTTGGCACTGATGTGATATCTACAGTGTCGTGAACGAATATAAATCTGACAGAATTTGAATTAGCTTTTTAAGCTTGGCGTTTCGTAGAAGTGGTATCAACCTAACATTTCCTATACAGAAATATAACCATTTTTGATTTTTTTTAATACGTATTTCTTAAAAAGCAGCACAAAAAACGTTGATGTCACTCCTGCCGAAAACTACATAGCGCGACTCGCTCACATGCGACGGCGACGCTCCGCCATCGGTAACGCGCCGCATCACCGTTCGTCGCGCTATTCCGTACTTTCGGCACTTGTGAGATAAATAACTATTATTCTGATGACAGTAGGTAGTGTCAAATGCAGATGCTTTGACAATACCTACTATTGATATTATTGACTATCAAAATATCTGTCAAATCCCGGCTAACTAGTTTAATTTTAATGCAGACACGATTTATCTCAATCAAATAGATTCTCATGCAGCTAAACTATTAATTTTATATTTTGTATGATAAAGTCATGTGCCTGGCCACATCAGATTTTTTATTACTACAAATGTCAGTAAATTACCAACGGTAATACATATTAACACATTTCCTATGGTAATTTAAGCTGTAAATTACTGTAATAAAAAATCAGTATATCCCTACATGACACACATCTACCAGGGCCACAGATGTTAACAAGAACTTTTAAGGAAGCTAACCGTAAATAAAAAAACATGTATTGAATCGATTGTGCTATATCTGCAGTTGTGTGAGCCATACCAAAGAAATTCCTAAAAAAATACGTATAATTAAAATATTATCGACTGCCAAATAAAAAAGGAGTTATGTTTGGTTAATGTTACGCAATATTTGAATCCGAATTAACTCTCAATTCATTAAAATTCAAAACTATATTTTATCAGCAATAGATAATTCAACCAATACACATAGAATCAGTATTAGTAAAACTATAACAACAATAATAAATACACAACAACAATTCAAAATAATATCCAACAGGTACCCGGTTCACCTTTTATTCGAAGCAACGTGGTAATAAAACGCACCCCCACTATACTGTGTCAATGTGCGTTCGCAGTCCTGACGTGTCTAACGTGTTTTTTTGTTTTCGTCGGTGCTAAACCGCTAGTAAACCCCGGTACGTAGTAAAATGATAGCGTCTTACAATTTTTACGCGTCTATGTTCTCTATCAAAGCTATCAGTGTATTGATTTAAAAACGTGATAAATGTGTTAGTTATGTTCCCATTGACGTTTTGTTTATTCTTCGTGGATTTTGAAGAGACAAATTACCGGTATAAGGTAAGATGTTATTCTATTGCGTAATCGCTGTTGCTTTTGTTTGAATACTGGTGTGTTCAAGTCGTTTTAATGTTGATTTTCGATAAATACATGCCATGAAATTACTTAAAAAATACTTATATTACATTTAAAATATTATCGACTGCGAAATAAAAAAGATGTATGTTTGGTTAATGTAATGCAATCTTTATTTTTATTTTAAGAATCAACGTGTGTTTGTTGTGCGGTATTTAATCAAATAAAAGTACTATATTTTCTTGCGGCACCCACTCGTACCCACTTCACAATGATAATTTAATTTACCTACTCATTATAGTACATAAACTCATAACAAAACTATTTCTGCTCACAGAGCTAATAAAACATTTGCGGTGACTTTTCGTTTGGTGAATTATTAAAACTAGCTTACACCAATACTATGAGGAGGGTTAGAATTTTATACATTTACTTCAAAATCATAGTCAGCGAACTGAAAATGCTCTTTTTGCAATGTTTGAATCAAAATCGACGATTTTTTTAGGAAAATGGTCGGACATGTTGGATTTGCCATTTTTAATTTTGCATTTTTTATTATCAATTTATTATAAGCGACCTGCGACCTTCAGGAATAATGTCCACTATATTGGATTCGACATTCTGAATTTTTCAATTTTTAGTAAAAATTCGTTATGAGCATCATGACTTCATTTTTGGAATATTTCATTCAAATTTGACGATTTTTCAGGAAAAACTCCGCCATATTGGATCAGCCATTGTTGACTTCAAAATTCGTAATCAGTGACATGAAATAATCCCTTTTACACTGATTCAATCAAATTTGACGATTCTACGGCTTTTGAAACTTGAGAACGATACATATTTAATATTAATATTACGCAGGCAGGCAAACGTTTTAAAAATTAAATATACTAGACGGAGAAGAATCTATTGATATTTGCATTTTCTTTATTAACTTTTGTAAATAAATATATATTTAGGTGATAGCTATATCACCTCCGCTAGCGGATCCATGTCGCGATAATTCCGTATGTTAATCATCTGCAAACAAAAACATGTATTGTTTTTTTATTGGTAGAATAAGAACAAATTGTACCTTATCATGTAAATATTTCATTGATAACTGTGTTTCTGACACCGTTATGCTCGTCCTTTCCGTTCCTCATCATAACGATATCTATATTACGGTGTATTTCTGCTAATCTATTTGGAACATGAATATTATCGCAAATTTTTAAAAAATTCTATTTCAAGTAATGCTCCCAGCGACTTCAGAATCGATATGAGTGAATCGTAAGGCCGCGGTTCCACGGACCGTGGTTCGGCGAGTCACAGAACTAGCTCGCGGTTCGCGATGGCTCGCCTTAAGTCGACCAGGACTGGTCACACGGCGCGTGGTTCGCAGGCCGTTTAGATGCAGTTGGCTCGGCGAAAATAACGGATGACTATTGAATCACTAGAGTCGGTAGTAAATTCGAACATGGATGCATTGTTAGTGTTACTGTAACACAATTATAACAATAAGCTGTGTTTGTAATGTTAAACTCAGCAAAATACTTTATTTATCAGATACTTTTAAGAATTTTTCAAAAACCAACAAATATATCAAAAATTTACAATAAAACGGAAAATATTTCTATTTCTGACCTATAATTTGGTGTATTGTTGTTAAAGATCTGTGGAATCAATTATACTTAATTAACCGTTGATTTGATCGTATAAGTTCACGAATCCTTTTGATGGTAACTTTTGGCCGCTACGGTGTGGTGTTTTGATAATTACCACTGAGTGATATTTGAGGAATTCAGGATTAAAATCTGTTAGGCACAATTGTGCGATAGTTTTTCATTAATTATACATTTTCGTAATAAATATGATTCTAAACATTTTAATATACACTAGGGCCTCGATTTGCGTCGGCTCGATTTGCGTTGTTTTCGATTTGCGTTGATCGAAAATATAGGACCGTAAATCTGGGTTGCGTTGTTATGACTTGATATGCGTCCTCACAGACGAAATGAATCGGGGATTCCCTCGAACACACTGCGTCGATTCGTCCGTCTGTTTACAATTCATCGGTTCCCAACGTGCTTCGGCTGTCCTTCTCCTGCTTACGGTAGTACTTCGCTCGGCTGCTTGGGGTCGCGACTAGAGATGCAGAACGGTAATATTACCGGAGTAATATTACATGTAATTTTGGTAATATTACTGTAAGTTACGGGAGGCATAAATTCTCGCTGGTAAATTACCGCGGCGGTAATTTTACCGGTATTTTTGGTAATATTACGGTATGTTACCAAAGGTAAGCTACCTTTGTTAAGTTACCGCGGAGGTAATATTATCGATACTTTTGGTATTATCACGGAAAGTTACCTTCGTTAAGTTACCGCGGCGGTAATATTACCAGTACTTTTTGGTAATATTACGGTAAGGTACCTGTGTTAAGTTATCGCAGCGGTAATATTACCGTAGGTTTTGGTAACATTACGGTACGTTACCATTGTTGTTACAGCTGCGGTAGTACTACCGGTACTTATGGTAATATTACGGTAAGTTACACTTGCTAAGTTACCGGGGCTGTAATATTACCGTTGCCAGTAATATTACTGGTAATATTTACTAATAACTGGTAATATTACACCACGGTAATATTACTTGTAATATTACCAGCAGTCCACTACGGGTAATAATACTCACGGTAATATTACCGGTAACTTACCGGTAATACCAGTCATATTCTCTTTTTTTTCAATTACCGGTAATTTTGCATCACTAGTCGAGACCCATCGGTTGGGAAACGGTAGTTTACGTGCTTGATGTGGTAGTTCTTGGAGCAAAATTATCGGAAGCATTTACCTTGATAGACCAAACTATGGACATTTTTATTAACCGTGACACGAATGAAATTCGCAGTAGAAATGATGAATGCTGTCGCTAAAAAAATTCAATGCTATAAAGACCTCTACAGAATGCATAATATGAACTTTTCAAAAACTAAAACCTAAAACGATAATGGTGATTTTCATATTTTAGTGTTTATAGGAGTTTACTTTTGTTATACATAGGAATGTTTGTGTCACTTTATTAACGTAATATTTCGTTTTTTTTAGTATTGGCAAAAATTATCATTGTTGTTGTATGTTTTATTAAAATACTTTGATCCCAACATTGATCCCACGAATTATTTTGTATGAGACATTATTTCATATCAAAATGTAAATCCGACGTCTGCGGAACGCATCTCAAAAATTTGTATGGTGTCTTATGGAAAAATGTGATTCGATTTGCGTTGTTTCGATATGCGTCGCATTTTCCCGGAACGTAACCCCGACGCAAATCGAGGCCCTAGTGTATTATGTTACTATCGTTTGATCGTAATTTGCACAATATAAAATGACTGGACTACTAGGATAAAAACCCTTACCATGTTTACTACAAAGAAAACATTCTTGCATTATAAACTACTTTAGAGTCATTTTGTGTCTTGTAGTAGTTTGATTGACTTTTTCCAAAATTACTAATTTCGACATATCAGATCTATATTATTTTTAATTTGAATGCAGTATCTCAACATCCGTAGTTGCGATACTACAATCCAAGTTGATATTTGAGTACCTAGAAAAAGTACCTATAAAATTACATAGGAAATGATCAAATTTAATGTATATCACCATCTTCTATACTTTGATTAATTTCATCATTACGGTAAGTCCGTATCATACGCTATGTTCGTATATTGATTTCTAGTATTATTTTTTTAGCCAACCTGTATGTTAAATAAAAATTCTAAAAGTTCTAGTAAATTCTTAGCTGCTAAAATCAATGCCCTAAACTAACTTAAAAGGTGAAAGTTTACAAGAAAGTTCCCAATTTGTGACATTGTTATTTCAACTTTTTCGAAAACCTTACGTGATAGGAAGGTTTAGTTATCAATGTTTCACAATATTCAATTATTGTCCTTTTACGAAAATTTAACAACTCAACATTAAAAGATAATCGATATCTGTCTAGTTCTAGTAGTTTTATTTTACTGCAGACATGGCCGATCTCGATCAAATAGAATCTCATGCAGCTAAACTATTAATATATGGTATGATAAAGTCATGTGCCTGGCCACATCAGACTTTTTACTTTATCATACGCAGTAAGATAAAGTATTGTAATCATGCCGAAAAAAAAATTGAGATTTTAGCGGAAATAGGTCTCTTTGGGTCCCCTGAACATTTTTGACCAAGGTACAAAAAAAATGTCTGTGTGTGTGTGTGTGTGTGTGTATGTCTGTGTGTAAACGATTTTTGTGGCGACGATTCCGGAGAAACTACTAAAGGTATCGGAACGAAAGTTCATATTTAGAAGTTTTGTTACCAAACTTAGAGCTGAAAAGCTTTTGGTTGAAAGGGGTCCAAAGGAACTGGTAGTTTATTCTAAGCCTTTTTGAAAGATTTTGCAAATAAGCCGCCATTTCTGTAATTTCGACAAAATAGTTAATTAATAAATTAAAGTAGAAGAAATTTTGTATAATTTATGCCTATGACGTTTTTTGGTAAAATTAATAGTTTAGCTTCAAGAGCAAATTCTATTTGATCGAGATCGGTCGCATCTGCATTGATATGAAATTACATAGTAGCCAGGATTTTGAGAAATATTTTTTTGTGTTGTCACATTCGAAAACAGCTAGATCAGCTGTTTTCGAACGTTCCATAGTGGTTCTCCACAGTTCTCCAACCTCTGATGAGATCCATCAGAGGTTGGAGAACTGTGGAGAACCACTATGGAACGTTGCCGCTGTAGTGCGGCAAATTATAAAATACAAATTTCAAATAAAATAAGATCACCAATTTGATTGTTTGTTGATAAGAAATATCAACCCGTCTTTATATCTAATTCTAAAAACGATAAATTGCGAAGTAGTATGTTGTAAGTAGTATGTTGGTAGGGATGTGTCATGAACAAATATAAATCTGTCAGAATTTGAATTACCTTTTTAAGGTGCGTTTTCATTAGTGATAATGGCAGTGGTAGCAGACGTCGTTATAGTATTTCCAATAGAAAATTGCTAGTGACTCATGTTTATGTACATGCAAACTAATATGTGTCATTATCACGATATGTAAGAAATACTATAATTTCGTATTCTACCACCGCCATTGCTACCATTACCTACCAATCGGAACGCACCTTTAAACTTGACGTTTCGTCAAAGTGGTATAAACCTAGCACTTACTATACAGAAATCATTTATTTATTTTTTAAATACGTATTTCTTAAAAAGAAACACAATAAACGTTGATGTCGCTCCTGCCAAAAACTAGATAGCGCGACTCGCTCACATGCGACGGCGACACTCCGCCCTCGGTGACACGCCGCATCACCGCTCATCGCGCTATTCCGTACTTTCGGCATTTGTGACATAAATAACTATTATTCTAATGACGTAGTGTAGGTAGTGTCAAATGCTGATGCTTTGACAATACCTACGATTTATCTCAATAGAATAGATTCTCATGCAGATAAACTATTAATTTTATATATTGTATGATAAAGGCATGTGCCTGGCCACATCAGATTTTTTTAAATGCATAGGGGACCAGACGTAGTGAAATCTTAAATACTTTCTTCCATATTGTGCCAAATTAAAACCTGAAACCTGCGTCACAATATATTTTAGTACTTTCTTGGGTACCTTGATGTAGTAGGTAGTTCACAACCCTTTTGTTATCTAGACTTGAAGTTATTTAACAATTGCTATATATATATAAATGCTATTAATATATAAATGATATAGAAACTTGGGATAAATATCACATTCTGTTGGAAATTTTAATTATTGGATTTACAAATTAATGGAATATTTATATAACAAAAATCGTAAGCATAAGGAACTCCATTTCCCCACTGTCCTCTTATAAAATAAATGTCAAGATAGGGGAAGTGATTTAGAAGTGACTAATTGTCATACTGACACCGGTCATTACTCGCTGAATGTGGTATTTATTTATATCCGGTTAAGATCAGTTCTCTGTAATTTTTTTATTCAAAATATTCATTTTATTAAGTAATAAATATTTGTTATTGGTTAAGATTATTTCGAATAACAATAAAGTAATGAAATGGAGTAAAAATTTCAGTCATATAAATTTTTGTTTACATTCTGTACACCGAATACAACCATACATTTAAATGTATTTGCAATTAATCTCTCTTATAAATATGCATTTAATTGCGGACATTTTATATTTTCACTTGTTTAAAGCTTTCAACACATTGTTCATAGACACCATTAGTAATATAAGCTAGGGATCATATTGGAAGTACGCACAACGTTCTGGTTAAGGAGATTGCGGGAAAATGAGCTGGAATTCACCAGGAGCACCATTCTCGCGCGATTAGCTCCATTGTTCTGCACCTAAAGATAGTAAAATCCTTGTTTATAGATTACCTCTAAGGGTGCAAACCGACCCGGAGTAACGGCAAGAACTCGGCTGCTTTGTGTGGTGGCCTAAGAGGTATTAAAACATTGACCTTTATCAGGCTTCCCGAGTTCGTCCCATTGAACCTTGTCCGTTATTTACCTTGGATCTATACCTAATTTATCATGCCACTGTGTAGCCCTATTAAAGCAGCACAGACAACTTTTGGCTATGTCATTCCAAACTTTGCAAAGTGTTCTTTGTTTAGGACTACGGGCATTTGATAATATAACAGTAACCTGATACAAACAAAAGAAATAAGCCGCTAATATTAATCACAGTCATGTCTGCATTAACATTAAACTAGTTTGCCAGGATTTGACAGATATTTTCATACTATTGACAGTAGGTATTGTCAAAGTATCAGCATTTGACACTACTGTCATTAGAATGAAAATATTTGTCAAATCCTGGCTAACCTGTTTCATATGAATACAGATGCGACCGATCACAATCAAATAGAATTTGCTTTTGCAGCTAAACTATTAATTTTACCAAAAAATATCATATGCATAAATTATTCAGAATTTCTTCTACTTTATTTATTATTTAACTATTTTGACGAATCTGCGGAATTGGCGACTCATTTGCAAAATCCTTAAAAGAGGCTTCGAGTAAACTTCCAGTTCCTTTGGACCATTTTGAACAAAAAGCTTTTTAGATCTAAGCTTGGTCACGAAACTTCAAAATATGACGTTTTGTCCCGATACCTTCAGTAGTTTCTCCGGAATCGTCGCCACTAAAACGGGTACACACACACATACACACATACACATAGCCACACTCACACACAGACATTTTTTTGTACCTTGGTCAAATATATTCAGGGGACCTAAAAGGACATATTTCCGCTAAAATCCCAATTGATGTTTTGCAGGATTACGATACTTTATCATACTGTGTATGATAATCGATCGTTCTTAGAATCGATCATAGAATTAAAAAAATACTAAATATGCTGTGTGTTCTATTAGAAAATGGAAAGGTTTGCAAATTTCCATAATAAAATGAACGCTGTATTTGACTGTATTTGAATGTATTGAACTACTGTATTTAAACGACAGGTTGTTGAAACCCAAAAACTTTTACTTGGATTTATTGATTTGTTTGTTTTTGGAGATGTAATTAGGTGTTCCGGTAATTTTGACTATTTCTGGTTAAGAGCATATATTTTAAAAAATAATACATTAAAAAAATTATTCCTCAAAAATTGTTCTATTTAAAAAAAATCTGTTGTGGCCAGGCACTGTACACAGTATGACTTTATCATACTATGTACAAAATTAATTGTTTACCTGCACGAGATTCCGTTAACCATTAACATAAATATATTAATTAAAGAAAATACACATTACGAATTAACATAATTTCAAATGCTATAAAAAAACGGTGCCTTGCGCCATGGGCGCTTATCCGAAATTGTATTTACAAATTGGAAATCTTTCCGATTTACCCGCCAGTGAGTGAACAACTTGGCGGGTAAATCATATATAGTCGAAAACGCTATAATTTGGAATTAATGTTGCTCAAACCCCTGCCCTCTGCGTCATGACGCCCAACTAACCCATGCCTAACTATCTATATCCGTTGACAATCACGGGTACACGTAGATATAAACTGTGATTACAAACCCACTGCGTTAGCGCGCTTTACGCATAACGATATTTTAGTTAAACTCTGATTTAAACCGCTATTGAAAACCCCGCCATGACGGTTTTTTACTTTATCATACACAGTATGATAAAGTATTGTAATCGCGCAAAAAAAGGAGATTTTAGCGGAAATAGGTCTTTTTGGCCCCCTGGTCATTTTTGACCAAGGTACAAAAAATGTCTCTGTGTGTGTGTATGTGTATGTGTGTCTGTGTGTATGAGTGTACCCAATTTTTGTGGCGACGATTTCGGAGACACTACTAAAGGTATCGGGACGAAACTTCATATTTAGAAACTGCAAACTTAGAGCTGAAAAGCTTTCTATTGAAAAGGGTCCAAAGGAATAGAGGTTTTGACACCATTTTTGAGACACCCTGTATAACCAAAAATAATTTCTTGAAATGTAGCTTGAAGTACAGGGTAAGCCTGCAAAACGTCAAACTCTTAGCTTAATTAGTAACTGAGCTACAGAAGACGGGAGCTGAGGTGCAGGAGCCTGTATAGGTTAGTAGTTACGTAACATTTAATGTATGACATACTGGATGTAAATTGAAGAGAAATAAGCGGTTATTACGGCCAACTTATATTATACAGGTTGTTCTATTTAAATAAACTCAAAAACAAACAGAAAATGTTACAAATGTTAAAAATTATACCCAGTACTTATCTAACAACTGCTTCTGGTGATTGTTTGGCAAAGTTAGATAATATCTGTAAAAATATTGTTTTTTTTCAACTTTTGTATAATTTTTTTTTTCTTTTTCTCTGAAAGTAAATGCCTTATCGACCACTGCGACTCTAGTGACTCACCCTGTATGATTAATCTGACCTAAAACTTCAACTGGTTCAACAGGTTGTGACATTCATAAATGCACTATTTTACCTACTTACGTTTCACTAAAATGCATATATTCACAGAGAACTACATTAGGTACATTTCCCAGATTCATTAGTGACACCACTATCACTATAATCAATTCCGTGCTCCCAGTGGTATCTACTCTTCCCGGTTATCGATTAAAATATCCTGTATGTGGTCTGAATAAGTAATCATTGCCTCTAAAAGATGTGGGAAATGCTGAGTGCAAAAACGTCCGTAAGATAACTGTAGATGTTGCGAATGTGAATGGACTGCGACACTTTCTAAAAGTCGCAGATCGAATATTAGATTTACCGTCTTGTAAACGAGGTCCACGTCTGAGGTCTACTTTATTAGGTGCTATTCATTGAAGTTCAGCTTAGACGACCTCCAAAATGAATGTAGGTGTCTACTTCCAGAACCTTGTACTTAACTTCACATGGTTTCTTGGCAGTAAAGTTTGATTGTGGCCGGCGCGTTTATTTAATTTAGGGCAAAAGTTCGTGTGGGTCGCATGGAGAAACTTATGGTACGAATAAAGATACATTTCGCGAAAAACAGGACTTACAACCAACATACACCAGAAAAGGTGTACCTCTAAAAACCACACAAGAACAGATGACTGTTATGTAAGACCACGACATTTGTGCATTACCTACACAGAAGGAACAGCGAGAAGAATACTCGTTTGAAGGTATTTTAAATTACCGACGTTGAAGACAAGACCAAAGTCTGTATTATCAAGTACGATACTCTGAAGTAAGGGTACTTCAGAGTATGATGCACTATAATTTATTAAAATCTAGTATCTAAACTTAAGTTTGAAGAATAAATTACTGACAATGTTATATAGGAAGTTATGATAACCAACATCTGAAGAATTGCGGTGTCTAAAATATATTTTTTTTAGTATTGAAATAATTTTCTTATTTGTGATCGATCAAAATACCGTTTTGACATCTCACAGGCTGTTTATTTACAATTATACTGTCGGTATATGGGCCCCTCATTGGCTTTATTCATATTTGGCTTCAGCAGTTCTTCTGAGTAACTAGAAACGTCGCAAGCCACAGTTTTTTTATAGAATCAGATAGTTAAATTTACTGAAAATTGGTATTTTTGAGAATGTCTGAAAATGCAACTTGTTAAACAGTGTGCCGCTATATGTCAAGTAACAGATATATTTTAGAATTTTATTATTTATGGTCGTGTTATAAAGTTAAGAACAATTGACATATCTTGTTTTACATATCCAAAAGCAGCGTGACTTTCAGAATAATTTGATATGACACATGACATATCTTAAATAAAATAAGACGACTAAATTTGTTGCAATTTATACTTGCAATCATGGATTAATAATTATAATCTTAGATTGTTATGAAATATATATAAATTTAAAAATAAAATCAATAATAAAATGAAATATATAGTAAATTTAAACCAACACAAATTATTGCTCTTTTACGTTTGAAATTTACTCTAAAAGTGTGTCGTGTTAATCGAAGGTGTGTTGTGCGGTTTTGTTGCGTATTGTTGTAGTTTTGAACTACTCGAAAACCGTCATAAGTAGAGGGCTGAGAAAAGTTAAGTGAAAGGCAATATTGTTTCGTCTTTGCTTTGCTGTGTGCATATATTTATTTTGTTTTTGTTTTTATGGTTACAATATAGTATATTATAATACAAGTTTTATAAGACAAAAATTGGCGCACGAGTCGTTTTGGGCACGACGAGCGTAGTGAGGAGTGCCCAAATGGAACGAGTGCGCCAATACGTCTTATAAAACGAGTGGTATATACTATTTTTTCTACTTTGCGACATTAATTTTACATAAATGTCAAACATTGCGGTTGTCATCTAACAATCTAGTGTAATTTTTTTCTTCAACAGTTGGTAGTTGTAGTAAGATTCACAAATGTGATTGAGGCGAGCCAATAGCGATTCAGATGTCAGCCTTACCTGACACTTGACGTCAATTTCATCAACCTTGGAAAGCTAAAAGTTACCAAATGTTTGTGATCTAGTGTTTTCATAACGACACCGAAACCGGTTTCGTTATGAGTTCATAACGAACGCAAAGTAGAAAAAAGTTCATTATAAACGTTTTAAGTGCGTTTCACTGTAGTAAACTTTTAAAAAATGTGATGTGGCCAGACACATGAGTTTATCATACGCTATATAAAATTAACACTTTTGCTGCATGAGATTCTATTTGACCGAGATCGATCGTGTCTGCATTAAAATAAAACAAGTTAGCCTGGATTTGACAGATATTTTGATAATATCATATAAATACAAAATGATATAAACAATGTTGGTAACAGCAGGCTGTTCCAACACTAGCGTTGCGACATATATCTCTATCTCATCCGACGTAGTGCTACTGGACACACTACGCATGCGTCAATTTCGTGGATTCGATTGGCTGGATTGGATCCATAGGCTGCCACAGTGCTGCCACCAGCGGCTACATGTCTAAGGTTATCTATGGGCTGTCGGTGGTTTGGCGTTAGTGATGTCGAATATTACCGGCGAACAGCCGCGGTAAACCGACGGCGCACTTTAACCTACAATAGCGCCATCTGTCGACGATGCTAATAACTACTGGCCATGCGTGCGCAGTTTGCTCCCGGGCACCACATCGAGAGACAAAATATATATATCTCCGTCTCACATTGTTGGAACCGAGACTACACATTGGCGTTATAGGAGAAGCTCCGTATAATCCCTAATATGTATATGGATAATATTGACAGTAGGTATTGTCAAAAAAACAGCCTTTGACAGTGCCAACTGTCAGAATGAAAATAATTGTGAAATCCTCGCTAACTAAGTTTTAATGCAGACACGATCTCGATCAAAAAGAATTTGCTCATACAGCTAAACTGTTAATAAATTATACAGAATTTACTCCAATTTAATTTATTATTTAACTATTTTGATAAAATTACAGAAATGGCTGCTCATGTGCAAAATCCTTGAAAATGCGTAGAGGAACCATCCAGTTCCTTTGGACACTTTTGAAGCAAAAGGTTTTCAGGTCTAAGTTTGGTCATAAAAGTTCTAAATATGAACTTTCGTCCCGATACCTTTAGTAGTTTCTCCAGAATCGTTGCACAAAAATCGGGTACTGACACACATACACACAGACATTTTTATGTACCTTGGTCAAAAATGATCAGGGGACCCAAAAAGACGTATTTCCGTTAAAATCTCATTTTTTTAGCACGATTACAATACTTTATCATACTGCGTATGATAAAGAAAAAATATTTACTGTATGATTTTCATGGATTAAAATGTAAACTTGAACAAAAAGACGGTTTTTGTACACGACTACAAATAACGAAGTTCTGAATAACAGCTGTCACTTGACATATGGGTGAATAGCACATATTGGTTTACAATTTATTTTTCTTGGCACCATGTAATTTTCAGCTATTCTCAAAAACATAGTAATGATAAAGTAAATTTAGCTATCTGATTTTATGACTTTCCCCACATCAATTTACTCTGAAATTAATGCTGAGCCAGAATATGTAATTTGTTAGGAGGAAAAATCTTTAAACTGACGGAATGTAACTGTAAGAACTGTAAGATGTCAAAATAGCATCATAAATTAAAAAGTTTATGTTTAAAAAAATTTCTTTAAAGTATCTCTGAAACAATAAAAAAATCAACTTTTCTCAATAGATTATTAGAGGAGACCAAACAAATCTGCACTAGTTTGTTCATGTACAGTACCCATATAGTCTTGCGTCTCGTAAGGCACACTGTATAGCAAAAAAATTAATGTGTATCGGTACATAACAATAGGCTTGTTCAAAAATAATCCTCTCTTTTCTATAAGCAACCTAAATATTGTCTTTCCGCACAAGAAAAAAAAATTGGCTTTAAATTAATTATGTGTATAATACAGATATGAATCTGAGAATGTGTGATCTTGTGGGTACAACATTGTCTCATGATTGAGTTAATTCAATACGTCATCTTGTCTAACGGACTCTACAGCTAGCTGTGCAGTGGACTAGACAGTTGATTGTTTGGTGCTTGGCGTGGAAAAACGTTCATGATTAATTATACAAAAACTATAAACTATCAAGTATATGACCAGTCTCAAATATGACAGTAATTTACACCTCCACAAGGTGGTATCTTTTTCAATTCGAGTCATTTTGAAACTGCGAAATTTTGGCGTTCACTCTCGAATTATCGATAATTTTCAATTCATTTAAACATCTGGCGGTCTAAATTGAAAGTACACAATTCAATTTCAGGAGAGTTTTCTTAAATAATAGAAATTTGTTTTATCGATACAGATAATTATGGGATCACCGCGTAGAATTTTTCCAGATTACTGGATTTTTGTATACACCTTTGGTTCGGCATTACAAATAAAGTGCAAGAAGTCCCCATCCATATCGTCTCTGCGTCGCGCGTTTTTCACCGTCATAGATAGCCGGATTGTTTTTTTTACAACATCTTGATTTCTTTTGATCAAAGTAGAATGAGCGTTGCATGGAATTTTTTAGATCTTTTAATACTCTACAAAAAATGTCTATACATAGTTTACGTACGAGTTTGCATTTCAAAAGAGAAACAATGTATTTATATGCTGCGGTCTACTTTATATCCCTTTCTGCTTCTCAAGTCTTTGAAAAAAAGAGAGAGCGTCATATATTATAATAAAATTCTCAGAACATAAGTAAGTTGTTACATTTTCGGACGTATAACTTGAGAACGCCAAGGTACGTGAGAATTGCATGATTTGATTGGTTTTAATTTAAAATTTGAGCTTATCAAAAACCTTTTTAAATACATTCTTCGTCTTCTTGCAATGAAAGCACATTTCAGAAACTGAAACCGAACTAATAAACCCCTTAAAAATTATTATCACGGGATAAATACATTTTTCGAGAGAATATATCTAAGTTATTCTAAGGGCAGACGTACATATGTATAAAATTAATAGTTGATGAGCATGAGCTTCTATTTGATGGAGATCGGCTATGTCTGCATTAAAGCTGCGTTTGGATGTTGTACTCCATTTACACCGGGTACACCGTTCAAATGTCACTTACGTGTTATTGGGTGTAGTTTTAATGTAGTACGACCGATCTCCATGAAATGGAATTTGCTCATGCAGCTAAACTTGTACCAAAAAATTGTACCAAAAAAGGTCATACTCATAAAGTATTCAGAATTTCTTCTACTTTAATTTATTATTTAACTATATCGACAAAATTCTAGAAATGGCGGCCCATTAGCAAAATCTTTCAAAATTGCTAAGTCTAAACCTCTTTTCCTTTGGACCCTTTTCAATAGAAAGCTTTTCAGCTCTAAGTTTGGAGTTTCTAAATATGAAGTTTCGTCCCGATACCTTTAGTAGTTTCTCCGAAATCGTCGCCACAAAAATTGGGTACACTCATACACACAGACACACATACACATACACACACACAGAGACATTTTTTGTACCTTGGTCAAAAATGACCAGGGGGCCAAAAACACCTATTTCCGCTAAAATCTCCTTTTTTTGCGCGATTACAATACTTTATCATACTGTGTATGATAAAGTAAAAAACCGTCATGGCGGGGTTTTCAATAGCGGTTTAAATCAGAGTTTAACTAAAATATCGTTATGCGTAAAGCGCGCTAACGCAGTGGGTTTGTAATCACAGTTTATATCTACGTGTACCCGTGATTGTCAACGGATATAGATAGTTAGGCATGGGTTAGTTGGGCGTCATGACGCAGAGGGCAGGGGTTTGAGCAACATTAATTCCAAATTATTGTGTTTTCGACTATATATGATTTACCCGCCAAGCTGTTCACTCACTGGCGGGTAAATCGGAAAGATTTCCAATTTATAAATACAATTTCGGATAAGCGCCCATGGCGCAAGGCACCGTTTTTTTATAGCATTTGAAATTATGTTAATTCGTAAAATGTATTTATCCCGTGAAAATAATTTTTAAGGGGTTTTATTAGTTCGGTTTCAGTTTCTGAAATGTGCCTTCATTGCAAGAAGACGAAGAATGTATTTAAAAGGGTTTTTGATAAGCTCAAATTTTAAATTAAAACCAATCAAAAGCAATATTAAATAATAAACAAATAATACATAATAAACGAACAAAAAAAATAGTACCTAAACAATAATAAATAACAATAAAAAAGTTGATTATTAGTTCTATTCTAATTCCTGATTCGAAAGAATTAGGTCAGTAATATGTTTTTATTTTTTTAGCTTTACGTACCTACGATGATAAAATTAATAGAAAAGTGCAATTAGACGAAGGCGCAATCATGATTATGATTCACTTAACAGTAGCAATAGTACATTATCAAATTTAAAATTGTTTTGTTAATGATTATGATGGCTTAATGAACAGACCATAGTTCAATTTTGATTAAATTAGCATTTTCTTGTTTTGCAACCATTATTTAAACTTCTATTCAAAAAGTATTAGTAGTATTCAAAAAGTAGTAAGAACAGTTTTGGTTATATTGCTATATTGTAAACCTATCTTTTAATTGTTGTTACTTAGTAACCTGTAGTAACCTGTAACTACAAACACGATGAGAACTGAATTTTGACGATATTTTTCATCTTAAACACAGTGTTTTTATTCAACTGAAATTCTTCAGCCTCTGCCCTTATAGGACCACCCTTCTTCCAACTTAGTACCGATTCGCGCTCTCGTTATCGATGTTGTTTGTCGAGGCATAATTAAATTATAAAAAGCAATTTGCACACATTTGACATACAAAATGTCAGAAATATGTTTCCTTGGAAACGATTAATAAATTATCCCACTTTTACAAAAGCCCTCAATACGTGTACACTTTTTTAATAGAACTGTACCTTAAATCAAAATTAAGATAATGACTTGCATTTTAAGACATCTTAAACTGTTTGCAAGGAATAAATTGATGAACATATTGGTTTATGATTGGTATAATATTCCTAATCTAGGGACACACCGTATATACAGAGTGCGCAAGAAAGTTATTGTTTTTATCAATTTCTCATATGCAAAAATGCCCCGGGCATACTACTTATCATTATTTAGAATATTAATCATCCATGAAATCATTGACAATTTAACGGCCAATAAATACATAGCAGCAAAATAATCACATAAATGCGCTTTACGAGAACAAGTTTTCAACGACATGTTGTTGGTCGTATTTCCAATTTCGCCTTCTGGTCCTGACGTTGTGGTCAATATGAGAACGGGGTAGGCCGCCGAGCGACACACTTGAAATCCCTCATCACTATTTGTCAAACGTCGTCCCTCGACAACGAGAACCGCGACCCACAAGGGGCCCGCTCAATGCACGTCCGTCCATCAGTTGGAACCAATACCGCCTGACGACCGTATAATTTCATCAGATAAATGGCAAATGGCGTACACTACGACAAGAATGGGCAATGCATTTTCAAAGAAAATTGAATTTAGGGACCACATTCTTCTGCATTTAATTGTTACGGAAACCCATTTAATTTGTTTAGTAGGTATGTGACAACCACGGCTTTTGCAGTTAGTTATCCTGCATTATGAAACATTACGCTGCTGCATTGGCAGTTGAATCACGAAGAAATCACGGGAATCCCGACACAAATGCGGGATATTCCTTCTAAATTCATAAATCAGCAACAAAGTTTCCCTTTTCAGGTATGCGGTATGAGCATTTGTTTGACGTAGGTAATAGAAAATGGTTAAACAACATATGGTGTAAATCGACTTAAAATTTGTAGCTTCTTTATGGATGTCGTGCTTTGCTCTTATGTTTCAATACGACAATATTTTATTGTCGGCTTTCTAAGAAAAATATCGCAACTTTAAGCAAGCTCAGGGTTCAATGGATATTTTCTGATCGAGTTAGTATTTGAGGCTTTCTTATCAACGTAATCTTTACCCCCCTGAGGCATTACGTTACGGTAGTTTTACATTCTCCATCCTACACCATGACAGACCTATAGGTTTCATGCTAAAATCTAGTAACCAAAATACCTGCCAAGCCGCTTGAAAATCCTAAGGATTATACTGAATTGTAATATTTGTATTGCTAAGTAGCCCTTTCAAATTATACAAAAAAGCAGGAAACTTTGGAAAGATTCAACCCAGCTGGATTTTTCTATACACCTTTGGATCAGCAGTAACAATGAAGTGCAAAGAGTCCACACCGTTATCGTGTATTTACGGTCAAATACCACTAAATTGAGTTTTATAATAATATTTTTTCCTTTCTATTGACAGAACGACTCTGGACATTATTACAAAACTTCGAAATCATGCAATTCTCACGTACCTTGGCGTTCTCAAGTTATACGTCCGAAAATGTAACAACTTACTTATGTTCTGAGAATTTTATTATAATATATGACGCTCTCTCTTTTTTTCAAAGACTTGAGAAGCAGAAAGGGATATAAAGTAGACCGCAGCATATAAATACATTGTTTCTCTTTTGAAATGCAAACTCGTACGTAAACTATGTATAGACATTTTTTGTAGAGTATTAAAAGATCTAAAAAATTCCATGCAACGCTCATTCTACTTTGATCAAAAGAAATCAAGATGTTGTAAAAAAAACAATCCGGCTATCTATGACGGTGAAAAACGCGCGACGCAGAGACGATGTGGATGGGGACTTCTTGCACTTTATTTGTAATGCCGAACCAAAGGTGTATACAAAAATCCAGTAATCTGGAAAAATTCTACGCGGTGATCCCATAATTATCTGTATCGATAAAACAAATTTCTATTATTTAAGAAAACTCTCCTGAAATTGAATTGTGTACTTTCAATTTAGACCGCCAGATGTTTAAATTAATTGAAAATTATCGATAATTCGAGAGTGAACGCCAAAATTTCGCAGTTTCAAAATGACTCGAATTGAAAAAGATACCACCTTGTGGAGGTGTAAATTACTGTCATATTTGAGACTGGTCATATACTTGATAGTTTATAGTTTTTGTATAATTAATCATGAACGTTTTTCCACGCCAAGCACCAAACAATCAACTGTCTAGTCCACTGCACAGCTAGCTGTAGAGTCCGTTAGACAAGATGACGTATTGAATTAACTCAATCATGAGACAATGTTGTACCCACAAGATCACACATTCTCAGATTCATATCTGTATTATACACATAATTAATTTAAAGCCAATTTTTTTTTTCTTGTGCGGAAAGACAATATTTAGGTTGCTTATAGAAAAGAGAGGATTATTTTTGAACAAGCCTATTGTTATGTACCGATACACATTAATTTTTTTGCTATACAGTGTGCCTTACGAGACGCAAGACTATATGGGTACTGTACATGAACAAACTAGTGCAGATTTGTTTGGTCTCCTCTAATAATCTATTGAGAAAAGTTGATTTTTTTATTGTTTCAGAGATACTTTAAAGAAATTTTTTTAAACATAAACTTTTTAATTTATGATGCTATTTTGACATCTTACAGTTCTTACAGTTACATTCCGTCAGTTTAAAGATTTTTCCTCCTAACAAATTACATATTCTGGCTCAGCATTAATTTCAGAGTAAATTGATGTGGGGAAAGTCATAAAATCAGATAGCTAAATTTACTTTATCATTACTATGTTTTTGAGAATAGCTGAAAATTACATGGTGCCAAGAAAAATAAATTGTAAACCAATATGTGCTATTCACCCATATGTCAAGTGACAGCTGTTATTCAGAACTTCGTTATTTGTAGTCGTGTACAAAAACCGTCTTTTTGTTCAAGTTTACATTTTAATCCATGAAAATCATAAAGTAAATATTTTTTCTTTATCATACGCAGTATGATAAAGTATTGTAATCGTGCTAAAAAAATGAGATTTTAACGGAAATACGTCTTTTTGGGTCCCCTGATCATTTTTGACCAAGGTACATAAAAATGTCTGTGTGTATGTGTGTCAGTACCCGATTTTTGTGCAACGATTCTGGAGAAACTACTAAAGGTATCGGGACGAAAGTTCATATTTAGAACTTAGACCAAACTTAGACCTGAAAACCTTTTGCTTCAAAAGTGTCCAAAGGAACTGGATGGTTCCTCTACGCATTTTCAAGGATTTTGCACATGAGCAGCCATTTCTGTAATTTTATCAAAATAGTTAAATAATAAATTAAATTGGAGTAAATTCTGTATAATTTATTAACAGTTTAGCTGTATGAGCAAATTCTTTTTGATCGAGATCGTGTCTGCATTAAAACTTAGTTAGCGAGGATTTCACAATTATTTTTATTCTGACAGTTGGCACTGTCAAAGGCTGTTTTTTTGACAATACCTACTGTCAATATTATCCATATACATATTAGGGATTATACGGAGCTTGTCCTATAACGCCAATGTGTAGTCTCGGTTCCAACAATGTGAGACGGAGATATATATATTTTGTCTCTCGATGTGGTGCCCGGGAGCAAACTGCGCACGCATGGCCAGTAGTTATTAGCATCGTCGCCAGATGGCGCTATTGTAGGTTAAAGTGCGCCGTCGGTTTACCGCGGCTGTTCGCCGGTAATATTCGACATCACTAACGCCAAACCACCGACAGCCCATAGATAACCTTAGACATGTAGCCGCTGGTGGCAGCACTGTGGCAGCCTATGGATCCAATCCAGCCAATCGAATCCACGAAATTGACGCATGCGTAGTGTGTCCAGTAGCACTACGTCGGATGAGATAGAGATATATGTCGCAACGCTAGTGTTGGAACAGCCTGCTGTTACCAACATTGTTTATATCATTTTGTATATATATGATATTATCAAAATATCTGTCAAACCCAGGCTAACTTGTTTTATTTTAATGCAGACACGATCGATCTCGGTCAAATAGAATCTCATGCAGCAAAAGTGTTAATTTTATATAGCGTATGATAAACTCATGTGCCTGGCCACATCACATTTTTTAAAAGTTTACTACAGTGAAACGCACTTAAAACGTTTATAATGAACTTTATTGTAACCATAAAAACAAAAACAAAAATAAATATATGCACACAGCAAAGCAAAGACGAAACAATATTGCCTTTCACTTAACTTTTCTCAGCCCTCTACTTATGACGGTTTTCGAGTAGTTCAAAACTACAACAATACGCAACAAAACCGCACAACACACCTTCGATTAACACGACACACTTTTAGAGTAAATTTCAAACGTAAAAGAGCAATAATTTGTGTTGGTTTAAATTTACTATATATTTCATTTTATTATTGATTTTATTTTTAAATTTATATATATTTCATAACAATCTAAGATTATAATGATTATATATTCTGAAAATCACGCTGCTTTTGGATATGTAAAACAAGATATGTCAATTGTTCTTAACTTTATAACACGACCATAAATAATAAAATTCTAAAATATATCTGTTACTTGACATATAGCGGCACACTGTTTAACAAGTTGCATTTTCAGACATTCTCAAAAATACCAATTTTCAGTAAATTTAACTATCTGATTCTAAAAAAAACTGTGGCTTGCGACGTTTCTAGTTACTCAGAAGAACTGCTGAAGCCAAATATGAATAAAGCCAATGAGGGGCCCATATACCGACAGTATAATTGTAAATAAACAGCCTGTGAGATGTCAAAACGGTATTTTGATCGATCACAAATAAGAAAATTATTTCAATACTAAAAAAAAATATATTTTAGACACCGCAATTCTTCAGATGTTGGTTATCATAACTTCCTATATAACATTGTCAGTAATTTATTCTTCAAACTTAAGTTTAGATACTAGATTTTAATAAATTATAGTGCATCATACTCTGAAGTACCCTTACTTCAGAGTATCGTACTTGATAATACAGACTTTGGTCTTGTCTTCAACGTCGGTAATTTAAAATACCTTCAAACGAGTATTCTTCTCGCTGTTCCTTCTGTGTAGGTAATGCACAAATGTCGTGGTCTTACATAACAGTCATCTGTTCTTGTGTGGTTTTTAGAGGTACACCTTTCTGGTGTATGTTGGTTGTAAGTCCTGTTTTTCGCGAAATGTATCTTTATTCGTACCATAAGTTTCTCCATGCGACCCACACGAACTTTTGCCCTAAATTAAATAAACGCGCCGGCCACAATCAAACTTTACTGCCAAGAAACCATGTGAAGTTAAGTACAAGGTTCTGGAAGTAGACACCTACATTCATTTTGGAGGTCGTCTAAGCTGAACTTCAATGAATAGCACCTAATAAAGTAGACCTCAGACGTGGACCTCGTTTACAAGACGGTAAATCTAATATACGATCTGAGACTTTTAGAAAGTGTCGCAGTCCATTCACATTCGCAACATCTACAGTTATCTTACGGACGTTTTTGCACTCAGCATTTCCCACATCTTTTAGAGGCAATGATTACTTATTCAGACCACTTACAGGATATTTTAATCGATAACCGAGAAGAGTAGATACCACTGGGAGCACGGAATTGATTATAGTGATAGTGGTGTCACTAATGAATCTGGGAAATGTACCTAATGTAGTTCCCTGTGAATATATGCATTTTAGTGAAACGTAAGTAGGTAAAATAGTGCATTTATGAATGTCACAACCTGTTGAACCAGTTGAAGTTTTAGGTCAGATTAATCATACAGGGTGAGTCACTAGAGTCGCAGTGGTCGATAAGGCATTTACTTTCAGAGAAAAAGAAAAAAAAAATTATACAAAAGTTGAAAAAAAAAAACAATATTTTTACAGATATTATCTAACTTTGCCAAACAATCACCAGAAGCAGTTGTTAGATAAGTACTGGGTATAATTTTTAACATTTGTAACATTTTCTGTTTGTTTTTGAGTTTATTTAAATAGAACAACCTGTATAATATAAGTTGGCCGTAATAACCGCTTATTTCTCTTCAATTTACATCCAGTATGTCATACATTAAATGTTACGTAACTACTAACCTATACAGGGTCCTGCACCTCAGCTCCCGTCTTCTGTAGCTCAGTTACTAATTAAGCTAAGAGTTTGACGTTTTGCAGGCTTACCCAGTACTTCAAGCTACATTTCAAGAAATTATTTTTGGTTATACAGGGTGTCTCAAAAATGGTGTCAAAGTGTCAAACTTGTCAAACTTCAAAGCGTGTTATTGTTCTTATTTCAAATTAGAACCCATACGTTTTTACTTTATCATACGCAGTATGATTTTTGACCAAGGTAAAAAAATGTCTGTGTGTGTATGTATGTGTGTCTGTATGTGTGTACCCGATTTTTGTGGAGGCGATTCCGGAGAAACTACTAAAGGTATCGGGACGAAAGTTCATATTTAGCACTTTTATGACCAAACTTAGAGCTGAAAAGCTTTTGGTTCAAAAGGGTCTAAAGGAACTGGCTGTTTCCTCTAAGCATTTTCCAGGGATTATGCAAATGAGCAGCCATTTCTGTAATTTCGTCAAAATAATTAAATGATAAATTAAAGTGGAGGAAATTCTGAATAATTTATGCCTATGATATTTTTTGGTAAAATTAATAGTTTAGCTTCAAGAGCAAATTGTATTTGATCGAGATCGGTCGCATCTGCATGATATGAAACTACATAGTAGCCTTGATTTGACAAATACTTTTTTGTGCTGTCACCACAGAAATCTCTAAGGCTGTCACACTCGAAAACAGCTGATTTCATCAGAGGTTGGAGAACCGCTATGAAACGTTGCCGCTCTAGTGCGGCAAAGTACAAAATACAAAATTCAAATAATATAAGATCACTAATTCGATTGTTTGTTGATAAGAAATATCAACCCCTTGTTTATATCTAATTGTAAAAACAATAAATTGAGAAAATTGTAAATAAAGTACAGCGATGAGTGTAGTTATATTTTAGTATGTTGGTACGGATGTGACAACTACAAGAACTAATATAAATCTGTTGGGGGGGGGGGGGGGGGTCGATGGCGTATACTGTATAGGATAGAGCGGCTGCTATCTACGGTGGAGGCCCGGGATCGAATCGCGGCTCGGGCCAAAATCGACTATCCTGGTGTTTTAGGCAGGGTACAAATACCCTTGCATGCCGCCTTCCATCGGATGAGGAAGTAAAGCCGGTTGAGGAAGTAAAGCCGGTGGCCCCGTGTGCTGTCATTATGCGACGTGCACGTTAAAGAACTCTTACTGGAGGTTGGAATTCCTTCAGTAGGTCAAAATTCCTGGGTGTGTGTAGGTAGTGTCAAATGCTGATGCTTTGACAAAACATACTATTGATACTATTGACTATCAAAATATCTGTTAAGTCCTGGCTAACTAGCTTAACTTTAATGCAGACACGATTTAACTCAAATAGATTCTCATGCAGCTAAGCTATAAATTTTATGTTTTGTATGATAAAGTCATGTGCCTGGCCACATCAGATTTTTTTTACGTGAAACGATGCAGAATTAAAAAAATAAACATTGTTTCTAAATTCAGCCCCATCACAATTCCCAATATTTTAAAATGTATTCGCCAAATACTCATTTTTCAACGTTTAGAACGGGCAATTTTAGGTAATAAATACCGTACGCGGCGTTGAAAAAAAAAACTATTTCACAAAATATAACGCAGAGAAGTATTTTAGATTTCAGTGTACTTAATTAAGTAGTTGTTCGAAGTGTCTTCCGAGCTCTTCGAGGCACAAACGAAGACGAGTATGAACTGTTTGAAATGACCTCGCCACTGCTCTTAATAGGTCGGGCGTAATAGTTTGAAATGCGCGCCCGATTTTTTGTTGCATGTTTTCTGGTGTTGTTGGAGGTTCAGCATATACGGATGTCCTTAACGTAGCCCCACAGTAACACATCCAGTTTCGTTAAGTCCGGTGATCGAGGAGGCCAAGCTCCTCTTCCAATCTACCGATTTGGGAAGACTTAGTTGAGCTGGTCCCTGACATGTAACGAATAATGTGCTGGAGCCATCATGTTGCAACCACATTTCCGCCCATATAATAATAATAATAATAATAATACTTTATTTGCCATTTGACCCTGTATAGATATTGACAATTGTCGTTTACATTCAGTTCATAGTGGCTAAAAAATACATCTCAAAGCAAGTTCTAAAAAATGATTAATAAAAATACATCGAACATCAAGGTTTTACAAAATACAAAATAGAACATTACAGTACAGCGTGCTCAGGAATACACTTTAAAATAATTTCACAACCAAGTCAATAAATAAATACATAAAATAAAACAAAACACATTACATTTTGGGCACAATAGTTATCCATATCCGCTATAGGTAAATTTTGCAGTAAATTTGGCAATCTAACAACTACTTAATTAAGTACACTAAAATATAAAATACCTCTCTCCGTTATATTTTATGAAATAAATTGTTTTTCAACGCCACGTACGATATTTATTACCTAAAATTGCCGTTGGAAACGTTGAAAAATGAGTTTTTGGAGAATAACTTTTAAAATATTGGGAATTGTGATGGGGTTGTATTTAGAAACAATATTTATTATTTAATTCTGCATCGTTTCAGCTAAAAAAAAATATGGGTTCCAATTTAAAATAAGAACAATAACACGCTTTGAAATTTGACATATTTTACACTAGATTTTGGTCACCTGTATAGCTTGGATCAATGCCACTTGGTTAAAGAGACTACTAAATCTAACTTAATAAGCTCGTCGAAAAATTTTATTAACGAGGTGGTTATCTTGGTTTTTATTTTTTACTTTATCATACGCAGTATGTAAAGTATTGTAATCGTGCCGAAAAAAAAATTTGAGATTTTAGCGGAAATAGGTCTTTTTGGGTCCCCTGATCATTTTTGACCAAGGTACAAAAAAATGTCTGTGTGTGTGTGTGTGTGTGTGTGTGTGTGTATGTGTGTGTGTACCGTTTTGCAGGCTTACCCAGTACTTCAAGCTACATTTCAAGAAATTATTTTTGGTTATACAGGGTGTCTCAAAAATGGTGTCAAAGTGTCAAACTTGTCAAACTTCAAAGCGTGTTATTGTTCTTATTTCAAATTAGAACCCATACGTTTTTAATTTATCATACGCAGTATGATTTTTGACCAAGGTAAAAAAATGTCTGTGTGTGTATGTATGTGTGTCTGTATGTGTGTACCCGATTTTTGTGACGACGATTCCGGAGAAACTACTAAAGGTATCGGGACGAAAGTTCATATTTAGATGTTTTATGACCAAACTTAGAGCTGAAAAGCTTTTGGTTCAAACGGGTCCAAAGGAACTGGCCATTTACTCGTAGCTTTTTTCAACGATTTTCCAAATGAGCCGCCATTTCTGTAATTTCGTTAAAATAGTTAAATAATAAATAAAAGTAGAGAAAATTTTGTATAATTTATGTCTATAACATTTTTTGGTAAAATTAATAGTTTAGCTGCAGGAGCAAATTCTATTTGATCGAAATTGTGTCTGCATTAACAGTAGGTAGCCAGGATATTTTGAAACGTTTGACAGTATTCATAACGTCAGCGGTTGCAAAACGTCAATTTAACACGCAAATGCATGGAGAATGCGATGAGGAGAAGAAACACGCGCGCATTGTTATGCATTTTTCAAGGATTTTGCAAATGAGCCGCCATTTCTGTAATTTCGTCAAAATAGTTAAATAATAAATCAAAGTAGAGGAAATTTTGTATAATTTATGTCTATGACATTTTTTGGTAAAATTAATAGTTTAGCTGTAGGAACAAATTCTATTTGATCGAGATCGTGTCTGCATTAATATAGGATTTGCCAGATATTTTTATTCTAATGACAGTAGGTAGTGTTAAAGGCTGATTTCTTGACAATACCTACTGCCAATATCTGTCAAATCCTGACTAATTCGTTTTATGTTAATGCAAACACGATCGATCTCGATAGAATCTCATGCAGCTAAACTATTAATTTTATATATTGTATGATAAAGTCATGTGCCTGGCCACATCAGATTTTTTTTTTTTCGTTGCAGTCACTCAACCGATGTCAATAATATTTTGGTGGTATGTAGGCAACCATAAAAGGCTTCCAAATGCGTACAAAAATGTATAGCATGTAATTTAAAAGAGTATATTACCATGCCGTTGCTCATTTTAGGGAGAGCCTGCATAATCAAAAATAATTTCTTGAAATGTCCCTTGAAGACAGGGTAAGCCTGCAAAATGTCAAACTCGTAGTTTAATTAGTGAATGAGCTACAGAAGACGAGAGCTGAGTTGCAGGACCTGAGGCTTTTAAAAATGTTAAAACATGTAGTTATACAAACAATTTGATTGGATTTTCTTTATATATCTTGCATTTTTGGCAAGACCTAAAAACTTCCAATTACTACTAAATTAGCAAAGTATGCACTAAACCCTGTAGCTTTAGGATAACTATCGTGAAAATTTGTAGACGGAAAGTGCAGAAAACACAAGCTATTGAAAGGAACCCAGTTTCCATTCGCTTTATTAACATTACTCATAGTATAATTCATATTAACCCAATTTTGAATTATCTCTCGAAAAAAATAACCCATTTTCAATCAATTAACAATGATAGGTAGAAATTGTTGGCTGTTTTTTTTTTGTACTGAATATAAGTCCGTCCTCAAACGTTCCTCATCGTATTAGGTTTTAGCGTTTTGTGTTTGATTTTGTGTGTGAACGCAGATACCATTACAATGAAACGTATGCGCAAAATGTTTAACAGTGACTACCAAATACAATTTCATCAACGATCACTTTGAACAAACTTCCAGTAGGTAGTGAGACATAATGATTTAAAAAATGTTTGTTACTTCTTAATCGCTTCTGTTTCCAATATGCAGGGTGTTGAAATGTCACCTAGAAAATTAGGTTATTATTATAGTTTCTTGTGGGGTTTCTTACCACTGTGGTATTGTTTTTGAGGGCTGAATAAAAGACGCTTGTCAGTCTAATGGGGTTTTTAAATCTTATTATAGGTTCTACGACAAAAGACTTGAAGAGCTGATATCTTTTTAACGGTCACTCACCGCCGGTCACTCGCATACATCATCTAAATAAACCCAAACTCGTAAAATTGGGGTTAGTAGATGGTTCAGTTAAAGTTTTTAGATCACCCACCACAGATAAAATATTTTAAGATAATTATTAATTAATCTACTCTCTCAACCGAGCACACGCCCCGTATATATTCGGGAGCGATGTCGCGGACAAAGTTACTATTAATATTGTTTAGGCAAGACATCAATGCAATGCTTTGAATGGAACCTGTATTGTTGCAAACATTATCTTTGTCTGCTGTTGCAGATCTGTAACGCTGTCGTATGTCATAGGTAAAGTCTATATCAGCAGGTGTGTACATGTGTACTGTACATATTTAGAGACAATGTTGTCTTTTGATAACGAAAACTAATACGTATATTATCGTGATTCTGGTCACAGCGCGCCATGTGTCGCCGCGAACATGTGTCTCTGGCGTACATGATTTCACACAAAGGGCATTATCAACGTGCGAAACACTTGTACGGTCTATGTAGGGATCTGTAGGGATTACGGATCGCGAGTTATAAATTTCGTGTTCGAAGTTTATGTAGCCCATGAAAGATCGGGCGTGTTTTTCAATACCAGTTTTAAACCGTCCACCAAGTTAGGTATAGGTATACAATGCGAGAATGCTCAACTTAGTTTATAGTTTAAACTGGGATTGAAAACTTGTCCTGAGTCAACCCTCTTTCGTATTTCTTAAAAGGAGGGCTGTTAATATTATAATAAATAAACACCAATTAGAAAAATCTGATGTGGCCAGACACATGACTTTATCATACAATATATAATGTTAATAGTTTAGCTGCATGAGAATCTATTTTATTGGTATAAATTGTAGGTATTATCAAAGCATCAGCATTTGACACTACCTACACTACGTCATTAGAATAATAGTTATTAATGTCACAAGTGCCGAAAGTACGGAATAGCGCGACGAGCGGTGATGCGGCGCATCACCGAAGGCGGAGCGTCGATGTCGCATGTGAGCAAGTCGCGCTATCTAGTTTTAGGCAGGAGTGACATCAACGTTTTTTGTGTTGCATTTTGAGAAATATGTATTTAAAAAAATAATATCTAAAAAATGTTTATATTTCTGATAGGAAATGTTAGGTTGGTACCACTTTGACGAAACGTCAAGCTTAAAAGGCTATTTCAAATTGTGACAGGTTTATATTTGTTCATGACACTGTAATTGTCACATCCGTACCAACATACTAAAATAAAACTGCATTCATCGCTCTACTTTATTTACAATTTTCTCAATTTATCGTTTTTAGAATTTGATATAACACCGGGTTGATATTTCTTATCAACAAACAATCAAATTGGTGATCTTATTTTATTTGAAATTTGTATTTTGTACTTTGTCGCACTAGAACGGCAACGTTCCATAGCGGTTCTCCAACCTCTGATGAAATCAGCTGTTACCGTGTGTGACAGCACAAAAAAAAATATTTTTCAAAATTCTGGCTACTATGTAGCATCATATCAATGCAGATGCGACCGATCTCGGTCAAATACAATTTGCTCTTGCAGCTAAACTATTAATTTTATCCAAAAATGTCATAGGCATAAATTATTCAAAATTTCATCTACTTCAATGTATTATTTAAATATATTGACGAAATTACAGAAATGGCGGCTCATTTGCAAAATCTTTGAAAAGGGCTTAGAATAAACTACTACACATACACACATACACCGCCTTTTTTTTGTACCTGTGTCAAAAATTATCAGGGGACCCTAAAAACCCTATTCCCGCTAGAATAAAAAATCTGATGTGGCCAGGCACATGACTTTATCATACAAATTATAAAATTAATAGTTTAGCTGCAGGAGAATCTATTTGATTGAGATAAATCGTGTCTGCATTAAAATTAAACTAGTTAGCCAGGATTTGACAGATATTTTAATAGTCAATAGTATCAATAGCAGGTATTGGCAAAGCATCAGCATTTGACACTACCTACTGTCATCAGAATAATAGTTATTTATCTCACAAGTGCCGAAAGTACGGAATAGCACGACGAGCGGTGATGCGGCGCGTGACCGCGCGTCGCCGATGGCGGAGCATCGCCGTCGCATGTGAGCGAGTCGCGCTATGTAGTTTTCGGCAGGAGTAACATCAACGTTTTTGTGTTGCTTTTTGAGAAATACGTATTTTAAAAAAATCTAAGATGGTTATATTTCTGTATAGGAAATGTTAGGTTGATACCGCTACTACGAAAAATCAAGTTTAAAAAGATAATTCAAATTCTGACAGATTTATATTCGTTCATGACACTGTAGATGTCACATCCGTACCAACATACTGACCAACACACTGACCAACATACTCATCGCTATACTTTATTTACAATTTTGTCAATTTATCATTTTTACAATTAGATATAACAACGGGTTGATATTGCTTATCAAGAAACAATCAAATTGGTGATCTTATTTTATTTGAATTTTGTACTTTGTACATTGCCGCACTAGAGTGGCAACGTTCCATAGCGGTTCTCCAACCTGTGATGAAATCAGCTGTTTTCGAGTGTGACAGCCATAGACATTTCTGTGGTGACAGCAGGCGGCAATATACCAAGCAATATACTATTACACTTTCCTGTCAGAGTGACAGTTTACATTTTTCTGTCAATGTGACAGTGTCCGTGTCAGTTTGAAGTAATAAATTTGCCTCTTTTGCAGTGGCGCCATCTAGCGGACTTTTTCAAATCACGGCTATCGCGCCTGCTAGTTTTGTAAAACTTGGAACACCGACATCAAAGGTGCCGGCACGTGTCGTATGTTGATATTTCTAATCGCCGGTGACAGCACAAAAAAATATTTGTCAAATCCAGGCTACTATGTAATTTCATATTAATGCAGATGCGATCGATCTCGATCAAATAGAATTTGGTCTTGAAGCTAAACTGTTAATTTTACCAAAAAAAGTCATAGGGGTAAATTATTCAAAATTTCCTCTACTTTAATTTATTATTTAACTATTTTGTCGAAATTACAGAAATGGCGGCTCATTTGCAAAATCATTGAAAAGGGTTTAGAATAAACTACCAGTTCCTTTCGACCCTTTTGAGCCAAAAGCTTTTCAGCTCTAAGTTTGGTCATAAAACTTCTAAATATAAACTTTCGTCCCGATACCTTTAGTAGTTTCTCCGGAATCGTCGTCACAAAAATCGTTTACACACGCACACACACACACACACACACACACACACACACACACACACACACACACACACACACACACACACACACACACACACACACACACACAGACATTTTTTTGTACCTTGGTCAAAAATGTTCAGGGGACCCAAAAAGACCTATTTCCGCTAAAATCTCAATTTTTTTTTTCGGCATGATTACAATACTTTATCTTACTGCGTATGATAAAGTAAAAAATTTTTTTTGGGTACGATTTCAGTACTTTCTCATACTGCGTATGATAAAGTAAAAAGTAGTATATTGTAAACTAACTTTAAAACTCAGGGAGCGAGCATAAGGCCGACATTAGACTGGTCGTGAACCATGTGTTCGTTGTTCAAACTTACTCGGTTCGTGAGTGACGAATATGATTATGATAGTTGAATTATGAACGGATTTATGCACAAATCTAATAGTGAATAAAAACAAATCTTTTCGTAAAGCTTGGCATTGCGTGTCAACGAATCTAATTCTATTCCTATCATTCATCATTAAAATTAATGCGTTAGGGACACACATGTTTCATTAGTGAATATGTTTTTCACGATGCGATAGGTGTCACAACGACTGATTGAAAGCTTGAATATTGGGCATGTCAGTGTCAGGTCTGGCGTGACGTGAACTTTTCGTACTGGCGTATGATACGAAAAAATCTGTTTGCCGTAGTCGTGAAGGAAGATTAGCTCACGTACTTGTTTCACGTCCACTGTTATTACTCCCTAAAGTACGATCAATTGAGCAGTGTAATAATTTCCATGGTAATAATAAACCCAGACTGCCTTTGGTATATTTTCAATAGAGGAATTTAAATTAGTATGATTGTATATTCCTCTTAAGCTATCTTTTAGTGACGTTAAATAAACAGTGACTCAAGCGATTTTCACAATTTTCATTTAGAAAAAATGCAAAATATTAAGAATGATTTAACAATGAATGATCCAGATTCATGGACGTTGCCTAGGTACTATTACTAGTATTAGTATTATTACTATTAGTTTTTTACTATTGTGGGTGTTTTTACAGTAAATCCTACTATCTTCCTACTACATCCTACTTCAGGTGACCACTTCTGTTAAGCTCGAGAGTCAATTCGATTAGACAGCTTCTCTGCGCTTTATTAAATTTAATCTATTGCAGCTCAAGCGGCCAGCCAAAGATCTCCATAATCCCATAAAAAGTTGAACAGCATTTAATACACAAAACATAACTGAATTTATGCTGAAGGACGGACATACGTAATATCAGGATCCAATATACATAATACATATATTATATACGCGATACATATTAGCTACAATATTTCATAACTCAGCGGTCGGTAAACATATGCAACAAAGGACCTCCCGTTTTCGATTTCCTCCGCTCGTACAGGGCGTCGGGTAGAGTATTCATCACATTGAAGAAATGAGATACCGTATTCCGAGATATTGCTCTGCCTAAAATTCCAATATAAGTCACGTCCCACGTCAAGTCGTTCGCAAAGTCCGTGCATCAATCGACCAATGATACTCGAGACATTTACAAAACATGTAAAAAATTCCTTCAATTTTATATATCTATATTATGTATATTCAAACACTTCTAGTACATATGTATGTCACTTCAACAGAAACAAGCAATTGTAAGTATTACTGAATATTACAATATTAATTTAAATGTAAAATCTGAGAAAATGTCCATTATACAAGAAAGTAAATCAATGTTAAAGTACATTAAAGCATCCTTGATCTTTGCAATGTTATATAATTACAAGATCAAACGAACTTACCTAAGTGAAGTTCGATCTTGATTATATGGAAGCCTCGTCGAAATAAATAATACATTGTAGTGCCTTCTATTCTTGTACTGAATCACACGTTTAGAGTAAAAAACTGAAAAAACTACCTGCTCCGCCGGCTGCGGGCAATGCCTGATTCACTATTTCATTTCTTCAGAGTCTGGGAAAAAAATGTTTGCTGTTACTTAAGGGGCTATTAGGGAGTGGTGGGTGATTATTTATTTCGACGAGGCTTCCATATAATCAAGATCGAACTTCACTTAGGTAAGTTCGTTTGATCTTGTAATTATATTACAGCCTCGTCTCATAAATAATACATTGTAGATGTTTAGAGATATAAACAGCAAAATTTTATTTCTCCCACATAAGAAGGTTTGTTTCAACAAACGATAATCCAAATTATTAACTCCAAATTAGCTTCCTATGATCCTAATAAAGCTAATATTAAACTATCTTCTACGTATGTTAACATTATTAACTAATTTATTTTTAATTGTTTCCGAAAAAACCAGAAGCTGCCGACTATAACTTTTGGTGACTTATCTAAAATTTACAAAAGTATTAGAGTTATCTATCCGTCTCCTTGTTAATCTTACTGTAATTAAGCGGTAAGTTCAGCAGCGGGTAATGTGGAGGCGCCTGGGTTGTAATGTGAGACGGAAATGTTTACATCTCAATCCACTTTTATTATTATCCTCTAGGAATTTTTGTAATATTTAGTTTTATTACAATACTGTCCACCAGCAGTTGCTGCACATATATTGCATTTTGATGGAAATATGGCAGTTTCAGAGTAGGCCGTCTGATTGGCCCGGATGTTATTATCCGCTTGCCATTTTTTAAGACAATGCAAGTTCATTGCTTTTATTTAACATCCCCCAACAGCTTTCGCCACTACGGGGGCATCGGCAGGCCCGAATTATCATTATTATGGCCCGCGTCTACCCTGGGACTATCTTCGATTCCCAGGTAACGTTATATTTTGACAAACTCAGTCGTAACCCAAACGCGCCTTTAATAAAAATAAATAAATCTAAAACCTTCTGCTAATCACCAAAATTTGCAATATGGCTGCTAGTCAAACATTAATTATTGAAAATTCCAAAACAAATACCGTTCGATTCTAACATTGAAACATCGAAATCTAAGACACTCCAGGTGTCCAGCTTTCTACAATGACTTGTACGACAGCTGTGAGGGCCAAAGAAGGACCACTATTCCAATTGACAAGATCATCAAACCAACAAAACTTTCCGGATATTTCAAGCACAAAATAATTCTACAATTTGTGTTCGTCCGAAATGCGAAATATCAATTTTTGGCTTTTCAAACTTAACTAACATATCCCAAAAGTAGCAGCTTAACTCCCCTTTTGTACCGTTATATCCCATCCTCGACTGAACTCTGTCTCATGTTTGTCTAAAGATGCCTGTAGTACTGATGCCTGTGAGTAAATATTTTTGCTTTGCACCATCTCCAAGTCTCCCTGGCCAACCTAACTAGATGGTAAATTACTGTCCCTACAGATGATCAAAGATAAGGGTGTCGTATTATCAACACTACATATAATATTACAGTTTGATGTGTTATTGGAAAACCTACTTAAAAATCTGTACTTAAAAAATAGAGCCAGTAATTCTAAATAAATTTTTAGAAAACTCTGTTCTAATTTTTCTGTCTCCTAATACCCCAACCGATTTTATAACGCATCTGAATAATATAAAGTTTTGTGGATTTTTTCGAATTGTTTTGGGGATATTTTGTACCCACCAGTGACGCCCTTCGAAAGATTATTAGAGATGTTTATTACAGCATTAAAGCCTCAATTTAACAAAATTCAATCGAAATGTTTCATAAAGAGTCATCATAGCGTCCAGCGGCACCGGCTGAAGTCTGTACACCTAAGAATCTTGTAAATTCACGTATTTTGAACATATTTATTTCTTGAGTGTGTTACGGTAAGACAATTTGACAACGAAATTGCTATTGTAACGGAATAACGAATGCAACCTAAAAGTATTTCTTCCTTAGTGCATAATATACACTATGTAGTTTACGTTTATGATAGTTAATTCCATTTCTCAAATATTCTAGCAGATTAATTGTATCGTTAACCTTTTCTGACAATTCTTTGCTGTTTTATTTTATAGCAAAGAATCATTCAGGTAACTAACCGACAAAAAAAAAATCTAATCTTTCACCACCGTTTCATTATTTTGATAAAATAATAGGTAACCAAAGGATAATATAAGCGGCATACAATGACATTGATAAGGTACATTGTTAAATCTAAATCTAGATATTTTTTATCCGATTCTCTTACAGCGACTGGTGTCTAAAGTTGCCATTTAGTAATTTTTACCAATTTAATAAAAAACTGAGAATGACAGCTCAGTTTGTTAGAGCATTGCGCAGCTACGCAATAGTCCCTGAGTAATTTCCAGGTTATCGCTGTAATTTATTTAAAATCTTCATCCCTCCGGAATATCAGCATCTTTTATACATTTGAGAATAGTTAATATTAACCAATTCTACCCTTGTAGGCACAATATTTTGGACGGGACATGTTACAAAAACCAAATTTACCCAACATCCGAGCTAATTTTCCATCGTAATTTTAGTAACGTTACATCTACTACTGTAAGAAAAGCTCAAAATCTAGCAGTTTTTCAAACCTGTACATTTACTTAATGTTCTTCGCCCCTATCCGTTCATTGCGTTGGGTGCGACCTGTACCCTGCGTAGGTACTGGTTCTTGTGTAGAGAGTCTTTGATTGCTCACGCTGTTCGCTCTGATCTGGTCCTTTAGACTTTGTCTGAGACGGACCCCTGATATTTAACTTCTTTGACCATTCTTTTCATACTAATTTTTGGTATTCTTCGGTGAAAAAATCACGTCAAATTACCATTAATTTGTGGGGGCTTTCATTATGGCCACATTAAAACCCTTGCTTAAATTGTAAGCCGCAAGCTCACGTCTGATTTTGTTTTTGAATCGCTCAAACCCTTTATAAAACGTTGAGTGGATTCTACACCCTCTCCTTTTGCAACCTTGCTGTTAACACCCTACATATAGCTGAACAGAGCTGTCTCCACTTTGAGTCAAATTAGATTGTCATCTATTGTCTCATTTGATATGAACTCGCGAGATTCCAGCAGTAGCTACTGGATTTGGCTTTGAGCCCGCGGTAACTGACACCTGCTAGTAGGCGCCATTAGTACCTGCGACAATATTTCTCCTCCTTTGTTTGGAAAACAATTATAATAGCGGATTGTATTATTCATGCAAACAAATGGGTTCTAAAAAAAACGTGAGTGTTTTTGTTATATGTAAATAATATCATAACATATACTCGTATAATATGAGCAAACAAGCTAATTCCCAAGTATGCTGTCACAAGCAAGCTTCTATGATAATGATAACGTATTATATTTTATTCTTAACTTTCATCAAAGATATGTTATATATTGTTGTCCCTTTTTCTATTCGGTTATATATTGTACGTAAATATATGATGAGCATTACTATCACAAGCAAGCTATTTGCAAACTATGCTGTCATAAGCATATTACGGTTACTTTATTGGAGGTCTGTGTTCACAAACACAGCCCTATACATATTATGATATATGCAAAAGCAGTCCATGCTGTCACAAGCAGGTTTATAATATCTAATGATAATCTATTATTCAATATATATATGAATATTAATTATGAACATTGATATCACAAGTAAGCTATTTGTCAACTATGCTGTCACAAGCAAGTTTATATTATTGTCTACGATAATATGTTATACAATATATATATAAATACCTATATTTTATGAGCATTGCTATCACATGCAAGCTAAGTGCACACCATGCTGTCACAAGCAGGTTTATATTATCTACGATAATATGTTGTATTATATATATATATATAATATTGCTCTCCCAAGCAACCTAATTACCAACTATGCTGTCACCAGCAAGTTTTTATTATCTAATGATAATTTATTATATTATATACATACCTTATAATATTGCTATATTGGGATATTGAAAAAGACCTCTTAATCCTTTGATGGGTTTATTTATCTCAATAGGTACCGGTTTCGACTCAAGGTTGAGCCATCATCAGCCTGAATGGTCAAGTTATCGGAGTAAGCGCTTACAATCATCCAAACTGCAAACTATAAACATTTAAAATTCTTGTAAACATGTACACGAGACAAGACAGCCGGACAGAAACGACATTGAGAAACTCTTAAAGCAATATATCACAATATTGCTATCACAAGCAAGGTAATTGCCAACTATGCTGTCACAAGCCAGTTCTTCTTATCTAAGGATAAGATTTTGTATTATATACCTATAATACGGGCATTGCTAACATAAGCAAGCTAATTGCAAACCATTGCAAATACTGCTGTCACAAGCAAGTTTTTCTTATCTAATGATAAGATATTGTATTATATACCTATAATACGAGCATTGCTAAAATAAGCAAGCTAATTGCAAACTATTGCAAATACTGCTGTCACAAGCAAGTTTTTCTTATCTAATGATAAGATATTGTATTATATACCTATAATACGGGCATTGCTAACATAAGCAAGCTAATTGCAAACCATTGCAAATACTGCTGTGACAAGCAAGTTTTTCTTATCTAAAGATAAGATATTGTATTATATACCTATAATACGAGCATTGCTAAAATAAGCAAGCTAATTGCAAACTATTGCAAATACTGCTGTCACAAGCAAGTTTTTCTTATCTAATGATAAGATATTGTATTATATACCTATAATACGGGCATTGCTAACATAAGCAAGCTAATTGCAAACTATTGCAAATACTGCTGTAACAAGCAGGTTTTAAAATTATCTACTGATAATTTGTATTCTATTGACGGTCTTGTGTTCACAACCAAGTCCATTCTTGCACTGACCTCTTCGCCCTCTGAGTTGGAAAATGCCGTTTCCTTTCTTTCCATTTAATTTTGCCAGCTTCTTCTTTAACTTTAAGTTTTTCGGTCCATCGAATAGTCACTGTCACTATCTTCCTATGCCATTTTTGAGATTGTTTAGGCATTTTTAAATACACTAGATTGTATTAAATTATATTAAATATAATTATATTAAATACGCACTGAGCGAGACGATACGTACGATTCAGCACACGAACGAAGAATGAAATAGTGAATCAGGCATTGCCCGCAGCCGGCGGAGCAGGTAGTTTTTTCAGTTTTTTACTCTAAACGTGTGATTCAGTACAAGAATAGAAGGCACTACAATGTATTATTTATGAGACGAGGCTGTAATATAATTAGCTGTAAAGATGTTTCGGTGGACGTACAATCTATAAAGTAGAAACAGGGAAATTATTAATGAGAATGAAAAATAAAAATCGCTTTAAAAATACTTTCTGTTAAACACAATATACAAAACTGAAACCAGGAGACTTTTTGCTCATTGAACAAACAAATAAGTGTAGGTTGGATTTCAGTGTCAAAATCAGCTGATACATGTGCATCCAAATTTATTTCTGTTTAACGAAAGCAATCTAGACATATAAAGTTCATTAGCAATGCAGAACCAACATTTAATCACCGCCTAAGACTATTATTATCCTTGATAAAACCAAAAATCATTGGCAAAATATTGGATCAATAAATAAGGTCAATTAAACAAGGCCGTTTCACTGCTCATTACCCAATGAAATTCAACCTACATTTATTCATTATATGCAAAGTTCAGCATCACAGTCTTATCGGTGTTAACGAAGCATAGGTATGTTGACGAGCGGAAAATGGAGAGACTATATCGGGAATAAATCAACCTAACGAGAAAGAAAAACCAGGCCATGAAACAAATCAAGAGGAAAAATAGCAACTTACTTGAAGGAGCACAGGAAAACAGTGCCACTCACATGTATTGCGATAAAAAATACAATTGCAATTAAAATTCGGAAATAAACACAGTTAAAATTATTTTGAATAGCAAACGTATTTCAAGCAGGTGTGTATCCCATTGCAGGTCAACGCAGAAGAAAACAAAAAATAACGCGCGAAAATGAGCATACCAAACGTAGATACAACTAAGACCAACCCATTTCACTACAACTTAAAGCGGAAGGCAATAAAATTCAAAAAACAAAAGGGATGGGGGGGGGGGGTGCAAAACAAAAATTTAACCCGTTTTTCACCGCCTTGCATCCTTGCGCTCTTTCTACAGACGAGCCCTTGTCTACCCTTTACCACATGAAAATAGATTGATTGAAATAAAGTGCATTCATTATTTACCAATTTAGATAATTTTCCAAAGAAACTAATTACGTGATGTCACTACTAGCATAGGTCCTGCTTATACTAAAACAAATCGCCACGATCCATTACCTTCCTATAAACTCTTTACCTATTGTCCTTTCAGTCAAAAACTAACCAAATTCCTTAAACGTTACAATATCTTGCCTGCTTTTAAATTTAAAACCAAATTTTCTATTTACTCTGAAGGCAGTGTCAGCTTATTTGACCAATCTTGAGTGAGAATTGGGTTTACTCTATGCATGGTGATACCTGTGAAGCCCGCTACGTTGCGCCACAGTGTTCAATTTGGACCTTTTAGCGGGACAAAAGTCATTAAATTGTTTTGACAAAATAACTAGTCCAGGGTGATTGGGGAACAATTCTGTCGGGAAATTTCAAAAATTACTTTTTTACTACAGCCCTACTTCATGTTCTGAGTAAACAAACTTGGGGTGTAAATATTCGGTTCCTAATAGAATTTACCCAGTACGTTTTGTGCGCTCAATCAATCAATATTAACTTTTCGTAGATCTGTGAGGTGTTTATTTCAAGAATGGATTCATTTAGTACTGGTATGTATACATTATATTATAATAGTTACTTCATGTGAATTTGTTCTTTTAATATATTATTACCACTATAAATTGTTCTCTATTTGTGTACTCTGCTGAGTGATTTCTATTTACTTGTGTCGACATTTAGTTAGTAACCACCAGAAGCTTCCAAGGGTTTGTTTAATGTAACATGTAGGGAAATTAACGTAGTTATTCAGGATGTTAAGCTTTTTTTGCGCAACTATTAAAAATATTTAATTTTCAGAGGTAAGTCACACAATAGCAAGAAGGGAATATTTTGATGTATGGCGACAACATGGCAAGAAAAGTCGAAATGAAGAGATTTTTAAGCACATAATATCTAGCTACTGCTCAACAAGTGTTTTAGATGTTAGTGTAATGAACATAAAAGAGACTATCAGCAAGTCTTCCAAAAAAATTAGTGATCGTTGGGAAAAGAGTCAACGAAAGGCGGAGGTTTTCCGAACAAAGTTTGAAGAATGGATCTGCGGTGAAGACATAACTTGTAATATTTGTGGAACAAAACCATCAATGATGAAAATGATTTGCCGACAGAAGATCGTCTGGAAATGTATAGTTTCGGGTTGTCCATCTTACATGCTTGGATAAGAACATTTGAGTGTCTTCTGCATATAAACTACAGACTTGATATTAAAAAGTGGCAAGTTAAAGGTGATGCTGACAATCGAGGTGTAGAAGAAAGAAAGAAGATCATCCAAGATAGTTTCAAAAGAGATGGGTTTGATAGTGGATAGGCCAAAGCCTGGCTTCGGTAACACAAATTTTTTTTTTTTTTTTTTTTTTGGGGATGTTGCCATGTGCACAAAGCCAGTGGCTTGTCTGTGCGGCAGTCGGGGAGACGGAGTATTTGAAAAATCCCCTGCCTAACCTGGGCTTGAACCCTGGACTTCTGAGTGGAAGGCATTCGCCTTATCCACTCGGCCACCTCCGCTCCATAAATGATGGCAATACGGCACGCATTTTTTAAAATTCGATGTTAGTGCACAGATTACCGGACTTGATGAAGCCTTAATATATAAATTTTATGTTATACTACAAACTATGTCATCAGGATACGAAATAGACTTAGCAACGTTTGAATTATATGTAAAGGAAACAAAAGAATTATACTTAAATCTGTATGCGGGGTATTATATGCCAGTCACAGTCCATAAAATACTTGTGCTCTAGTGTTATCAAGTATTGCATTTTACCAAGTGGACAGGTATCAGAAGAAGCACAAGAATCGCGAAATAAAGATTGTAGATTGTAGACGTTTTAGAGTAAACAACACAAGAAAAGATAGCCGCATTCATACTAATACAGATTTAATTACAATGCTTTTAATCACTTCCGATTCATTAGTAAATAGTTACCGGGAATTACCCTGTAAATCAAAAGGTTTCTTATCCAAAGAATGCTTATTAATGTTAAAAGAAAGTGACCACCCCCCTACTCCCCAGTTAATTCGCAGTGATGATTTTGTTAATATTAGTGATAATGAAATTTATACTGTTGAGGATTCTTCTGAATTAGAATCTGAATCTGAATCCGATTCTAGTCAGTAATTTTTGTATTATTAGGTTAGTGTAGTTTTAAGCTAGGTATTTTTGTTTATTTTTATGTGATTACTATCTAATATTAATACTACAAACATAATATAAAAAAGTATAGTTGTGTCAATATATAAATAAATACGTAAATAAAGAAAGGTTGTTCAAATGTATACTTGGGTTTCTGTTACATTTATAATAATTCCTGCTTTTATTTCTTTAGACTTGTTTTCATATTTTTCATTCACTATGTTTCAGAATTTTAAACCCCCACAAATAATTACTCCCTTAATTATAAGAATTTTTTCAGTATGTTTTATTTATTTGCATCTATAATATTATTATAATGGGAAGGTTTCAGAATTTTAAAACAAAATTTATTTTTCAACCCCCTCAAAAATACCCCCCTTATTTTTTATAATTTTGTCAGTATTTTTTTGTGTATTTGCGGCTACAATATTATATAAGCAAGGCTACAGAATTTTAAAACCAAATTTATTTTTTAACCCCCAGAAAGCCACCCATTGGTACTTAAATTTTTTTTACTATTTTTACTGTGATCTCACATACGATATTATTATATTCCCAAAGTTATAGAATTTTGACACAAAATTTATTTTTTAACGCCCTTAAAAACAACCCCCTATAATGATCACATTTTTTTACTATATTTAGTGTGTTCTCACATATGATATTATCATATTCACAAGGTTTCAGAATTTTTACACGAAACTTATTTTTTCACACCCTTAAAAACAACCCCCGTAAGGATTAGATTTTTTTTCACAATTTTCCGATGATCTAACGATTACTTTACATTCATTAATGAAGAAAAATAATTTTGTCCCGCTAAAAGATTCAAATTGCCCACTGTGGCGTTGGTCAGATGCGCAGGGCTCTAGCGAAACGGAATGGAGAACACCGTAACCAAAATACTTCTTTCTAATTTATATAAACATAGAGTAGAAACTAGTCATATTATTAATTACAGAGATGTTAAATTACTACACAAGTGTGACAAAGGTCATAAATTAGACATTCTTGCACAGTTTGAAATAGAACAATACAAAAAGATTCCTAATGCTCTTCTTAGTGATCAAACAAATCTTCTTTGTAGACCGTAATTTTGCTAGTTATAGCTTCTCGGATTATTTTGCCAGAGATATAAATACATATTTGAATCTAGTTATTTAGCTTTTGTTTTGTTCCCCACCCTTTTTGTTTTTGTAATTTCATTGTCTCCCGCTTTAAGTTGTAGTGCAATGTGTTGATTTTTGTTGTACCTACGTTCGGTATGCTATTCAAAATTATTTTAACAGTGTTTATCCCCGAATTTTAATCGTAATTGCATATTTTATCGCAATCCATGCTTCCTGTTTCATCTTGATTTGTTTCATACCCTGGATTTTCTTTCTCCTTTGGTGAATTTATACCCAATTGAGTCTCTTCACGTTCCGTTTCTCTCCATATGTTTCGTTAATTTGTTACATACACCAATCATGACTGTGATGCTGAACATTGTATATAGGAGAGTTGTCAACCGGAAATTGGAGGGTTCCTGATTCAAACCAGGCGGAGGTGTTTTTTCCAAAAATTATCCTCAACTGCATTAATTATCATTCGCTTCTTTAGTTGATTCTACATTACTGACGAGTTTACGTAATAACCATTTTCCTTTGAATTTATTCTTCTCTATGAGCTGTTAGCAATAAACATATAGCGATTCCTAGTTACCAAACTTCCATCTATCCCAATAGGTGTCACGACGGTTTGTTTTCGAAACTCGGATTGCAAGTCCTGAAGTGACAATAAAGCCTATAAATTTCCACTGCCTCTGTAGCTCAAATGGAGAGCTGTCAACCGGAAATTGGAGGGTTCCTGGTTCAAATCCAGTCGGAGGTGTTTTTTTTTTCAAAATTAGCCTCACCTGGATTAATTGTCATTCGCTTCTTTAGTTGATTCTACATTACTGACGAGTTTACGTAATAACCATTTCCCCTTGAATTGTATATAGTGTTTGACAGTAAGTATTTTTAAAGAGATTTTTATTATTTTATGATTGTGGTGTCCCCTGAAATATATTTACAGCTAATTATACAGTGTGTTCATTTCAAAAGTATCCACCCTTAATAACTCTTGACCTGATGCGATTACTGCTTTAAGTGGAACCTAGAAAATTTTAGGCTTTATCCTTTCGCCCCCCAGCCACCCCACTTCGAAATTTCAAATGGCATTCCCTACCTTGTGATACAACATTTGAAAGGGCATAATTCTCTACTCAACCACGATAAAAAAAAGCGATTGCAGTCTTTTTTTAATGTGTTGAAATTAAACTTATTCGCATTTTTTTCTATTTTTGAGCCTCTTGTTGGACGAGTTAATATGTTGATATAGATCTCAAGTCTCACAGCAATTATGAATATAAGTATGGATATAAAGGAGCAAACTGAGCGAGTCCTGCATAAAAAGACCACCTAATACGTATATCAAATAAATAATTAACCAAAAAATGTATCCAAATTTATATTGCGAGCGCGCGTAATTTATTAATAGTAGTTCGTTTTACAAATTTACTCCTGTGGCTAGTGTATCAGCTACGGTAAGTAATTGATTTAATTGATTTAAAATAGTTAGGTATCATCATTCATTTGTTTGATGTCAAACATATTTTAAATAATGAAGAAATTTATCAATAATTTACGTTGATAATTAAGAGAAAGTTTTCGACTTAGTAAATACAAATGAACAAACATTTAAACTTATGACTATACACTCACATAATATACTGTGTAAAACATAAAAAAAATCGCGAATGCTCTATTATAACAAAATTAAAAAATCTTGCTGACGATATGTAATTCAAATTTGTTCAGCGGCGGGTGGCATATTCGATTAACAAACCACTCTTGACATAAAATAATTAGCGTTGACGTGTGTTCCGCTTGTCATTTCACTGCGCTTCGACAGGCGAACAATAAGCTAATTAATAATCGATAGTTGGTAATAGTTCGACGATGGCGCGTTACCATTCTCGCAGACCTAGCGGACATACTGCCTAATAAGACAAACTACACAAATGCTTTTATAACCTTAACTCTATACGAAACTTTCCTTCATTAAATTCAGGAAACCTGGACGATACGGCCACGGAGTTTAGCAATATGTGTTCTATATATGAAAGAAAATTACTAAAATTGGACAAAAAAAAAGATATGAAGGTGTTACACTCTTCAGTGGGACACACTGTATATGAAACATTATTGAGCTAACCTTGTCTAAAGAAAACAAAACATTTTGCGTCACCATCCCTTTGCTTATCGTTCTTTGTTTTGCTTAAACGTTCGTTTATGTTTCTTATCTGTCCGTTCTGCCTAAATCCATTGCCGGCTATTAATGTCGGAGATATGCTGTTTTTACTCTCCGTGCAAGAAAACCTACTTTAGAGTCAACATGTTCCGAACAGTTGTTTAGAAAATTTGTATTACCAACAAGTTTATCGAATAGAAAATAAATTTCTTGCGAGTTATGCCGTGTTTCTGAATCCGCAAATGCTGACGTTTCGCAAACCATGTTGCTCTCTTCTTCAGAGCTTACTGCGTAGGTACTGAATTCGAATTCCATTTACAAAAGTTAAGTTTGTAACGTCACATGTGAATTAAAAACATATTATGGCAGTTTGACAGTAATTTCTTATTCTAAAAGCAGGATCATTCAGTATCGTTTGTAATTACTGAGGTGCCGCTTCATAGACTGTCGGAACCGATACCTGAGATTTGAGATACAAAATTCCAGATTTATAGTTGATCAGATAATAGTTTTCCTAGCATATTTTGAATTGAATTTACTGTTGGACAAAATTTAATAAATTCTTGTTTTTTAGACCCCTTATACATTAAATCAGATTTGTGACTATGACTGATCTTTCGAGCATCCAAAACTCTTGATAAAAAATGACCTGTTCTCGAGAAATTAAAATTTAGATCCATTATGAACATTTTGTGATTTGTTGAGCTGCTGAAAACCATCAATTTTTAAGCGAATTTAGAAAAATTAGGATGTTATCAATTTGATACGTTCATATGTGGGATTGAAGCACTCTGATACAATTATCTTCTCCATAGAAGGCAACTTTGTAAGACAGAACCTAATGAAATGTTTGGTGTACATATGGTACAGACCAAAATAAGCCAGAAAATCAAATCAAATGGGTCCTGAAATGAAACGTTCCTGAAATATGGTAGAAACTGGTGGGCTTACTAGCGTGTTGGGAAAGGCCTCGTACGCCTAATAGTCCGGGACGTAATAACAGAAATTTCCGATTCATTTTCGCAAGCTTCATTTTTTGTGTATGAGCTAAGTCTGTAATGTATAATAGTAATCTGAACGTGTGCCGGCGCATCTCCGCGACAGGGGGTTACAGGAGGGTTATAACACCAGCAAAAGAAACAATTTAAAAAAAATTATAGCTGCATACGCGAAACTGATTGTATGTATCAGTTGAAACATAAGAAGCTTAGAAAATATCGTCTGCCACTTAAATTCCTCACCAAAACTCGTCTGCCACCCATATAAGTAAGAGCAAAAAAAATAAAAATTATGTCCGCCAGGATGATATTGATTGAAATGCTTGTTTTTATATCAGCAAACCCAAAAATAATAGTCTGCCAAATAAGATACCACGAAGGTCGTCTGCCAACTCAGTTGCGCTCAGCATGCACCGCGCAGCACCACGGCCAAGACGGTGCACCGTAGCCGCCGCGGCGGCTACGACGCTGCATTTTTATCGGCCTGAAAGACGATCGTTATTATAAATTATTAAACGGCTAACATGAAGTCCTTCCTTTATGTTATATATGTATAAACCCCCTGTCGCGGAAGTGCGCCGGCAGACGTTCAGATTACTATTATACATTACATACATAACGCATACAAAAAAAAATAAAGCTTGCGAAAATGAACCGGAAATTTCTGTCGTTACCTCCCGGACTATAAGGTCTCGGATTCAAACCCTGGCAAGGTCAGAAATTATTCTAATATAAAAAATTTTGCAAGCGCGAAACGCAAGTTATAATTATTGATGTGGACACACCTTTATTATTAACTGCTACGTGAGAACATTATGTACGCAAAAAAGGTGCCGTTTAGTACCGTTAGCTGGAAGTCTGTTCAATTGGTTTAGTTCTTATTAGGCCATACATTTGTGAAGGAATTTACACTCGTTGTACTAATCAAGGTAAGGGCACACTATGCACTAAGATTTTTACTTGGGACTAAAGTAGCCAATTTTGATTTGAACGTTTTAACATACCTTAATTACATTATCAGAAATATTAGTTTGTTTTAGCGATTTTTTAAAAGATTTTTGTTTTGTTTTGAGGAAAGTCATTATCATTTGAAAAATTTGGTATAAGAAATACAATTTGAGCAAAACACAGCATTTATAAATTTTAGAGCAATGCTAAGTTTGAATATACACTTTATTATATTTATTCATGTCATTCGAATGACATTCTTAATGTAGTTTAAAGAGAACTACCTAAAATAAAACTTTTTACTTTATCATACGCAGTAAGATAAAGTATTGTAATCATGCCGAAAAAAAAAATTGAGATTTTAGCGGAAATAGGTCTTTTTGGGTCCCCTGAACATTTTTGACCAAGGTACAAAAAATGTCTGTGTGTGTGTGTGTGTGTGTGTGTGTGTGTGTGTGTGTGTGTGTGTGTGTGTGTGTGTGTGTGTGTGTGCGTGTGTAAACGATTTTTGTGACGACGATTCCGGAGAAACTACTAAAGGTATCGGGACGAAAGTTTATATTTAGAAGTTTTATGACCAAACTTAGAGCTGAAAAGCTTTTGGCTCAAAAGGGTCGAAAGGAACTGGTAGTTTATTCTAAACCCTTTTCAATGATTTTGCAAATGAGCCGCCATTTCTGTAATTTCGACAAAATAGTTAAATAATAAATTAAAGTAGAGGAAATTTTGAATAATTTACCCCTATGACTTTTTTTGGTAAAATTAACAGTTTAGCTTCAAGACCAAATTCTATTTGATCGAGATCGATCGCATCTGCATTAATATGAAATTACATAGTAGCCTGGATTTGACAAATATTTTTTTGTGCTGTCACCGGCGATTAGAAATATCAACATACGACACGTGCCGGCACCTTTGATGTCGGTGTTCCAAGTTTTACAAAACTAGCAGGCGCGATAGCCGTGATTTGAAAAAGTCTGCTAGATGGCGCCACTGCAAAAGAGGCAAATTTATTACTTCAAACTGACACGGACACTGTCACATTGACAGAAAAATGTAAACTGTCACTCTGACAGGAAAGTGTAATAGTATATTGCTTGGTATATTGCCGCCTGCTGTCACCACAGAAATGTCTATGGCTGTCACACTCGAAAACAGCTGATTTCATCACAGGTTGGAGAACCGCTATGGAACGTTGCCACTCTAGTGCGGCAATGTACAAAGTACAAAATTCAAATAAAATAAGATCACCAATTTGATTGTTTCTTGATAAGCAATATCAACCCGTTGTTATATCTAATTGTAAAAATGATAAATTGACAAAATTGTAAATAAAGTATAGCGATGAGTATGTTGGTCAGTGTGTTGGTCAGTATGTTGGTACGGATGTGACATCTACAGTGTCATGAACGAATATAAATCTGTCAGAATTTGAATTATCTTTTTAAACTTGATTTTTCGTAGTAGCGGTATCAACCTAACATTTCCTATACAGAAATATAACCATCTTAGATTTTTTTAAAATACGTATTTCTCAAAAAGCAACACAAAAACGTTGATGTTACTCCTGCCGAAAACTACATAGCGCGACTCGCTCACATGCGACGGCGATGCTCCGCCATCGGCGACGCGCGGTCACGCGCCGCATCACCGCTCGTCGTGCTATTCCGTACTTTCGGCACTTGTGAGATAAATAACTATTATTCTGATGACAGTAGGTAGTGTCAAATGCTGATGCTTTGCCAATACCTGCTATTGATACTATTGACTATTAAAATATCTGTCAAATCCTGGCTAACTAGTTTAATTTTAATGCAGACACGATTTATCTCAATCAAATAGATTCTCCTGCAGCTAAACTATTAATTTTATAATTTGTATGATAAAGTCATGTGCCTGGCCACATCAGATTTTTTTAAGAACAACAGAAAAATTAAGATAACATTACAAAATGGTACGAAACAAATACGTGTTAAGAATCTATATATTTTGTACATCTACATTCTACATGTTGGTTTTTACTATTTAGCAACAATGTAGATAGTTATTACGCAATTTACAAAAAAAAATTATCATGTTTTCAACAACAATAGTATATGTATATTGTGTACCAAGCCGAGAAAGTGGTTCTTTTCCGGGCCAAGAGAAGGGCACAGGCGATCGTAGCGAGCATGGGTACTTCTTGAGGCCCAGAAAACCACTTTCTGGGCGTGGTGCACACATAATATTTTATCCTACACAACAATATCGTAATAAAATCACCCATTTCTAAAGACTAATCTCTGACATATTGGCTTTTGACAAATAAAATCCGTTGACATTTTAATCACAAACGTCAAACCGAATCGAAAACTGTGTTTTGATTGGGCAGAGTTATATTGTGTACAATTATTTTCGTGGCTAGTGCCGAAAAGTGTTCATTACAGGCCGGACTGGGGCTGGCGGGCAAATACCATCTTTCGTGTGTCCATAGAGACGCGAAAATGACATTTTCGCATCGTGTAGGATAAAAAGTGATGTTCTGCTTACTTTGCAAATATATAGTTTGCTATAGTTTTTACTAATCATAATGTGTAATTCAATCAGTCCATTCAAAAGCCAATATGTTTTTCCGCTGGGGAACAACAACTTATGTACGTAGCATGTTTGTTTCTCTCTTAAGACTGTAAAATAACAAATTAAGCAAAAGAAATTAAGCACTTTTGGGACAATCGCGAAACAATTTACGTCGAGTACGTCCGCAATCCATCTCAACTTACACGAACTCCAGGAGAGGTTCACATTAAATATTAGTAATTTAAGTGTCAGTATACGGGAACCAAACAATCTACGTTAAGCGACAAACTTCTCCAAATTAGAGCATCTAAACTGGCAACTTCGCCGGTCTGAAATAGACTTGTAATGGTCCCGTAATATCAGATATATTCTCCCCGTTCTGTATCCTCCATGGTCGGTATTCTGCTATCCGTATATAAAATGTAATGCATTAAAAAACTTGACAGTGGTAAGGAAGATATTCCTTTGAACGGCTCTAATCTCCGAATGGGGTCGGGAATGGAATGGCGCCTGCTAAATTTCCCAATAGTATTGCGGAACAAAAGAAATAACGGTATTACGTAATTCGCTTTGAACGTCTCGCGCCCTTTGTTCTATTCTCCTTTTCATGGAACGCTGTGATCTGCTATTTTAAATTCGAATTCGTGTGTATCACACGGGGATTATCCACTGAAAATGTGAATAAAAATAAAACAGACATCAGTTAGAATACTTGTGTAAATGATATTTTAAGGATCATTCAGAAAATAAACACTGTAATAACCAGCAGAGAGATAAAATACCAGGATTTCAACTAGCTTGTTTTTTTAAAGGTATTTCCCTACATTTTTTTCTCCGATATTTAGTTCAGGATACATTTCTGAATTCAAGGTTCGCCTAATTTTGTAGCCTAACATGCGAAAAATGTGGGGAAAACAAACGAAAACGAAAAGTAATTATTTTGAGTTTGTTGTAGCTAACGTGCCCCTAATAATGCCCCTTCCCCACATCCTATACACCAGGGATCACCAACGTTTCTTTTTCCTAGAGCACATTCTAGGATAATGGTGGGGCTGCGGAGTGCAGGTACCAGCATGTTCTTCAAAAAGTTTTAATTCTAAAAGTGCTATTTTGATATACCTATGAGACCAGAGCAAAAAAAATCTGATGTGGCCAGGCACATGACTTTATCATACAAAATATAAAACTAATAGTTTAGCTGCATGAAAATCTACTTGATTGAGATAAACCGTGTCTGCATTAAAATTAAACTAGTTAGCCAGTATTTGACAGATATTTTGTATCGATATAGTATCGATAGTAGGTATTGTCAAAGCATCAGCATTTGACACTACCTACTGTCATCAGAATAATAGTTATTTATCTCACAAGTGCCGAAAGTACGGAATATCGCGACTAGCGGTGATGCGGCGCGCCACCGATGGCGGAATGTCGCTGTCGCATGTGACCGAGTCGCGCAGTTTTCGGCAGGAGTGACATAAACGTTTTTTGTGTTGCTTTTTGAGAAATAGGTATTTACAAAAAACTCAAAAATCGTTATATTTCTCTATAGGAAATTTAGTTAGGTTGATACCACTTCTACGAAACGTCAAGTTTAAAAAGCTAATTCAAATTCTGACAGATTTATATTCGTTCATGACACTGTACTTAGATGTCACATCCGTACCAACATACTAAAATATAACTACACTCATCGCTATACTTTATTAACAATTTTCTCAATTTATCGTTTTTACAATTAGATATAACAACGGGTTGATATTTCTTATCAACAAACAATCAAATTGGTGATCTTATTTTATTTGAATTTTGTATTTTGTACTTTGCAGCACTAGAGCGGCAACGTTCCATAGCGGTTCCCAACCTCTAACGAAATCAGCTGTTTTCGAGTGTGACAGCCATAGACATTTCTGTGGTGACAGCACAAAAAAATATTTGTCAAATCCAGGCTACTAAGTAGTTTCATATCAATGCAAATGCGACCGATTTCGCTCAAATAGAATTTGCTCTTGAAGCTAAACTACTAATTTTACCAAAAAATATCATAGGCATAAATTATTCAAAATTTCCTCTACTTTAATTTATTATTTAACTATTTCGACGAAATTACAGAAATGGCAGCTAATTTGCAAAATCCTTGAAAAATGCTTAGAGGAAACAGCCAGTCTGGTCATAAAACACACACACACACACACACACACACACACACACACACACACACACACACACACACACACACACACACACACACACACACACACACACACACACACACACACACACACACACACACACACACACACACACACACACACACACACACACACACACACACACACACACACACACACACACACACACACACACACACACACACACACACACACACACACACACACACACACACACACACACACACACACACACACACACACACACACACACACACACACACACACACACACACACACACACACACACACACACACACACACACACACACACACACACACACACACACACACACACACACACACACACACACACACACACACACACACACACACACACACACACACACACACACACACACACACACACACACACACACACACACACACACACACACACACACACACACACACACACACACAGACATTTTTTTGTACCTTGGTCAAAAATGGTCAGGGGACCCAAAAAGACCTATTTCCGCTAAAATCTCAATTTTTTTTTCGGCATGATTACAATACTCTACCATACTGCGTATGATAAAGTAAAAATGAAATCTTACAAGTGTTCAACAAAATGGACATAAATTATTTTTTATATTTTTAGATTGAAAGTGTACTTAAATAACAATATATGCAAAGTTTAAGACAATGTGATCTTTGGCATTGCATTTTGTTGTCGAGATCTGTACTTCGATTTTAGAATTCATGGTTGAAAACAATAATTCGCACATCTATTTTGAACCGTTATGTCGGTTCTTTCCTTCTTTACAATCTTGGCTGTTCTTTTCAAGAATGGAAAGTTTTTTATCTGGTATATAGGAAAAATGTTCAGTAGCATCTAAAACAATTAAAAAATCTACTCAAATCAGTAAGAAAAAAATGGGTTGTCATTTTTAGAAAATATCGATGACGCGTTAAGTCAGTTACAATTAAAGGTTGAAAATTTCATTCTACACAGATGAGAAGAAATTAAAGTTTCAAAGATATTTTAAAAACTCCGTTTCAGAAACTTTGTCATTTTCCATAATTTGCGCACTCACTATACCGGGTAATTCAATTTCGAGGGTCACCATGGGGATCTCGCTTATTAGGGGAGATAGACCCTATGTTTATATTTGGCAGTTACGTATTTTTGTGTTGATCAATTATCTGAAAAGAAATTTAAGCTGTCATTTTTCATTTTTAAGATATCCGCGAAAAACTGAAATCTTAAGATGTCGTTTTTAATTTTTTATTCAAAACCAAATGTAGCTAGAAATTTGAAACAAAAACTTTCTACTGCTCTACTTTTTAACAAGGAATGCAGTGTCATTTTTTAGTTTGAAATTACATCAAAGATGGCGGCTTAACTATGGCCAACTTTTGTTTTTCTTATGGGCGCCATGTTGAATTTTGGCATTTTCCGATAATCGTGTCATTTCTCATTTCCGCAATGTATAACATGTTAGCATTATGTTATAAAAGAATGGTATAATAATCAAAAAAAAAAAAAAAAAAAAAAAAAAAAAAAAAAAAAAAAAACGCAGAGGGAGCTTGGACGAAATGCACTTGGATCAAGCAGCGCGCAGCGTTGCGTTTGCCATTTATCTAAATATTTGGTTGATTATGGATATGAAATGCCGTTTACCAACAACGAAAACCGTTATATGATAACGGCTTATTATTGTTCTCATAGAAATGCCCCATCGTACAATAATCCTAACATTGGACAGAAATTTAGCGGAGCTAGGATGGTTTAGTAAACCCCGCAATTCTAAAATGCTTACATCATTTGGTCGGATGTGTCGAAATTTACAAATTTTAGAATGTTTAATCGGACAATGAGCATTATTGAATGACAGAAAATCTTAGGCACACCAGACCAATGAGGCCACTGCAACGGTTTGGTATTAATGTTTGGATGGGGATGTACCAGAACCATTTAGTTTGGCCATTCATGTTCCAGGAAAAATTGAATGGAGAACGATATTTAAATCTTCTGCGCACCGAAGTTGCAGACTGTTTTGACGATGATGCGGTAGAATAATGTGGATAACGTGAATAATGTAGTGGCAGCAAGATGAAGCACCGCCTCACAATGCGACAATTCTACGAAATTATTCGAATCAACAATTACCATCAACAATGGCTGGGTTGGTAATGGTTGAGTGATGTCCAGCTAGATCCCCTCATTTAAGTCCTCTGGATTATTTTCTATGGGGAAGTGTGAACGACGTAATTTATCACGATACTCGCAGAAATATCGAGGAACTGCGGTTAATGCTATTCCGTGAAGAACGGATAGAAGAGCATTACATGTTGAAAAACGGGCACGGTTTTATATCTTCAAGAAAATGGCGACCTATTTGAACATTTACTTAAAAAATAATGCTTTCTTTACAATCTTAATGTTGTTAATCCAAAGCACTCTTGGTCTGTCCGGCGGTCTGTAACCAAGTTCCAGTTGGGTACCTGATAACCACGACAAACAACTAGAAAAGCCAAAAGCTTTTTTGTTCTTACACCATTGTTTTAAAAAATTATGCCAACATGTTATACATTGCGCAAATGAGAAAAACACGACTATCGGAAAATGTCAAAATTCAACATGGCGCCCATAAGAAAAACAAAAGTTGGTTACGCCGCCATCTGTGATGTTATTTCAAATTAAAAATAACACTGCATTCCTTGTTAAAAAGTACCTGTAGAATGTTTTTGTTTCCAATGTCTACATTTGGGTTTGATAAAAAAAAACAAAAACGATATCTTAAGATTTTAGTTTTTTTGCGGATATCTTCAAAACGAAAAATGATAGCTTAAATTTCTTTTCTGATAATTGATCAACACAAAAATACGAAACTTTGCCAAATTTAAATATAGGCTCTATCTCCACTAATAAGCGAGATCCCCATGGTGAGCCTCGAAATTGTCTCACCCGGTATGTAATCTCATTTCAAACTGTTCTTGCATCATTTGCGCTCAATTCATGACAAATGATGTCAAATTTACTATCACCTATGTATCACTTTCTTCATATTTAAAAAAATCAAACCAGTTTAGGTTTTAATAAATTTACAGAGCCTATAGGCTCTGTAGATATATCTATCGTTGTAGCAATATGTTCGCGTTTTCCTTATAACGCCAAGTCTACACAATATAAAATGTGTTCAATAAAAATTAGATATGAACCAAATTGACAGTTGTGGCCGATCAGTGGTGCGCAACCAAGAAAAGTCGGTTGACGTGCGCAGGGGTTAACACCTCTTCTATACACCTTAGCATTGAAGTGGAAATAATTTGTCAAAAAGTCGCAGCCTCCATAACGTATGTCAATTATAAGTTAAGTGACTTTTCCCCATTAATTAATTACTTAACATTCGCGTAATCAAATATGGAAGAAATTTGATCCACCTTAAATAAGAGTGAGTTCACCCAAATACTGGGAACACCAGATAACATTGCCATTGCTAGACAGTTTCAAGGATGTCAGCGCTGATCTACCAGCCCGGCGAAACTTCTGAGCTCAAAGCTGTTCGAATAATTCTATGATATATGACTTCTACTACTACCCCTAAACAAATAACACCCTTCAGGCGCTGACCAACGCACGCCTCAGTAACAGCCGCCATTGTCTGGAAATGCCAAACCCTCATCAATTAAACTAAATACATTAAATAATAAAGCTAAATAACCATTAGATGAGTTATGAAGCTTACTTTCATCTCAGTGGTTATGTTAAATAAACATAATTGTCGGTAGCGCGAATAACCATCGAGAATTCAACGAAACCCCCTTCATTTTCTAACACTACACTTTACGCTATATCAAGTAAGTGCGATAACCGGATTTTTTTTGAAAATGAGGAAAAGGGTCACTTCGTTTCGTTGAAACGTTTCCCCAGTTGCGACTGTTTCCTATTCCTGTACCTCAAAACGAAAGAACATGTCGCTGTTGGAAGTACGCTCTTCGAAAAATGGGTACCTTCAAGCAAAAGTGTTTAGGAATAATACACCGGGGACGATCCGGAATCTAACACAGAATTCTAGAAGAGGTGGCTATAATTACGTTGCAGATATTTCAGAATATCACGAATTGAGTTAGGTCCCGGATAGATGAATGTATGCGTCGTAATTGACACTAATTGAAATTGTATGTAGGGGAGACCGGGCCACATTGGGGCGCATTTTGACATCCGCATATAGTTGCCTTATTTTCCACAATAACTTGGTTGGTAATGGCAATACTACATAATATATACATTTATCCAGGTATATAAACCGGAAATTTTAAGTTGAATAAAGTATTTTTGGAATTATAGTAACTTTTCAATTTGCAGTTTGTCCCAATGTGCCCAGGCCCGGAGGTCGGGCAAGTCAGCGGCGCAACTTTTGCAAAATGAAAATCATTATATCCTGATATTTTGCTATTTTTTTACCAAAATACCGATTTTTTGCTTTGTTAGTTTTCGAGATACCGAGGCCCCGGCGCCGCTGACGTGCCGGCAACTCACCGGCGCTATGTCAAAACACATGAATTTCAAAAATGTGAGCAGCCTATATCTTTTTGCTAATTATTTACAAAAAAAGATTTTTTTTGCCTTGTTAGTATCCGAGATATAGGGGTGCGCCGCTGATGTCCCGGCAAATCAGCAGTGCACTATGTCAAAACAAAAGAATTTGAAAAATGTAAGCAGCCTATATTTTTTTGCTAACTATTTACCAAAAAAGATTTTTTTTGGTTTGTTAGTATCCAAGATATAGGGGTGCGCCGCTGACGTGCCGGCAACTCAGCGGCGCACTATGTCAAAACAAAAGATTTTGAAAATTGTGAGCAGCCTCTTGCTTAACCTGTTTAAGTATAAGAGGCAAGGGAAGAAACCCTTTTTGCCTCGCCTAGATAATTTTTTACGCCTACTTGACTGCGTAACGAATTGCGTGTAAGATAAAAATAACATGAATACTCACGTTAATCGTGATTTAAAAATTAAAAAAGTACCTGGCCCAGCTGGACCGATTTCGACTGGGTCTATGAACTCCTGGGACCCTATTCTCGTCATCTTTTTGAAGCAAATGCGTGACTTTGCGAATGGAGTAGGGATATCACCGGTTGCCCGTATCTATGAGCAAGTTTGCTTGTTGCTAAGAACAATAACACACGCGCCACGCCCATACGTTCCCATACGTTTGTTTGAAAAGTATGGGCATGGCGCGTGCGTTATTGTTCTTAGCAACAACCTAGATACGAACCAGAGGGCAACCGGTAACATCCCTACTCCATTCGCAAAGTCACGCATTCGCTTCAAAAAGATGACGAGAATAGGGTCCCTGACGAGTTCGTATAGACCGGCCAGCTGACGCAGAAAGGCAACCAAAAACATTACAAATACACGAATGACTAGAGATAGAAAATATTGGATAAAAACGTAAGTAAAAAGGACGGTACGGCAGCAATAGGGCGGCAGGATGACTAGAATATTGGTGACTTGATTAAATAAATTAGATTGAATAAATAAGACATGATATACGGGTGCGCCGCTGACGTGCCGGCAACTTAGCGGCGCACTATGTCAAAACAAATGAATTTGAAAAATGTGAGCAGCCTATATTTGTTTGCTCACTTTTGCTAATTATTTACCATAAAAGTTTTTTTTGCTTTGTTAGTATCCGAGACATAGGGGATACTAACAAAGCTTTTTTATAAAAAGAAAAAATATTTTTAGTTTTCTAGATATACAGGCTGTCCCACGCTAGATGCAAAGTACATCAACGACGTTAAGAAAAATAAGAAAATATTTTCACAACGACGCCGACGTACCAACACTAACTTATGATTTTTGAATGGACTGTTTCTGAGATATTGTGAAATTAATGTAAAAACGTGCATTTTTCTGAAAATAATTCAGGGGTTCTGATTATTTCCGTAAAACTAACAACGATAAATAAACAAAAGAACTTATTTTGGATAGTAAAAATATCGCACTTTTCAACAGTTACCTACCATTGATTTGCGATTACAATATGACTCATCCGGATAATGGAGGTTTGCTAAATATCAAATAACTTAAGAATTTAAATGTAATACAGATCAGTAAACCAGCTTTCGAAAAATGCCTAACTCAACAGCTACAAAGTTAGTAAGCATCTAGTTTCAACAAATTCCAACAATCGCACAAATATAAAGACCTGAAATGAAATAATTTCAAACTTCAATTGAGAAATACACAAACAAATATAATCATCCAACAACTTGTTTGTTTAGGTACCAATCGAAAATTGTTTAAAATTTTCATTAAACGTCTGTGGTCCTAATTATTTAAGGAATTATTAATGAGTTCTTGGTCTTTGGGTGGTATTTTCGTACACTTAACACAGTAATAAAGTTACAGTAATACTCTCATAAGATGCAATAACTAAATGAAATGTTTACTGAAATAATTATTATTTGTTCAGTTTACAATTCTCAATAAAAGGTAGGTCAGTACATGGTCATATTTTCCGTTCAGGTTAATGTGTTTAAGTCTTCGGATTCTCGGTGGATATATGACATTTTCCATCATTTCTACAAAAATTATTTGATAACACCCCCTTATTCTTCATGTTTATCGTAGTTGTGATTCCCCCATAAATTTCTCCTCATCTCTCCACTAGTAAGAAACCAAGCATGGTCAAATCAGGCAATCTAGTTTGCCAGAGCGTTTGACTACATAAACAATTTAATGTCTTTTATTAATATTGATTAAACAATATTGTAGTGAAACCATTTTAAACATGCTGCTGCATGAAGAGAAGAATTATTACAGTTGTGAGATTGTTGAATTTTGTCGTACCATCTAGATATTTAATATTAATTTATGAATTGTTGTTATATGTCAATGTCGAATTAGATGCTTAATAACTTTTTACTGATTTTTCGATAATTTGAAGTATGTTAAGGCATAGAGAGAGTTCCATTTCCAATTTTTTGTTTTGTGACATTTAGCATACCTTCAGTTATTCGGGATAAGTCATATAAGAATCGCAAATCAATAATAACTATCAAAAGGTGCGCTATTTTTACTATGCAAAATAAGTTTTTTTTTTGTTTCCTGTTTGCTAGTAAGTTACCTCAGAATATTTTTTTGAAAAATACAGGCTTTTGTCATTCTTTTCAGAATAACTCGGAAACAGTGGATAACAGCCTAATACAAGATGTTGCCAAAACCATTACGATACAAATTTTAATCAAAAACTGCAATAATGTACCCAGTGTTCCATTAAAACCACGGAACATAGGTTTGTACGTCGTTGTAAAATAACCTTTATATGTATATATAAATAAATATCTTCTTTCTGTGGAATGAATGATTTTACACAACTTTTGTATACGGAAGAGTTGTGTATTTCTTAAGACCATTAATGTACATTGTATCTAGCCACTCTGTATATGTATAAGAAAGCAAAACAGTTTTTTGGTAAAAAATTAGCGAAAACTATGGGCTCACAAATTTCAATTTAATTTGGTTTTACCTAGAGCGCAGCTGAGTTGCCAACACGTCAGCGGCGCACCCACATATGTCGGACACTATCAAAGGAAACAAAATCTTTTTTGGTAAAAGATTAGCAAAAAAATTGAGAATAAAAAAATATAGGCCGCTCACAATTTTCCAATTCATTTGTTTTAACATAGCGCCGCTAAGTTGCCGGCACGTCAGGGGCGCACCCCTATATCTCGGATACTAACAAAGCAAAAAAAATATTTTTTGTAAATAATTAGCAAAAAATTAACAAAAAAAGATAGGCTGCTCACATTTTTCAAATTCAAATATGATACACCGAGGCGCATATGGCATAAATGAGTAAATTTCGCACAACTAAATACATTTCCCTTATTTCCCTGTCCCAAACTGCCCCAGTGGAAATGTCGCAATGTGCCTCAACATGAGTTTTAAGAATTGAAAAATTCTAGAAAATTGAAGGTTATGATTTGGTAGCCACCAATAGCGCTAATGTATGAAGAATATATGTAAAATTTTATAAATATACATAATATACAATATAACATGTAAACTTGTGTAGAGCCTTACGAACAGACGTAGAAAATACTTACTTGGTTAACCAAAAACTGATACATTCATCAACAAACGTAGTTTTGACACTAACGTGCTGGAATTTTTTTTTATATTGTTTACATTCACTGACGCATGTTCTGTGTGAATGGACATTTAATCGCATATCATTAAGGCGGTGAATTTAAAGTGGTCCAATGTGCCCCGTGTCCCAACCTGCCCCGGTATCGCCTGAATCAAAATTATCTAGTTTTTAGTTACTGTTGATTCTATTGTATCAACAATCCTGCATGGATTTAAATAGCATTGCTTGCTCAGCTTTTTATGATTGTGGGTTGCATTTAGTGTTTACTACAATTACGTTAATTCGACAATCAGTTTTTTTATTCTTTAAAGCTTCAACTATAGGTTTTTACACGAAAAAAACACCGTTCAGGTATCCTTTTTGTGTTGAACCAGTTGAGTTACAATTAGTCGAAGATCCCATTCACTGCGTGATTACTCAATCTGCTTTTCAAAATACATTTTTTATAGCTAATTATGAATAGACGAATATGTTCGAATATGTTGCCGGGTTGCCTATCAAAATGAGACCGCAGGTAATTTTAATTAAAATTAAATTAGTTATTTTTTCCAAACAAATTCGTTCATTTGTTTTAAGATAAATTATAATTGATTGCAAAGAGAGATACGCAAAGAACTTGAATAGTTTGGGTTGTCTTTTTTTTGCCGTGTGGTGTAAACATGTACTACTGTGTCAAAGATTTACACGTTCATAGCGTATCTTCATAAATTATAAATCAAATTAAAGCTATTTTTTTCAAGCTCTCTATCCGACAAGGGCGCAGTGTGTCACCTGAAAGCGCAGATAAAAAAAGAGACATGGATGGGCAAACTTCTGCCCATCCATGTTTCTGTATTTATCTGAGGCTTTACGTCGTTTTAGACCTAGTGCGCATGCATCTATAGATACTGTGCACAACTAAGGCATAAGCAATAGATCAGTGTGTCAAACTTATTTATAGAAATTTACAAAATTCTGAACAGAACTGCAGCGGACAGCATACAAAAAAAAACAAAAAAATAAATTTTAGCAAAATCTGCTAAATGGAGAGAAAATCGACAATTTTTGACAAATTTTTATTATCCCCTATTTCGTTTTGTAGTTCAGCATTACCCCAAATCTCTAAAGGCAAAGTTTCATGTACATTAAAAATAATGACATTTATTTTTTGTGATACAAGTGATACAATTTGGCTTATCATCGTGAATGTGTAGCATTAACATTTCACGTTCAACTAAAAATTACTGCCACAATATGTTTTTAATCTCATGATCCAATTCAAATGATATTTGCGAAGATATTTGAAGAATATTTCGATTATTAATACATAATCTTTCATTATTTTACAAAATTGAAAATGGTAGGTGCAGTTCCATACAAATCCGTATAGCGAATAATCGCGGAAAAATCCGCTACCGAGTAGTTGGCATTATTTCATAAAAAACTGATGGGATGATTCATATTGAATGCTATTGTCGAATGTGTCGAAACTAATCTACATTAGAATAACTGTTTATGTATCACTTATATCCTCAGGGAGACTACAAACACAGATCATGGACACACATAATTTTTGTTTCAGGATCGCTTTAAGTTTACAATACTAAATGCGGTGTTGGTATCGAAGAAAAGCGATCTGGCTGCGCTTGTCGATGCCGAGGCCCGGGTCATGTTGCTGTACTGCACTAGGGAAGAAGCGATCGAAATTCTTACCGCAGCGAAGGATTACCACCTCACCGGCGAGAATTACGTATGGGTGGTGACGCAGAGCGTTATTGAAAACCCACAGCAACCGCCCAATCAGTTCCCAATCGGAATGCTCGGTAAGTAAATTTGATCATATAAACCAGTGCTCCGCAACAGGGCGTCGCTCAGGCACACCGGTTACAGTACCTACACCGGTTGCAAAAATGTTAAGTTCTGCGTTTGAAGGCGCATAACTCAGGAACAACATAACGGAAAAAATGAAATAAAGTTAGTTATAGGTACTCCTGAATTTTCTCTTTATAATATGTGTGACTATCATTTTCTTGCCCCAATGATTTACCATGAGCTTGCGAGAATATAAAAATGTTACCCAATTTGCGCCGTTTTCAATTAACGCACGTTTTTCAATTTTTTGCTTCTAAACCGTTTGCCAGAAAAATTCACTCAGGTACCATTTAGTATCTCACCTACAGATTGGCGATTTTTACTTCATTTGTTTTGTAATAAATGTAGTAAACAACGTTTCTATGAAATCGGATATCTCAGAAACGGATGTCAGTATGACAACGGGATGCGGACGTAAATAATCGCCATTTCTCACTTAAAAAACTACTGAAATATAATCACATTTGAGTTGTTAATATTCTTTTTATAGCGATTTATTTGTTCGATATTATTTTCGCACAGCGCGCAAGTACGTTACGTTCCTAGCAATGTGTCAGAACTGCGGTGTGAACGCATTAGTAGACTTATTCGCCTACTAAAACAAAACGAGCAAATCTAGATGGGGCTGTAATAAACAACGGAACATCACTGATTGTGACAGTTACTACTCAATGCGTTCATCATATCATCAAAACTGTATTACTTAGTTAAATAATGCTAAGTTGATTGCTTTTAACTTAGCTTACTTACTACTTCAACTTAAAAATAGAAAATAAATATTAGTGAATATTATGGAGTTTAAGAAAGGACGTCCAACCTCGCCGATAAATCAATCCAGCACGAGCGTTGTTGTAAAAAAATTAAGATTTGGCCAAGACAGTGCAAAAAGAATTATATTCAATACGGGTTTTCCTGCAGCAAAACTTCCGAGGATATTGTAATGCCAGAATGCGTTTATTTGCGGAGAAAAACTTTCCAACGAATCAATGGTCCCAAGTAAACTGATTCGTCACTTGCAAACCAAACACCCCAATTGCGCCAACAACGACAAAACATATTTTCAAGGAATTTGTAGTATTATTTAGAGAATAGAATTTAGAATTTATAACATTATTATTTATATACCCATATAAAAAGGCTATCCGAAAAGCAATAAGGCACTGACTGCTTAAACGTAGCTTCCTGCTGCCAAATGGTGCCGATACGTACAGCCTGCTCAAATATGTCTATTTTTTTTAACTTTCATTACTTAACTCTTTGATGTAGGATCGTCAAATTTGACTATCACGTAGAGACCGATGTGTGTAGGTGCTAATTTTGAGTATACTAATGAGTTTCAATTAATTCATATAGAAAAAAATCTGATGTGGCCAGGCACATGACTTTATCATACAATATATAAAATTAATAGTTTAGCTGCATGAGAATCTATTTGACTGAGATAAATCGTGTCTGCATTAAAATTAAACTAGTTAGCCAGGATTTGACAGATACTTTGATAGTCAATAGTATCAATCGAAGGTATTGTCAAAGCATCAGCATTTGACACTACCTACTGTCATCAGAATAATAGTTGTTTATCACAAGTGCCGAAAGTACGGAATACCACAACGATCGGTGATGCGGCGCGTCACCGATGGCGGAGCGTCGTTGTCGCATGTGAGCGACTCGCGCTATGTAGTTTTCGGCAGGAGTGACATCAACGTTCTTTTGTATTGCTTTTTGAGAAATACGTATTTAAAAAAAAAATCAAAAATGGTTATTTTTCGGTATAGAAAATGTTAGGTTGATACCACTACGAAATGTCAAGTTTAAAAAGCTAATTCAAATTCTGACAGATTTATATTCGTTCATGACACTGTAGATGACGTTCCATAGCGGTTCTCCGAGTGTGACAGCGTGGTGACAGCCATAGACATTTCTGTGGTGACAGCACAAAAAAAATATTTGTCAAAATCCTGGCTACTATGTAGTTTCATATCAATGCAGATGCGACCGATCTCGATCAAATAGAATTTGCTCTTGCAGCTAAACTATTAATGTTACCAAAAAATGTCATAGGCATAAATTATTCAAAATTTCCTCTACCTTAATTTATTAATTAACTATGTCGAAATTACAGAAATGGCGGCTCATTTCCAAAATCCTTCAAAAAGGCTTAGAATAAACTCCCAGTTTCTTTGGACCCTTGTGAACCAAAACCTTTTCAGCTCTAAGTTAGGTCATGAAACTTCTAAATATGAACTTTCGCCCCGATACCTTCAGTAGTTTCGCCGGAATCGTCGCCACAAAAATCGTTTGCACACACACATACATACACACACACACACAGACATTTTTTTGTACCTTGGTCAAAAATGTTCAGGGGACCCAAAAAGACCTATTTCCGCTAAAATCTCAAATTTTTTTTTCGGCACGATTACAATACTTTACATACTGCGTATGATAAAGTAAAAAGTTAAGAAGTGTAATTTTCTAGCCATCCCTGTGGAATTTATTACACCGCCAGATAATCGAGTTTGGACAAAAGGCCAATGCTGGCCAAACATAATGAGAAAGTTAAGATCGTTAACCGATAGTCCGTTGATTTGTTACAAATGTAACGGAAGATAACGTTAGCCGTTAATAGTTAACTTTATATAAAAAAATGTAGGTTGTATTTATCGCCGATCTGCTAGTGAGTATGCAACCCAAATAACAGCGAACCTTTCGTTGCATAAGTTAAACTGACCTTAGGAGTTTTTCAAACTAGGTAACGGACTAAAATAATTACATGCTAAAAACAGAAAAGACTAAAAAGAAGATAATTCGGGGGCATGCTATACATATATGGGGTATTCTTTCTGAAGTGTCACAATCCAAAAATGAAAAGTTTTGGGGTATAGTTGAAACTTTAGAGAATTATTGTACTTCATAACAGTAACAAATACCTAAAATAACAGATCATGGAAAAAAAATGTGAAAACTACTAGGCGTTGAAGTTTGGACGTTTTGAGTGACACGGTCATTTTTAGATTTGTGTAACTCCAGTAAATCTTTATATATTTTTTTTATTTAGTGCATTTTAAGGCATTTTCATAAACATTTTAATGTTTAGAAAAAAATAAAAAACAAAAATGTAAGACCGTTTTTTAACAAGTAATTTTGTAATTCCATTTTTGATCCATTTGGGTACTTTTAATTTTTTTAAAAAAATTTTCATTCGAAAGCCGAGGTTTTTTCCTATACAATGACTAAATATGAAAGTGGGACAAAAGTGGGTTTGGGAGAAACGTAATAACTAAGCAAACGGAGCACCCGCGCTTCATACGCCAGCACCAGCGTCCAGGCCGTGGCGCGTAGGTGACCCATTTGTCTACTTCAGTAACATTTAATAATAATAATAATAATCCACGCCTTAACATCCCTTAACAGCTTTCGCCACTACGGGAGCATCGGCAGGCCCGAATTATCATTAGTATGGCCCGCGTCTGTAGCATGTCTTAAGTTGTTTGGCTTTCAGCATTCGCCGAGGTGTAAAGGAAAACCACAGAAAAACCTTCACTCTGAAAGCAGGGCGAGGTAGGTCTGTTTCAAGTCGAATTTCTTTTTCTGGATTTTTTTATATCGTATTTGTGTATTTGATTCTTCTTGTTTCTTTTTCTGTCTGAAATGGATGGAGCAAGTAAAAAGGGAATTCAATTTTCATATTTATTGGAATAAATGGATAAATAGTTTTAGCAAACTTGGTCACACATCATTTGATTTACGTGGTATATCACTTAAATTACAAGAACAGTTTCCATCTATATCAAAGTCTCCAAAAATTTCTTCTAAATGTAGAAAAGAACTTTATACATTAAAGACATAATTTGAATGCAGAGTCAAATTCTTCTGTTCTTGATACAGCTCTGTCTAATTATATCATTCCTTCTGAAATGGACATTTGTGACAATGAGTCGGAAATCGAAGAATCTGATCATAATAGAGATTTTGCACTTGATTTTGCATCGAATATATTTCCGCTAAAAACACCTTGCGTTGACGGGAATCATAGGTCGGGAGTCGAAGTTCTAGAAGCAATTATTGACGATGGCGTTTATAGCGCGGGTGCTGCGTTTACTTAGTTATTAATTTTCGAAGATTTAGGGCGAAACGGAAACTGTTCTTGTCATTTAAGTGATATACCACGTAAATCAGATGACGTGTGCCCAAGTTTTCTAAAAGGATTTATGCATTTATTCCTCCAAATATAATAATCAAAGTCCCCTTTTACTTGCTCCCTTTCAGCTGAAAAAGAAACAAGAATAAACAAAAACAACACAAATACGAGTAAAAAATACAAAAAAACATAAAATACCAGAAAAAGCAATTCGTCTTGAAACACACCTACTTTGAAGTACATGTTATAAGATGTTACTGAAGTAGGGATACAAATGGGTAACCTACGCGCCACTGCCTGGACGCCCGCTGGCGTATGTAGCGCGGGTGCTCTGTTTGTTTAATTACTAATTTTCTCCCAAACCTTCGTCCCACTTTCATCTTTACTCATTGTATAGGAAAAAATCTCAGCTTTCGACTGTAACTATTTTAAAAAATATTAAAAATACCCAAATGGGTCAAAAATCGAAATACAAAATTACTTGTTAAACAAACTTGTTAGATTTTTGTTTTTTTTTAATTTTTTGTATACATTAAAATGTACATGAAAAATGCTTTAAAATGCAGTAAATAAAAAATAAAATCTATAAAGTTTTATTGGAGTAACACTAATCTAAAAATGACCGTGACACTCAAAACGTCCAAACTTCAACCCCTAGTAATTTCCTCGATATTTTTACTTTATCATACGCAGTATGATGAAGTATTGTAATCGTGCTGAAAAAAAAATTGAGATTTTAGTGGAAATAGGTCTTTATGGGTCCCCTGAACATTTTTGACCCAGGTACAAAAAAATGTCTGTGTGTGTGTGTGTGTGTGTGGGTGTGGGTGTGGGTGTGGGTGTGGGTGTGGGTGTGCGTGCGTGCGTGCGTGCGAGCGTGCGTGCGTGCGTGCGTGCGTGCGTGCGTGCGTGCGTGCGTGCGTGCGTGCGTGCTTGCGTGCGTGCGTGCGTGCGTGCGTGCGTGCGTGCGTGCGTGCGTGCGTGCGTGCGTGCGTGCTTGCGTGCGTGCGTGCGTGTGTGTGTGTGTGTGTGTGTGTGTGTGTGTGTGTGTGTGTGTGTGGGTGGGTGGGTGTGTGGGTGTGTGGGTGTGTGGGTGTGTGGGTGTGGGTGTGGGTGTGTGTGTGTGTGTGTGTGTGTGTGTGTGTGTGTGTGTGGGTGTGTGTGGGTGTGGGTGTGGGTGTGTGTGTGTGTGGGTGTGTGGGTGTGTGGGTGTGTGGGTGTGTGGGTGTGTGGGTGTGTGGGTGTGTGGATGTGTGGGTGTGTGGGTGTGTGGGTGTGAGTGTGGGTGTGGGTGTGGGTGTGGGTGTGTGTGTGTGTGTGTGTGTGTGTGTGTGTGTGGGTGTGTGTGGGTGTGGGTGTGTGTGTGTGTGGGTGTGTGGGTGTGTGGGTGTGTGGGTGTGGGTGTGGGTGTGGGTGTGGGTGTGGGTGTGTGTGTGTGTGTGTGTGTGTGTGTGTGTGTGTGTGTGTGTGTGTGTGTGTGTGTGTGTGTGTGTGTGTGTATGTATGTATGTGTGTACCCGATTTTTGTGACGACGATTCCGGCGAAACTACTAAAGGTATCGGGACGAAAGTGCATATTTAGAAGTTTTATGACCAAACTTAGAGCTGAAAAGCTTTTGGTTCAAAAGGGTCCAAAGGAACTGGCTGTTTCCTCTAAGCATTTTTCAAGAATTTTGCAAATGAGCTGCCATTTCTGTAATTTCGTCAAAATAGTTAAATAATAAATTAAAGTAGAGAAAATTTTGTATAATTTATGTCTATAACGTTTTTTGGAAAAATTGATAGTTTAGCTGCAGGAGCAAATTCTATTTGATCGAGTTCGGTCGCATCTGCATTGATATGAAACGACATAGTAGCCTGGATTTGACCAATATTGTTTTGTGCTGTCACCACAGAAATGTCTATGGCTGTCACACTCGAAAACAGCTGATTTCATCAGAGGTTGGAGAATCGCTATGGAACGTTGCCGCTCTAGTGCGGCAAAGTACAGAATACAAAATTCAAATAAAATAAGATCACCAATTTGATTGTTTGTTGATAAGAAATATCAACCTGTTGTTATATCTAATTGCAAAAACGATAAATTAAGAAAACTGTAAATTAAGTATAGCGATGAGTGTAGTTATATTTTAGTAAGTTGCTACGGATGTGACATCTACAGTGTCATGAACGAATATAAATCTGTCAGAATTTGAATTAAGTGTTATAAACTTGCCGTTGCGTAGAAGTGGTATCCGTTTCGTAGAAGTGGTATCAACCTAACATTTCCTATAAAGAAATATAACCACTTTGGATTTTTTAAATACATATTTTTCAAAAAGCAACACAAAAAACCTTGATGTCATTCCTGCCGAAAACTACATATCGCGACTCGCTCACATGCGACGGCGACGCTCCGCCATCGGTGACGCGCCGCATCACCGCTCGTCGCGCTATTCCGTACTTTCGGTACTTGTGAGATAAATAACTATTATTCTGATGACATTAGGTAGTGTCAAATGCTGATGCTATGACAATACCTACTATTGATACTATTGACTATCAAAATATCTGTCAAATCCTGGCCAACTTGTTTAATTTTAATGCAGACACGATTTATCTCAATCAAATTAATTTTATATTTTGTATGATAAAGTCATGTGCCTGGCCACATCAGATTTTTTTTCATGAGCTAATATTTTAGGCATTTGTTACTGTTATAAAGTACAATAATTCTCCAAAGTTTCAACTATATCCCAAAACTTTACATTTTTGGATTGGGACACTTCAGAAAGAATGCCCCATATACGGACGCCGCATCACAGAAAGTAGTACTTCACACATGTAAACAAAACCAAGTGCGGACTTGCACAGAATGCCTATAAATATATTTTAAATGTTTATTTATATATTGTGGATTCAACGGACTTGAATTAACGGATGATGGATGTAACAGATGTTAAGTCTGTTTATGGTTTTGAACATTAACTGAAAGGTTAATTCAGTTAACGAAAAATTTATTTCGTTAATTAACGATTAACGAATTAACGCTTTTGTGCCCTGTTTTGCAAAACATCTATACTATTACCGAAAACACGCTTATTTCTAGTGATACAAAAACACCCCATAACAGCAACATGTAGGAACGAGAATTTCTCCTTGAAAAACGCATTTTTTGCAAATATTTTGCTATAACAAGTTGCCATCATAACCAACCGACGGGCTGTAGGGCTTGAAGAAAATATCTTGACATCCTCTATTTAATTTTAACATTTTACTTTATTCCAACTATATTTGAGCAACGTGTAAGGACATTTATGCTTTTTGGGAGGGTGCTGTCGGCAGCTTTTTTGATGGAAAAGTAAAACTTACGCCAGTACCCACTGACGTGCTCTAATTTTCAATACGATAAACAAGCGCCAAATGAGGTAAACTATTTTTACTCTAAATTTGTTATTCTTATCTTGACCGCTAAAACGAGTCCGCTGTTTAAAAAATCCCAGAGCCGAAAATAAATCGCAACTTTAGTTGCATAAACAGAAAACTCAATGTTCTACATTATGCAAAACTATGGAGACCATTATTTAATTTCGTTACAAACATGTGAGTAATGTGTTATTTATTTTTGGCTTCCTTCAAAAGTTTAAATATATTTATATTTTAGCAATAAAGTGATAAGCTAACGCAAACTAACCATTCTATAACTAACAAGTCAGCCAATTGTCAGCTTTCTTACTACGTACCATGCACTATTTTTTTGCTCCCCTGGTGATTTGGCTGTAACTAGCCGCTTAACCTAAACGCAGATATCAGTTTGCTACAGACGCAGGTTTCAAGTAACCAACCTGCAATTAAACTAATCATTTTGATATGAAGTTCGTCGTATGTAGTTTTAAAATAAAAAAATAATTTCTCATTTCTTATCTAGGGCATGCCTTAGAAAAGGGGTTCTAAATAGGTTCTAAATTTTCATCAACACTGTTTTAACAGCGGTTTAAAAAAATATATAAGTATTTTGTATGTAAGAAAAAAGCTGGAAAACACGCACATAAAATAACATTTTATATTATTATCAAAGGTTATTTCGTAATAAATATATACATTGCAAAAATTAAAATTAATAGTACAAAATAAATAACAATAATTCGTGGTCCGTTATAGGGGATATCTGCCCCCTCTTCAGATCCAGGTTGATGGAGAAGGATATATGTACTTAGGTTTCCGATTACATAAAGGGATTTTGGAGAGGATGTGGGTGTTATTGATTTTATTTTGTTGGAAGGATTGTTTACACAGCGGGATCGAGGATTCCGGATTCTTTCGGGGATGGGTATAATGTTTTTGTTTTTATAAACAACGTTGCTGGGAAATCGGCAAGGAAGGTTGGAAATTGTTCGGATGTTTTCTCGTCCAAAGGTAAGAAAGGGGGTGATTATGTGGTCCTTATTGCCGGTTAGGATGATGGAGCGATAGTCGAATAGCTGGCGAAAAAAGGATTTATAGGTGTGGAGGACTGTTTCTGAGGAGCAGCCAAGCAGAAAAACGGGAAGATCGTTTTCTGGCTTTATTTAGTGTTCTCTGGGTTACCGGAGAGAAATTAAAATATATTCAACTGTTCGTTGGAGGTTTAGTGGGGTATTCCAAAAGGATACATTGACGTGGATAAGTTTCTGGGTTAGTTATCGGGATAGGGGTCTATGATTGAAAAGGTTTAACTGGGATTTTTTGGGATTAGGTTTGGGATTAGCCCATTATCTACTTTCTTCAGGTGTTGATTTATGAATCTCCATGCTACTGCAGTTCTATCCAAAATGCTGTGTCGTCTGCGTATTGTGTCTCGAAGTGGTTTCTTCTTTTAAGGACTGGGATATCGGAGATGAAGATTAGAAAAAGGGTGGGGAAATTGGGGATCCTCGTGGTACTCCAGGAAAAGGTTAGGAGTTTTGGTTATTGATAGAGACGTAGCTACATCTTTTGGTTAGGCGGTTGTGGGTATAGTTGTTATGAGGTTCTGTGGTATTTTAAGGTTGGACATTTTGTATTATAGGCCTGCATGCTAGACTTTGTCAAATGCATTTTGCAAATCCATGAATGTCGCTAGAATGCTTTGTTTAAGGCTCCATTTATTGATGATGACATCTTGAAGAATATATCGTTTACATTGTGCTTTGGCCGAAACCCACATTGGCAGTCAGCTAATATGTTGTTGTCGCTACAGTATTGAATAACTTTCTTAATATTTTTCGAGTAGTTTTGCAATGCAGTCAGTAGGGATACAGGGCGATATGAATTAGGATCGTGACGGGATATCTTACGGTTTGACATTATAATAATTTTCGATTTTTTCCAGTTTGCGGGGAAATGTCCAATTCTAAGGCAGGAATTGTAAAGGTCTATTAGGAAAGTTAGAGTAGTCCCGAGTAATTTTTTAATGACTTTGTAGTTTATTTTGCCCTCTCCTGGAGCGGTATTTTTTGCTGATCTCAATGCCTGCAGTATTTCCTCTACTGTGATTTCGATGTCCGTATCCAGGTTTATATTCATTAAGGTGTGGTGATTTCTGCGATTTGACTTTCGATGACGTTTTTAAAGTTTGTATCAAACGGATGTTCAGTATATGCCTAAAACGTTTATTCCAGTAGATTCGCAAATATTTCCGCCTTGCCCTGGTAATTTGTGGTGTATAATGTAGGTATTATTTACGGTTGGTGGGGGGATTCCTATTATGTTTTCTGTCTTGTTATATGATTAAATTTAATCCAAAAATCTTTACGTTTCCTATAGTCCAGCTTGTCAGGTATGTATCCAAAGATTCACTCTGTGTTTGGTAATTTCCAGTCTTATGGCCGCATTTGGTCTATTCCACTCAGTTTTTAGGAATGGATATTGTGGTACTACGCGGGTCAGCTCACCTCATACCAAGACAAGTCATACCCGGACAACTCATACCAGGACAACTCATACCAAGGGACAACTCATACCACGACAACTCATACCGGGACACCTCATACCAACGGACAACTCATACCAGGACAACTCATACCAGGACAACTCATACCAGGACAACTCATACCAGGACAACTCATACCAGGACAACTCATACCAGGACAACTCATACCAGGACAACTCATACCAGGATAACTCATACCAGGACAACTCATATCAAGACAACTCATACCTGGATAACTCATACCAGGACAACTCATACCAAGACAACTCATACCACGACAACTCATACCAAGACAACTCATACCACGACAACTCATACCAAAACACCCATAACAAGCCGACAAATGATTGTTGTCTGGTACGGTGTCATCTATTGTGATTAGAACTCTCTTTAACGCCTCATTATTAGGTAATTGAGTTTAAATTTTTACACTGTCGAGTATTGGCGAACATATCACATTTTATATCATGATACATACAGTATTATACGAAAGAAACAATTAGATTGGGACATTAAAAGTTAATAAAACTGTTTGCAATGTTTTACTATGTTTAGCTTGTAGTATACAATTTTGATGATAGATGTCAGGAGTAAACAGTAGCACGGGCGCTGCATGATTGATTATTATTTATGAAATGAATAATAATTTTAATCTTTTATTAAATGAATATTTTTGTTATTAATTAATAAATGAATAATTATTAAAATTTATTAATAATTATTGTCTCTAATTGTTATATTTTTTATTATTGTGACTAATATGACAATACATTGTTGGGTAAGAATCTTTGTTTGGTAAATAATAGTTTATTTAACGTGTCAACGTAATACACAATAAAATGTCATAAAATGTCATGTTTAATAAGTAATAACTTAGAATGTTTTAGTGCTGCTTGTTTTCTGTTTCAAAACAACAATTCTTAATTTTATCATCACATTCCAACTTATCCCTAGGAGAAACCTAAAGATAAATTTTTAATTATTAAAATAATTATTAAAAATATTAATATTAAATATTTTATAAGAATATTTATTGTATCTGGGTAATTCCATGTCAAAGCAATACAGTTTTTTTTTCTCACCACCTTGAATTCTGATGACATTTTGTACAAATGTACAAATGTCTTCATGTAGATAAAAAAAATGCAAAATTTTATGATATTTTATCCCATACTTCCAAAACGGTTAGGCATATGCTGTGTTTATGTTCATGTTACATAAGTCGTTCACTAGATGCCGGTAGCCTTCCGCGTTGTATAAAATGTGATATGTACTACGCGGGCCAAAAAGATCAAACATCTAATTATTACATCATGTAATTCTGGCTTGTTTTTATTTTTCAACCTGACAGTTGATGCATGTATTGTACTTAAGCTTAATGACAGCGCATAGGTTATAAAAGAACCATTACAAATCTAACAAAAATATTTTCAGTATATTTGGTTGCATATGTAGTGTACGCCTTTTTTTTGGCGCGCGTAGCACATATAAAATGGCAATAGTCGATCATTTAGCAAATTAATCTCAAATACCTAACAAGGCATTACAGAAAATGTAGAGAACATCCACGCATCCACACATTGACCAAAGTTTGTTAATCACACTAGATGCCACCGTACGTGACAACAATCACTTGTCGGCTTGTAACGGGTGTTTTGGTATGAATTGTCGTGGAATGAGTTGTCGTGGTATGAGTTGTGGTGGTATGAGTTGTCGTGGTATGAGTTGTCCTGGTATGAGTTGTCCTGGTATGAGTTGTCCTGGTATGAGTTGTCCTGGTATGAGTTGTCCTGGTATGAGTTGTCCTGGTATGAGTTGTCCTGGTATGAGTTGTCCTGGTATGAGTTGTTCTGGTATGAGTTGTCCTGGTATGAGTTGTCCTGGTATGAGTTGTTCTGGTATGAGTTGTCCTGGTATGAGTTGTCCTGGTATGAGTTGTCCTGGTATGAGTTGTCCTGGTATGAGTTGTCCCTTGGTATGAGATGTCCTTTGGTATGACTTGTGTTGGTATGAGATGTCCCGGTATGAGTTGTCGTGGTATGAGGTGTCCGGGTATGAGGTGCACCCGACCCAAACATCAAATCTGACCCCACAATTATAAAACTTGAAAGTAACAAATATGAAACCGATATAAGAATCTGGAAATAAAAGCAAACCTGAAAACTACCGTTGTTTATTTTTAAAATAAATTATAAAAATTACAAAACAAATTAGACCCTATCAGGCCCTAATTTGGCGTGATTGGACCCACACTAATGTTTTTTCACTAACAGTTTATTTAAAACTAAGATGGCACCATCTATTGCCAAATTTCTCGATCTCGATTATAGATTGTTGGATTTTTGATATAGGTAATGAAAAACCAGATTGCCACATTTAATGTTTTTTTCTCCTCTCATTAAAATTATGTCATGAAGTATGCTCATAGTACTTACCGGCTACTGTATTTAAGATATTCATTTGTTTCTAACTGGTTAGTTAGACTGCTTAGTAGTAGTTTGTTAGTCAATAGACGTAATCCAACATATAATACTTGTCCACACTAATTGAAGTGTAATATTCAAGTGTGACAAAGAAGTTTAACATAGTTTTTACTGAATATGTCGGATGTAGTCGACAATTACAAACTATTATGATGACCAAATCACTTCATAAGGGAAGGAAATGACTCATTTTTATCTTCCAATATGTGTCATGTAGACGTTCTCTAAGCTGAAAATGTATCTAAGAAACGGATCTTAACTATCTCCAAGTATTACAAAGTGTTAATTATTCTGTTATCCGCCCTTTCGCCTCTAATTCGACCAAATTCCGTTCAGCATGATACAACCGTAACAGAGTTAAGCAATACTGATGAGTTACACACAACGCCGTAATGGAAATCAGCCGCCCAATGATAATCACAGCTGCATCCTGCTGGATAATTAAATATAACCGTTTGAATTGTGTTGGGTGGCGGGTTGAGCGGTTATTGTCTATAAAGAAGCACCTGCCATGTAAATGTATGCTGCTTGCCTGCGTAAAATTGAATTTGAGTGAAGCGCTCTCTTTCCCTGCGTTAACTAGAATATACGATTGACGTTCACACAATAAATTTTAAATCACCGCAGCAGCTTTCCCGATCGTGAATTGTCGTTATAAAATTTCCTAGGTTTGGTGTCAAAATCACTTTTGTGATTTTGTGATCAAACTGTCGAAATTTTTACATCTCACAGAAGACTGTATGCCTACGCATTTGTTAAAACCCGTGAAAAACAGTTAGCATAAAGTAGTTTAGGCGAAAAATCCACGCTGACCACGTAGTTAATATAAGCTTTATCTCCACGTATATTTGCGAGATGTTACTTATTTCGATTTATTTCAAAATTCGTTATAAATTTCACATTTTATATTCAGTATCGGCGCAGAATAGGGCAAATATTCGTTTTTTTAAGCGACTGCGTGACTAAAAGAGAATCTCATCACGGGTCATTTAGTATGCGAAGACCCAACAATTGCGATATTGAAAATGCTGAAGAAGCTGCCACCAACATAGTTGCAGCCGCAGTTTCAAATCCATCAACTTTAAGTTGTGAAATCGAAAATGAATCTGTGGTATCAAGACGTCGAGCTTTCAGAATCCTTAAGAAGCATAAATTTAGGCCATACCTATGCTTTAAGAAAGCAACATCATTTGCAACCAATAGACCATCAGTAACGAATGGATAGGTTTGGTCGTAGTCTTCACATCTACGTTGTGAGTAACCTTTGATGACCAGCCTAGCTTTGTACTTGTCAATAGAACCGTCTGGATTGGTTTTGATCTTGTACACCCAGTTGCATGATATTGCCTTCTTCCCTGGAGGTAAATTTTTCATCTCCCAAGTACAATTTTCCTTAAGCGAATGTAGCTCTTGTTCCATGGCTAATTTCCATTGTTCCTTTCCATTACAAGTAACGGCTTTTGTGTAGCTTAATGGCTCATTCAGTTCACTGATTTCACTAGCAACTGTCATGACAAAATCATTAAAACGTACAGGTTTTCTTATTGTTGATCTGTCTCTTGGAATATGGAATATGGATATCTTGGAGGGTGGGACAATTCCCACAGCACCTAGGCCTCATTAGGCCCCTTTTGCTAACCTCCGAGGGGTTCATGTGGCCTAAGCTGTGTCTGCCTCGAGCCATCCTGCGGCCTTCGTAAAGGCGAGGATGTCGCTCGGCGGAACCCCTCTGATGGCGGATAAATCCAGCCATCTTTCACCCAGGAAACGTTGACGTAATGTCGAAAGTGCCGGACACTCGCACAGAAAGTGTTCTGCCGTCTCTTCCTCGCTTTCGCATCCTCTGCACATTTGGTCCTCTAAGATTCCAATGCGGGTAAGATGCTTTTTTAGCCTGCAGTGCCCTGTATAGATACCAGTTAGCAGTCTGAGGTTGCTTCTGGTGAGTTGAAGGTAGTACATTGTGGTCTTTGGGCAAGGGGCTCTTAGGGTTTCCTTTGCAAAGACGCACTTGGTGGTTTCATCCCATCTGCTCCTGAAGAGAGTGTGGGATGTTCCTCTTAGTTCGTTGAGTATTGTTTTTAGGGTCGGTGGTATCGCTGGCTCAGGTCCTATATAGGGAGTCCTCGCAGCGTGTTTTGCCAAGCGATCCGCTTCCCTGTTCCCTTTACTTTTACTGTGCCCCTTTATCCAGTGGATAGATACCCTATTATTTGCCTGTGCTGCTTTTGTCAGGGCTACGGTGCATTGTTGTACAAGTCTGGAGGTTGTTAGAGGTCTAGAAAGCGCTTGTATTGTTGCTTTGCTGTCCGTTAGGATCAGCACATTTTTGCCACTTATACCTTTTTCAGTAATAGTTTTGGCTGCGATTGTTAAGGCAATCAGCTCTGTTTGTGTTATAGTCGTGTACCGTCCTAGTGGTAGACCGATTTTCATATTCGGTGCTCGGGAGAACACTCCTGCACCAGAAGTATGTGGGTATTTTGAACCGTCTGTGTATATGTGGACAGATCCTGTTTTTTCCCCCTGGGTTGGTGGTGTGAGGGATGTTGTGAAGGACCTTCTGAAGATATAGCGGGGTGGAAAGTCATCTACCTGAGCCTCAAGGAGAGGTGTCCGTAGGACAGCCTCGCGCCAGAGGTGGAGACGAGCCTCGCCAACCCTGCCAGTCTCCCAGAATCCTGCCGTACGGAGCCCGGAGGATGCCCGCCAAGGCCACTTCCTCCACATGAATGTCAAGGGGCGGCAGGCAGAGCATTGCCTCCATCGCGGCCGTCGGTGTGGTGTGCATGACTCCTGTTATGTTTAGGCATGCGGTCCTTTGTATGTGATTGAGGTCTTTGATAGCCGTCTTAAGTTTGGTTCTGGGCCACCATATTACTGCTCCGTAGGTTAGCATAGGTCGTATGATGGCGGTGTATATCCACATTGCGATTTTAGGCGAAAACCCCCACGTTCGTCCTATCGCTCTGCGGCACTGCCAAAAAGATATGTGTGCTTTTTTTGCTCTGTCTTCCAGATGGTCTCCCCATCTTAGTTTGCTGTCAAAGGTTATGCCCAGATATTTCACCTTGGCAGCAAAGGAAAGCTTGGTGTTTAGGAGCGTGGGTGCTCGTAGTTGTGGTAGTTTTCTTTTTCTGGTGAAGAGTACCATCTCTGTTTGACCAGGGCTGACTGAGAGTGAGTGGTCTTTGCACCATGTCGTGATTAAGTTGAGGGCGAATTGCATCCTGTCACATATTGTATCCTCAAATTTACCTGTAAGCAGAATTGTTAGATCATCTGCGTAAGCTATTGTGTAGTACCCTTCTCGGTTTAGAACCTTTAGTAGGCTGTCTAGGACCAGGTTCCACAGCAGGGGTGAGAGAACTCCACCCTGTGGGCACCCTTTGGCTACAAGACATCTTACAGATTGAGTGCGTACATTGACGTTTACTGCTCTTTCCTGCAGCATATTACCGATCCATTCGGTTATTAACGTTTCTACGTTGTGTTCCATAAGAGAGGTTTTAATTTTATGGAACATCGTTTTGTCAAAAGCCCCTTCAATGTCTATGAACACTCCTAGGGTTGACTGCTTGTTGTCCAGTGATTTTTCTATGCGTCCTGCTACCATGTGCAGTGCAGATTCAGTGGACTTTCCTTGCATGTATGCATGCTGATTTGGGTGTAGAGGTATTGTTTTGGAAAGTTTTTCCCGTAGGTGTCTGTCACATAATTTTTCCATGGTTTTCAGGAGAAAGGATGTGAGACTAATTGGTCGGTACGACTTGGTGTTGAAGTAATCTTGTTTACCTGGTTTGGGGATAAAGATTACTTTTACTTCTCTCCATTTCCGGGGTATATAGCGCAGTGCTAAACTGGCCCGCAGAATGTTGATAATGTGGGGACTGATGGTTTCCAGACCCCATTGTAATAGGGCGGGAAATATCCCATCAGGTCCCGGAGATTTGAAGGGTGAAAACGTTGATATGGCCCAGGTAAGCTTCTTCAGGTCCACTAGGCATTCTGTCAGGTGCCAGTCGTCTAGTGTGGGCTTGACCTGGGCGCTCCTCGCCCACTTCCTGTCAGTTAGGGGTGTGCTTCCTGGAAAGTGAGATTGCATTAGTATTTGCATGCTTTCGTCTAGGTCATCTGCGAAGCTCCCATCTTCGCGTTTAAGGATGCCTATATCTGGTAGTGGATCCTTGGAGAAGACCTTTTTTAGTCTGGCAACTACGGTAGTGCTTTGCACTTCCCCGCAAAAGGCTCTCCATGCTTCCCTTTGTTTTTGTCTTACGAGTTTTTTAAATTCTTTGTGGGTGTTTTTGAAAACTTCCCAGTCTGAATTTGATTTGGAGAATTTGGCTTTGTTATATTGAATTTTGGCCATTTTCTTTAGGTTTTCCAGTTCAGCACACTAGGGTTTGGAGTTACCGAAGCAGCCTCCAGAGCTGGTTTGTCTGTAGGTTCCATGGGAATATAGTTCGATTCATCATCTCGGCTCCCCACCCGCCATGGAGCCCGCAAAAGGGGACGTCATATAGACGTCAGGGCTACCAATATGATATAGCGCCAAAGAGGTAGTCACAACGACGGGAAGTAAACCCACCAGTGTGCGCACCCAGCAAGATACGCCGCACCGGAGGGGCCCCCCGCGTGTTCCAAACCTCCCGAGCGCTCACCCTGTCGGCCGTCTGACCGGACGACGCAGCCGATTGATCGGGGTGGGTTAGTCCCGACCGCCCTTCTCGTCAGAAATCCAGGCCAAAGTGGAGTGTTGCGTCCTGCTCAGCCACCAGGTTCCTCTCATCCTGACTTCCGGGACGCCACGCACGGCACAAACACGTGGGGTTGGTTCTCACGTCTCGGGTCGCCACCGCGGAGGTACAGCCAGAAACTCGGAACGCAGGGTTTTAAGCCTTGTCCATGCCCTATAGCTCTCCTTGGTCCACAGCGTTGACCCGCTACGCCCCCCCACTATCAACCTTTTCGGGGGGATGTTTGAAAATAGGTTATAGAGTATACAAGATTACGCATGCACTCGGAACCCAGTGTTCTTGTAGTGTACCCCTTTTAGGGACCGAGAAAGACATACTTAGTCTTTTCGAGACCCCCAAGGGGAATGATCTGTCTCTTAGCTGTCTTCTTACTTCGATGTTGTCTTCTGTTCTGTCTCGCTCACTTTCTAGCTCAGTATTCTCATTCCGTAAGTTATTATGCACTGCGTGTCTTCTACTTCCGATTTATGCTTCATAAAGTAAACAAAACGATACTTGCTGTAGTCGTTTTTAAAGACCACATAATAACAGTAACCAGACTTACATTCGTCAAAAGGTCCACAAGCATCTATATATATGAGCTCACCTCGTACTTTGGCTCGTTCTCTAGTGCTAAATTTGAGGACGTGAGTTTTTCCATAGACACATCCTTTACAAATCTCACTGTCTAATTTGACAACTATTCCAAATTCACGCTCGATGAACGTTCTCACATATCTCTTGTTTTGATTACCAAATCGTTCATGATATCGTTGTAATTTGTTTTCGCTTTTGACTAAATTGACTTCTCTTTGTATTTTGGGCTTAACGGCTTTCATATGCAATTTGTATAATCCTCCTAGGCGACTTCTTGACCCTGCTAACAAGACTTTCCCAGATAATTTATAAGAACATCTATTTGTCTTTAAAACAAACTCACTATCGGGATTTTTATCTAGTGCAGAAATAGTTGAAAATAAATCAAACAGATCACTTTGGTTTGTGATGTGATTAGTCGCTCCACTGCCACTGTCAGCATACCAATTATTTTGATCATTCTCGCAAGACAACACATTGGATGACTCAGCCAGCAAGGGTATATTATTATTTGTATTTCTCACATTGTCTTTCTTCTTGTCAGGTTTTGGTGGTCTACCATCCGCTTTCCATTTAGGATACCTTCGAACTATGTGACCTTTTTGCTTACAGTAGTTGCATACAAACTTGGTTTTTTGCTTCCTATATGTAACACCTCCTGCTTACACTCATTGTTATTTGACAAAGATTTCTCGTTTGAACAGCAAAGTTGATTTGTCAAATTATCTACTGTTCTGTCTTTATTTGACATGAACATCCAACTAGACTTGGATGAGAAGTATTCAGTAGGGAACTTTTCCAAAATTTTCCAAATTAACAAACATTCTGGCAGATCACACTTACAGTTGATTCCAGATGTTATCTTATCTTTTGAAAATTCCTTTTGTAACATGTTCCACAAATTCTTCAGCTTCGAAGTATGCGTCGCTATATCATCATCTGCTTGCCTGACATAACTAAAGAATTGCATGCACACATCAAAGGTCTCATTCTCCACACTTCCATCATACAATCTATGTGATTCTAGCCAAACATCTCTAGCAGTTGTAAAACGCATAACCTTTTCCAAAGTTTCTTGTGTCATATTAATAGTCATAACGAGTAGAACATTACTGTCTGTTTGATGAAAATCTGTCAACGAATTGTCATACTTAGATCTTTCTTCAGGAGTTGCATTTTCTGCTACAGGTGTGGGTAACTTCAATTTACCTTCTATCACATCTAAGCGTTCTTTAATGCCTCTTAGCAACATACAGAGTTTGTATTTCCAAGTAGTCCAATTTGACGTCCCTTCTAGTAAACCTATCTGGACTTTACTATATTCCATCTTTCTTTTGACTAATCCGCTTATTTAAATAACGTAGAACTTCAATCAGCAGGAACAACGCTCTGCTACCATGTTGAACACAGACCAACCACAGAAGAACTCGCTAGATTTGTCTACGTTTTATTAAACAATATATCACGTTTAGTGACATTACATTAATCAATCATTTCTTACAAATATTGCTAGATAATATACAAAATATATCAATGCTTGCTTCAATCACTTCAACAATTTTGGCTTTCACCATTGAGTGTCTGTCAAAAAAAGACGACACAACAACCTTGCTCATTTTTCTATAACTCTATAGTTACCGAGACCTCCTATAGAAACATCGAAATTGGCCCATTCTATTGAAAAAAAGGCGTACACCTATTGAGGGCTATTGTAAAAATCTGATGTGGCCAGGCACATGACTTTATCATACAATATATAAAATTAATAGCATTAGCATTTGACACTACCTACACTACGTCATTAGAATAATAGTTATTTATGTCACAAATGCCGAAAGTACGGAATAGTGCGACGAGCGGTGATACGGCGCGTCACCGAAGGCGGAGTGTAGCCGTCGCATATGAGCGAGTCGCGCTATCTAGTTTTTGGCAGGAGCGACATCAACGTTTATTATGTTGCTTTTTAAGAAATACGTGTTTAAAAAAAATAAATGATTTCTGTATAGTAAATGCTAGGTTGGTACCACTTTGACGAAAGGTGCGTTCCGATTGGTAGGTAATGGTAGCTAATGGCGGTGGTAGAATACGAAATTATAGTATTTCTTACACATCGTGATAATGACACATATTAGTTTGCATGTACATAAACATGAGTCACTAGAAATTTTCTATTAGAAATACTATAACGGCGTCTGCTATCACTGCCATTATCACTAATGAAAACGCACCTTAAAAAGGTAATTCAAATTCTGACAGATTTATATTGTGTTCATGACACATCCCTACCAACATACTAAAATAAAACTACACTCATCGCTATACTTTATTTATAATTTTCTCAATTTATCGTTTTTAGAATTAGATATAATGATGGGTTGATATTTCTTATCAACAAACAATCAAATTGGTGATCTTATTTTATTTGAAATTTGTATTTTATAATTTGCCGCACTACAGCGGCAACGTTCCATAGTGGTTCTCCAACCTCTGATGAGATCAGCTGTTTTCGAATGTGACAACACAAAAAAATATTTGTCAAAATCCTGGCTACTATGTAATTTCATATCAATGCAGATGCGACCGATCTCGATCAAATAGAATTTGCTCTTGAAAGTAAACTATTAATTTTACCAAAAAATGGTATTGGCATAAATTATTCAAAATTTCCTCTGCTTTAATTTATTAAGTAACTATTTTGTCTAAATTACAGAAATGGCGGCTCATTTCCAAAATCCTTGAAAAAGGCTTAGAATAAACTAAAAAGCTAAACTATTAATTTTACCAAAAAATGTCATAGGCATAAATTATTCAAAATTTCCTCTGCTTTAATTTATTATTTAACTATTTTGACGAAATTACAGAAATGGCGGCTGATTTCTAAAATCCTTGAAAAAGGCTTGGAGTAAACACCCAGTTCCTTTGGACCCTTTTGAACCAAAAGCTTTTTAACTCTAAGTTTGGTCATGAAACTTCTAAATATGAAGTTCCGTGCCGATACCTTTAGTAGTTTCTCCGGAAATGAATTAACAAAAATTGGGTACACACACACACACACACACACATACACACACACACACACACACAGACATTTTTTTGTACCTTGGTCAAAAATGTTCAGGGGACCCATAAAGACCTATTTCCGCTAAAATCTCAAAAAAATTTTTCGGCACGATTACAATACTTTACATACTGCGTATGATAAAGTAAAAATGGGATAATTTATTAATCGTTTCCAAGGAAACATACTTCTGACATTTTGTATGTGAAATGTGTGCAAGAGGTTGGAAAATTTTTGTGGTGTTAGAAAGCAACGATCCCCCAAACCGTTTCCAAATCCAAAAAAAGTGGACACGTATTTTTTTTCTTAATGATGCCTGTCGAGGCCTAAAAATTAACATAACAAAATGCATGGGAAAAAGACATTTTTTGGTATTTTTCGAATTATTGGTCGGGGTTTGGGAAAACTTAAGACTAAAGTTATTGAACTTGTAGAGGACTTTCCAAGGAAGAATTTGACCTATCATACATATGGATTTGATGCTCCCAACCCACCCCCACAGTGAAAACTACGCTAAAATGAAACAAATTACATTCTTCAGAAAATTGACCGTTCTAATCATTTCATTCTTTTTGTCTCTTAGAAATAATTCGTATAAGTCTAGTCGAATGGTTATAAACATTTGTCAGGTAATTAACATTTGTTTAAATAAATTCTATTTGTTTAAAGTGTTCGTTTTTCTCGAAATTCCGTCTGAATTCTGTTTTCTGAGGTCGAAATGGTAGTTTATTATCTTAGAATGGCCATATTCATTTAAAAATTTCTTCCTATAGTTTAAACAATCATTTATATTATTATTCATTTTCATGTTTTCCTAATTATGATAGAAAAGTCAGCGTTTTTGTGAAATTAACTTATAAATTTTATGTTCGAGATACTTTGCCTATGTTATCTAATAAACCCACACTTGCTAAAACAAATGCAATTTGGTTAAAAATTCAATACAAATGCAATTCGTCTAAATTTTTTTTAAAACCCAACTATTATTCTGAAGTGACTTCATTTATATTTGGGATGGTTTTCTATATTTCATCAAATTAGAGTACCGGAGACTTGATGGACTTCAGGAAAAGTAATATTTAAAAAAAATAACTCCTCAAATTCCCTAAAAATGGATTTTAATCAAGCAATTTTTTTCGAATAAATGAAAAGCGAATATTTTTTTAATATTTAAACAATGGAAATCATCCCAAAATATAAATGATTTCACTTGGGATATCTCAAACATAAAATTTATAAGTTAACAACAATGTTACAACTTCTCTACCAGATTTAGAAAAAAGTTTAAAATGAATAATAATTTATTGTTTAAACAATAGAAGTATTTTGTTTAATGAATAATTTCACTCTAAGGTAATAAACTGCCATATCAAACTCAAAAAACAATTCAGACGGATTTCCGAGGAAAAGCAATTTATTCAAAAAAAATAAAATTTATTTAAACAAATAGAAATTAACTGTCAAATGCTTATAGACATCCGACTAGACTTATAATAATGATTTTTGCGAGAGAAAAAGAAAAAGAAATAATTATGTTAATTTTCTGAAGAATCTACATTTTTTTCATTTAAGGGTAGTTTTCAGGGCACTGTGGGGGTGTGCTGGGGGCATCAAATCCATATGTATGATAATTCAAATTCTTCCTTGAAAAGTCCTCTACAAGTTCCATAACTTTAGTCTTGTTTTCCCAAACCCCGAGAAATTATTCGAAAAATACCAAAGAATGTCTTTTCCCCATGCATTTTCTTATAAAAATTTGATGCCTCGACAGGCACCATTAAGAATCCACTTTTTTGGATTTGGAAACGATTTGGGGGGATCGTTGCTTTCTAAATAAAAATAGCCAATTTGAACCACCCTAGTGTGCAAATTGCTTTTTATAATCTAATTATGCCGCGACAAACAACATCGATAACGAGAGCGCGAATTGTTACTAAGTTGGAAGAAGGGTGGTCTATAAGGGCAGTGGCTGAAGAATTTCAGTTGAATAAAAACACTGTGTTCAAGATGAAAGATGTCGAAAAAAATGAGTTCTCATCGTGTTTGTAGTTACAAGTTACTACAGGTTACTAAGTAACAACAATTAAAAGATAGGTTTACAATATGGCAATCTAGCCAAAACTGTGCTTACTACTCGTACGCTTTGTTTTGAATAGAACTTTACATTGTACATCCATACATGTTTGTCGCCGACAGTGCTGTGGTCCCTGCAACTCTCTACTTTCGACTGTAAGATTTGGTTGATCTGTGATGTGTATAATTTTTGTAATTTTGATTTTGTGATGCCTCAAAAGACGCAGAGAAAGACGCTTTTAATTATTTTTCCGGTACTAAATTATTACATAAAAATGTCATTCTTAATAACAAATACGAATTAAACAATAAACGTACCTAGTTATGGCCTCAACAATTAATCAAATTTAGACAAAGAAAACAACATTACAGCATATCACAAGTGACAACAGCGCAAGGATCGCTTTCAAACTGAAGACACCGATGGTCAACCCAGGACAGATGTTACAAGTTTTCGAGATTTATTTCTCAGGTCGTATTTTTTGTATAGACCACTTGAGAGTAGCTTGTTATAATATAAGAACTGTTCGAGGGTTCTTTACTAAATTAACGCAAACAACTATATACTCATAAACAGAGGAGATGTAAACACGTAATTATCTAAAGTGCTTGACCAACACAGGAAGGGCATAACAAATACAAAAAGTTAACACCCGCCTTGTCCCAGCGCAGCGTGCTTTCAATGAGAAAAGCAACATCGACCCTGAAAATCTTCTACTTTTAGAAATGATTGGTATAAAGACGACTAATAATATACCATAATCTTGCTTCGGACACTAAAATTTACACATGTCACATTGAAGTGACATAAAAGTCGTGTTGGACAACACGACTTTTAACACAGATGATATAAAAGAGTTAAATTTTAACAACATATGATAATAAAGTAAAGTAAAGTTTAGTTACCATTTTGTTGTCTGTGTTGGACTTATTTATTAGAGTGTATGGGGTACTATTTACTTATTTTGTATCAGAGCTTTAAAACGATTATTTCATAGTTCGATGTACACCTCTTTTTGAATTTGCTGTTTGTTATTTTTTCGGCGTGTCAAATGTTATAGGTTGTAGTGAAATAAAACATCATGTTGCGGTAACCATCGATGACTTCAATTTTAAAGCAATCGTTGTAGTATTTTGATGATTTTTTACATGATATTGTTGTGCTGTTTTCTTCGTATGACAAGCCTTCAGAAAATGTTTGGGGTGTGTACAGTGTACACTGTGTACGTACGCACGCATGTGCGTGTGCACGCGCGTGCCTTGTGAGCGCGCATTTGCAGTATATGCTCATGAATGGTCATGATATATGCTTATATAATAAAAGCGGTCAGTTCTGTGGTGGCCACAGCAGCTTATTTTTATGCTAAACTCAATAAAATAATTTATTTGGCAAATTATACATACTTGTTTATTTTTCGTCAGAATGCATCTTTTTCATGTAGTCGGTGGCGTTAGTGTAAAAATATTTCAGTGCCGGATACCAGCACCAAATTTTGCACACATCTTGTACACATATTAAAGTTTAAAAAACCACCGGGAGACACTCTCCTGGTAGTCAAGATCATCCCTTGATGACGTCATCAAAATAGCGGATTTACGTATAATGTTAACGCACGTATCTTCGTACATTATTAACCAATTTGGAAGTTTAATATATCATTTTAAGGCTCAAGTAAGGCTCTTTAAAAAGTGTGTTATTCAATGTTTGTGCATGAAGGGTAGTTTTCGCACAACCCTCTAAATTTCGTTATATATAAAATTACTGCTATTCTAAGGAAATGAGGTAAAAAAATATTTCCGTACGGAAATATTTTTTACATTAGTTGCCTAGTATGGCAGTAATTATAACAAACAATATTCATTTGTTTTCAGGCTATTTTAAAAACATTTCTACTTTCATGTTTGGTCACGAGAAAACTGTACTTTTCTGGGAACCAAAAATATTTTGTTTGGATTTTTGGTAAAAAACTTAGTAACTTAGTAAAGATGGGTCTGCTTATTGGAAAGCAAATAGTTTGCATGTATGCAAGAACCGTGTGGTTGGGTCCAATAACAAGGAAGTCTACGACCATATATCTCCAATTCTTCATGAAGAAGCACATGCCCGTCTATTGCTTCACGTGTGGTATGCCAGCACCTTTGAAGGACATATCAAAATTACCATTAAAACAGTGGACAGCGATGTAGTTGTCATTGCGATGTACGCCTGTTCTAAATTAGATAAAGTAGAGGAATTATGGATTGAATATGGAACAAGAAAACATCTGCAAATCTTCCAGTCAACCAAATGCAGAGAAAACTTTCTTTGCTTTTACTGTGGCAGACACTGTTTCAAGTTTAGGGGGTATCGGCATAGAAAACGTGGATGGCATTTAGAAAAATTGACAAAGTTTTGGTGAACTTTGAAATATGCGTCACACGCAGTCTCTATCACAAAACGAGCATGCTTTCATGCTTCTTCAACGTTTCATGCTGCTTATGTATCATTCATCAAGCTCAGCTGAAACCGTAACCGAATCAAGGTGAATCTAACTTTGTCAATTTAATAGGTCCATTAAAAACATTCCGCCTATGTGTGAGGTTTCATTCAATCGTCTTAAGAGTACAATACTTCAACGTGATGCAGAACAGACAGATCCAAACGATTGGGGATGGAAGGAAATTGGCGATAATTCAGAACTCTTAGTACAATATTTATATTATTACTTTTCGCCTTAAACCTTATATCCAACACTGTCAAATAATACACACATCATAAGTATCATAGTGAAATACCTCGTTTTATGAAAACTTGGGTTAGTTTGGATTACTTCGTGAACAGCTTGGCCGGCGTTTCATGAAATGACTGGCGTATTTCATGACATCTACATTAGTCGTATGTTTATAGAGGTTAGCAGAAGTTTGTAAGGGTTTAGTGGGGGCTAAAAAAATATTAAAATTTAAAAATGTGGATACATTAATACCAAAATGTCGTACGCAGATATTTTTTACATAAACTTAACTGCTTATAGCAATACTGAATTGCTTATCCAACAATTTACTGAAATTTAGAGAGGTACGCAAAAACTACCTTTCGTACACAAAAATTAAATAATACTTTTTTTAAAGAACGCTACCTGAGCTTTAAAATGACGTAGTAAAACTCAAAATTGGTTAAAAATTAACAATAATACATGCGATAACATAATTCGCTACTCTGACTTAAATCCGCCATTTTGATGACGTTATAAAGGGATGATCTTGACCCCCAGGAGAGTGTCTCCAGGCGGTTTTTTAAACCTTAATATATGTACATGCTGTGTGCAAAATTTGGTGCTGGTATCCAGCACTGAAATATTTTGGTACCTAATGTTGCTAACGCCACCGACTAATGTAGAATATATCAACGAAAAAGCGGATTACCCCTTCTCACAAAATGATCGTTCAAGATGAGTAACATAATATATTTTCTACTGACAAAATGAAAATATATTAAAAGGCTTTTTTTATTGATATTTGATTTTTTTGACGTTCCTAGGAAAACCTTTTGCACTACTGTTAAAAGATATTTTTTTACTATGGTTTCATAATTAACATCAGTGTGATAATGCGTACCGCTAGATTTTATATAGTAGAAAAAAAATATTACATATTATGTAATTCTCGTATTTCTATGTATAATAATATACCAATTCTAACACTGATGCCATATAACGTCTTTAATGCAGGTCGAATGGTAGTGAATGGTCTACTATTAACATGTCTGTAAAAAAATATATTTTAAATAGAAATTATTTCAAAACTAAACTCCAAGAATTCCACCGTTAATCAGAATGTTTACTTCGTTAATTTCTAAACAAATCTAATTTTCGTTATAATACACTTCATAATAATAATAATAATAATAATAATAATAATAATAATAATAATAATGTTTATTGTGTAAATACATAAGGACATATGCTCACACTAGTCAAAACACAAAAGAAAAAATATAATGACAACAAAAAATACACATTTATAAAACAAAATATTCATTCATGTTACAATGTAGGTAATCATTTATATTAAACGGTGTTAAAGCGGTAAGCATATCACGCACATTTGATATAAATTTAGCTTTAGGATATTCACGTACACTATTCGGTAACTTATTAAAAAATTTTATACCAAAATAATTAGCACTATTTTTTGTTTTATCTAATCTACAGTAGGGCTGATACAAATTTATAGTGTTGCGGGTATTATACTTATGCATTGTCTCCACTGTAGCATATACTGACAAGTTGTCCCTTATGTGAATCAAACAGTTAAGTATATATAGCGCCGGAAACGTCAGAACGTTGAGCAAAGAGAACAGCGGCTTTGCATCGGCTCTATATGGTTTGCGGGCAATGATTCTTATTATTTTACGTTGCAAGGCAAAAAGTCGGTCAGTTGATGGAGCGTGTCCCCAAACAAGGATCCCGTAAGTTAGCACCGATTGAAATAAGCTATAATACGCATTCATTAATACAGACGTTGAAACTCTATCTGTCAAATTACGGAATAAGAAAACCATTGAAGATAGCTTCTTGGCAGTGCATTCACAGTGGTAGAAATATGTTAGATGCGGATCAAAAGTAACTCCTAGAAGTTTAGCAGTTTCACAGTTGTGGATGTTAAGCGGTCTTGTTGTAAATATCATTTGCTGTGTTTTGCTTTCATTTAATTGTAGGTTGTTTATGTTAAACCAATCGCTTAGGTTCCCCTTTATTCTCTCAGTCTCCAACAACACATCAGTAACATCCCTGCCAGCATTCACAGCGGTAGTGTCATCAGCAAACAATATCAGATTAGCACCAGTAAGCGAAATATCTAAGTCGTTAATAAATATTAAGAAAAAAAGTGGACCTAATGTCGATCCTTGTAAGACCCCCCGCGAAATCAGCGCCGGATCTGACTTTATGTTATTCACTTCAACTGACTGGTATCTATCTGCAAAGTACGAACCGAAGAATTGTAACGAATCTTTACTTAGGTTATAATGTTGTAATTTGCCTAATAACAGTTCGTGTGAAACACAATCAAAGGCCTTCGTCAGGTCGCAAAAAAGTGTACTCACATATGATCCATTATCAATTGAGGTATTGACAAAGGAAGTAAAATTAAGAAGTGCCGACGCTGTTGATTTATTCTTTCTAAAGCCGAATTGCCGCTCCGATAATAGATTGTTATCTTCAAAGTACTTTTGAAGTCGACGTTTGATAGCTATATCAAAAATCTTCCCGAATATTGGTATAATGGATATAGGACGATAGTTAGCAACACTTGCCCGATCTCCTTTCTTGTAAATTGGTACCACACGTGCCATTTTGAAAACCTTAGGATACATATTCGCCTCTATCGCCCTATTCAATAAGTTCGTGAAGGGGGATATAATAATATCTTTAACTGTTTTAACCAGCCGACTGTTTATGCCATAGTAATCGACACTGTTACTATTTGTAAGATTAGTTATAATTTCTCTGATTTCATTATATGTTATATGGTCTATATTAAATTCAACATTAGGAACTTCCATTTGTTTTAAATTCTGCATTGGGTCAGTGTTGCAATTAGCGGTTTTTTGCACTATCGGAAATATCGACAAAGAAGTCAGAAAATGTTTGAGGAGAGATACTAGGTGATATGCCTCTTTCAAGTCCCCTCGCCTTATTCAATACATTCCACATTGCTTTACATTTATTAGTGTGATCATTGATATATGTGTTAGTGGCATTTTGTTTTTGTGTTTTAATACTTTTCCTATAGGTAGATTTTACTAGACTTATTTGATTTTTAAGATTATCATTGGGATACCTTTTGTGGAAATCACTCCAGAATGTAATCGTATCTCTCATTCTTGCCAGTGAGGAGTTAAACCACCTAGCCCCTCCAGTGGCTACTCTTGAGTTATATTTAATTGGAAAGCAAACATTTATATTTTCTGTGATGATATCGATAAACCTTAAAAATTGATCATCCACCGAACCGCTATGTATGGTAGACCAGTTCACATTTGACAACCCTTGGTAAAAGCAATACAGTCCCCTTTCCGTTATATGCCTATAGATGCACGCTTTGCGTTCTGGTGCATCAAAGGAAACATCCAAAAACTGACCCAAATGGTCAGACAGTTCCACATCCATCACACCAGCACGATACATTCCAGTCTGATAAATCAAATTATTAATCAATATGTTGTCTAAGCAATTTCCATTACGTGTGTTCTCCTTAATGACAAGAGTTAACCCGAGTGTTGCTATCAAATCAGAGAATTGAGTATTATGGTGGTGACTAGTACCAAACTTTATATTAAAATCTCCCGTTACAATCAAATATCTTGCACCAGCAATTCTGGTTAGAATTTCAGTAAAAGCTTCGATAAAAACCGAAAAGTCACCATTTGGTGGTCTATAAACATTAACAACCGTTATTTCCAATTCAGGAATTTTTACAGCAGCAACCTCACAAACGTTAGCTATCGATTTGGTTACAACAATATTTACATCTTCACAACTGTAGTGCCGCCTAATAAGAATCATTGCCCCGCCATATGAAGTTTCCCTGGCAAAACATGACATTAGTTTATAGTTTTCTAAAATACCGTATCCACATTCTGAAGGATTTAACCAATGTTCGGTTATACATATAACATCAGGTTTATAGTTTATACAATGCAAATATGACTCAAGGAGATCGGTTTTATTACGTAAAGACTGGATATTAATATGAAAAACAGAAAATGTTAAGTTGTTACTTTCTTTTTCGGAATATATTGAAAAAACCGCTTTACACAGGCATATTTCGGCCACAGAGTGGGGTCTTCAATTCTGATAGCATCATCAATCGGGACGGATACTTTGAAAGACGAATATTCTTCCGGATACTTCGAGTCCAATTTGGTACATTTGACCGTAGCGAACTGCTTAGATTTTAGATAGTTAATGACCTTCTCTGTGGTGAGATCGGTATCTAGCCTAAACACAATTTTAAAACGTTCCGTCGGTGCTATTCGATCTTAATACAACAACCGGAAGTCAATCTGATCGATGAGAAGCAAAATTGGACCAAATCGAAGAAAAAAAAAATTTGACAAACATCCTGTTAAAAAAATTCTATAATTAATTTTTTTTTCTAAAATTCAATTTTAAAACGTTCCGTCGGTGCTATTCGATCTTAATACAACAACCGGAAGTCAATCTGATCGATGAGAAGCAAAATTGGACCAAATCGAAGAATAAAAATTGACAATTATCTCCCTGTTAAAAAAAAATCTATAATTAAAATTTTGTTTTTCTAAAATTCAATTTTAAAACGTTCCGTGGGTGCTATTCGATGTTAATACAACAACCGGAAGTCAATCTGATCGATGAGAAGCAAAATTAGACCAAATCGAAGAAAAAAAAATTGACAACCATCTCCCTGTTAAAAAAATTCTATAATTAAATTTTTTTTTTTTTAAATTCAATTTTAAAACATTCCGTCGGAGCTATTCGATCTTAATACAACAACCGGAAGTCAATCTGATCGATGAGAAGCAAAATGGGACCAAATCGAAGAAAAAAAAAATTGACAATCTCCTTGTTAAAAAAAAAATTATAATTAAAAACCACTCAAAGATGTTTTTGTCCCTTGCATTCAGTTGTTCAACCACCTGGGCCTCCGGTCGGTTTGAAAGCTTGGTGGATTGGTTCACCGATGCCGTTGGCTTATTTATTGTCCCGGAGGACCCTGCACTACGACTGATCGGAGTGTTTGCAGCTACTTGATTGTAGAGGGCACTTGGTTTGGGCAATTTGGGTACCTGCTGCAATGCTGGCACCGACAACTGTGACATATCCAGGTTCTGAACCACGGTTTGTTTGGGATTTAGGTTAGGACATGCTTTCTTCAGTAGATCAATTATTAATTCCTGATCACATTCCCTTTTCTCATGCGTACTTACTAGAGATTTGAGTAGATTCACCTCCTGTTTCACGTAAGTCAGCTCAATCTTGCATACCATGTTAGTGCACACCAACTCGCTATTTTCGTGATCTGTAGCTTTACGAAACTTCAAATTAATTAATTTTCTAACTTCATCGTTCATGTTAGATCCTTCAGGAACACAACCATGCACAATAACTTCAATTAAATCACTCTTATAATAATAATAATAATAATAATAATAATAATAATAATAATAATTGACTTTATTTCCCAATAAAAAAATACAATAGTAATACATTGGTAATAACACATATGGGCAAGGCGAAGTTAAGGACAAGCCTTCTCTTCCACTTAACCTTGTAATAAAATATAAAATAAAAATAAAAATGACAACAGAAAGAAAGAATTACAAAAAAAAAATATTATCCGAATCCATTAGATACTAATCCAAACAAAAATATAATAGGTTTATCCTAATAACTAAATGACATGAAATAATAACAACAAGAATGAGAATACGCCTTACAAATAGACGCAACCAGTCGACGATACATACCACACACACTCAATCCGACATATTATGCATTAAACCTCTGACGTTCAACAAACATAGCCACAAGTTTTGCCCTGAATGCCGCAACGCGAGAAGTCTTGAACTGGCCCGGCAGTGGGTTATATAGATGCGGCAGACTATAACTGAACGATCCCCGAAACTGCGCGGTTCTATGAGCGGGTGGACTAACATGACCTCTGCTGCGTACATTGATGTTGTGTACATCCGTACGAAATGAAATCTTGCTATAGAGATACTGCGGTGTCTTATATATCAGCAGCTTATGATATAAATTCAGGGAGTGGACCTCCCTCCTGTTACTCATGTTAAGCCATCCCGCGTCACTAAGCTTATGCGATATATGATCGTATTTGCGTATACCAAAAATTAATCGCAAACAGGAGTTTTGCACCCTCTGAGTACGCGCCGCATTAAAAACACTCAAGCAAGGACCATACACCACATCGCAATGACTGAACTGGCTAAGCACAAGAGAGTCGCACAAAATTGTCTTGGTTTTCAGGTCAAAGAAGTGTCTACCGTGATAAAGGCCCTTTAGTACAGAGAACGCTCTCCCGACACACTGCGAAACATGCCTGCCAAACGTCAAATCCTTGTCCATTATCAGACCCAGATTTCTAGCAAAATCGCTGACCACAACACGCTGACCCCCAATTCTGATGTCCAGACGATCAGAGCACCGCGCAACCGCCAACCGCCTACCGAACAGCATAACTATAGTTTTACTGGCATTTACCAGCAGACCGTGTCTACGAGACATACATATTAGTTCCTCAAGCTCTCCGCTAAGCTGCACCGACACAGGACTTATGTCATCCGGACTAAACGAGCGGTATAGCTGGGAGTCATCAGCATAAAAGTGTGACTTAGTTGTCAACAGTGAAGCAGGCAGATTACACGTATACAGTGAGAAAATAAGCGGCCCCAAAACAGACCCCTGAGGGACTCCAGAATTCAAAGCGCGCTTCCGTGACCGGAGTGCGCCAACACACACGATCTGACCCCTACAACAAAGATATTCCCGAACTAAACGTCTAGCTGACACCCCAAAACCAGCAAAACACAAGATGGAATCAAGAACCGCGTGATCCAATGTATTAAAAGCCTTGCTGTAATCCAGCAAAACAAGAGCCGTCAGCTTACCGTCATCCGCGGCCCTCAGTATGTCGTCCGTTATATGCATTAAGGCAGTCGCACAACTATGATGTTTCCTAAACCCGGATTGCGTACGAGGCAAGATATCATACCCATCGAGGAAGGATCTGATCTGGACATCCATAATCTTTTCGACTACTTTCGATAGTGTTGGCAGAATACTTATAGGACGCAAGTCCTTATATGACATTGGATCCTTCACCTTCGGCAGCGGCCGAACATGCGCGACCTTCCAGCAGTCCGGAAATACGGAATGCCGCAGGCAAACATTTACTACGTATGTAATATAGGGGATGATGAAAGGGCAGCAGTACTGCAGCATACCCCTGCTAATACCATCACAGCCAACCGCATCCGAAGATAACCCCAGGAGGAGAGACGAGACTAGAAACTCATCAACAGTTTCAAATTCAAACTCCTTTGAAAATTCGCACTTTTTATTAGTATTATAAAACTCAATCAACTCCTCGTCAGGGGTATCCATGGTGGGTATGCTATCCACACAGTAGTCATTAATTTCATTCACATCGGACAGATGTGCCGACAAAGACCAGTCTTTGCTCGGAATTACTCCTAACTTTCTAGCTGTACCCCAAATATTCCCGGAACCCCGCCTTATTTCGGTCTGAGCGAAAGCCCTTTTTTCAGCCCTGACTGCGGTCGTGACACTATTCCGAAGAACCTTATACATGTTGAAGTCCGCAGTTAGTTTTGATTTTTTAAACTTCGCGTGGGCATTATCTCGTTCTCTTATCATCTCCTTTAGCGCCGGCGTCAGCCAAGGAGCGGGTCCCCGAGTAAATCGCGAGGTCTTTAAGGGTGCATGTTTATCGAACAGAGACACAATCAGGTAGTTGAAATAGTTGGTCATAATATGAACATCTTCCATATCATATATCAAATGAAATGGGAGCGCATGCAACTCGGCGTCAAACGCCGCCAAGACGAAACCACCGAAGTCCCTATAAGTCCTGATCACTGGGTTACTCTTGCGCCGCTCACACTCCAACCTACAAAGAACCATCTCATGATCCGTAACCCCTCCCATATGCTTCAACCCCTTGTAAGAAAACACGGACCCAGAGCACATCGCGACATCAATTAAAGTTTCCGTGGTCAAGGTTACTCTAGTGGGTTCCTTCACCAGCTGATCGAGGCCGTACGATTCCAGCAACTCCGAAAATTTACGCGTATAAAAACAATCAAAATCTAGCATATTTATATTTATGTCTCCCGCACAAAATAGTTCGTCGCATGCTGGAATCAGTTGTGCAAGCTCCTCAGTTGTTCTTGAGTTTATTAAGTTCACCAACCAACGAATCACTCTCACCGTTCGCCATGTTGACTATCGAGTAATCATGTAAGAAGAACCTATAAAATAATAATAATAATCATAACAATTTCTTTTAATTGCTGTAATTTTGTAATTTTTTATGTAGAAATTAGTTTAATTTGTTTTTTTATTAATGTATGATTTATTTTATTCGTTTGGAAAATTTGTTTGAAGTTTACGTTTATACCACATACATATATTTTCTCTATGTATGTCTCTATTTCCTCTATGTATGTATATATATAACTTAAACAAACTATCTTCCTGTGCATATTTGCTTTCCTGATGAACTATTCTTTAGACCAAATGGCAGTTATACTTACACCATATTTGTGGTATGGTGCAAAACAAACGAATACAGCGATGTGAAATAGATACTATTTTAAACAAATTTAGATTTGACTTGATTTAATCTAAAATCCAATTTTCCAACCACGGTTCTAGCAAATACATTTGTATTTGTGTTTAAAATATAAATGATTACATTTCGGATTTCGTTTTATATCCAGCCTGTAAAGAATTGGGCTTCTGATTGAAAAATTTATGAAGATGTTTTCTGATATCCTCTAGAGCTTGGAATTCTGTGCCGGGTAATCAATTTTAAATCGAACGGTAAATATAATCTAGGATGCCCGGTAAAATATGCAAAAATGATGACGCCGAGCCTTTGTTTTGAATATTGTATTCCAAAACAGCAATACATCAAATAAATGGAGAGGTATTAATTCGATTGTGATACCATCAAATATGAACCAATTATTGGAAAAATCTTTATTTTACGTGGCTGAAATAAAATTGCGCCATCGACTGCAACGATTTCAATTGGTTGGGGCGAGTTCAATGTTATTTTTGTTATCCAGTGTAACGTTTTCGTACACAGCAAACGTTTGCTTTCTAATAAAAACAACGCATTTTGAACAGATGTAGCAAACGTATGGTAAAAAGCAAACTAACATATTCACGTTGGTGCCTCTCATTCAGGTCTGGACTGGTTAAGAATACTGAATGAAAATTAATACATTGACAAGAATTAGACAGCCAGTAACAAAAAGTCATCATTAAGTCATCAAAATTTCGAATCTCGCTGAATTGTAAAATGGGCTACTTAATCGTAGTAACAAATACCACGTTATAAATATATTGATTAGTGTTGACTGTTGAACTATTTGCAATAACAGGCTCTGCTAGCTGGTTACTGCGAATGCACAACAGCCGCTACATGCACCATTCGGCGAATGAATTTACCGGCATCCAGCAGCAACTGTAAACAGCGGCTGCTTTGTGTTCACACTGTTCACCTTAATATTTTGAATTTATATTAGCAGTGCTGGTATTACTGCGGCTGGTAGTAGCAAGAAACAGAAAAGCTTTCTTTTTACTGACCGTAATACATCACTGAAGAATTGTAATCGATCAGCTGTCAAACGAATGTGTATTCGAATGAGAGGCTGTGTTGAATTTTCCGAGAATACGGTTTAGCTAATTAGGCAAGTTATTCGTTAATAGTTATTCTCCGGCAAAATACTACATATACCTCATTACAATATAACGAAAAAATTCTATTTTGACATTTTTCCTCTAATATTAACTTTACAGAACTTTACAATATTCGTCAATATTTGTTACTTCGTTAACCAAATTCAAAGATATTTATTTATTCGGGGGCTGTGACCCCATTATATTTGAAAAAAAAATTGAATATATGTGGTTAATAAGCTTTATTTCATTTCAACTTAATAACTTTATTCAGTGCAGAGGAATTCCACTATGACAGATATCGAACAGACAAACTGACATACCAAACGAGTACTGGGTCCATTTTTTAGACACGGAACACATACAAAAACTGACGGTCAGACGAACAGACGGACAACCGGACAGACGGACAGCCGGACAGACGGACAGGCGGACAAACGGACAAACGGACAGACTGACAGACAGACGGACACAGCTAAATCGATTCAGTTTTAATTTCTGATCAAATCCATATATATGTGACCTGTTCTACGGAACGGGGGTTTATGCGCGAAAACCGGTTACCGTGATAAACGCTGGTGAAGTTTTGAACAACGGCGCGCTCGTTTTCTTCCACAAATCCACACACCTTTTGATTAGCTGTGTTGTTTTCACTTTCGGAGGACGAATGTCCACCAAAGTAGAGCAAGACTTGGTCATTCTTAGCTTAGTAGAAGCAGGAAAGTCTAAAATTGAGTTAGAACAGGCGTATTCTGAATTAGCTAGGCGAAAGAAGTATAGAAGTCGGAAAGATTGTGACGTTTTGAATAATAAAATATGGTACATGTATCACAAGGTACCTATCTGCCGCGGCCATAAGTTTTGGTTAAAACCAGTTTCGGCTAAGCGGCACAGCGGCCCTTGAAAAATATAACGCATTACCACCATTTTATAATTTGTGAAAATGGAATGGCGAAAATAAAGAAAAATGTGCATAGTGAACAATTTGAGCAGGTTACTTTTATTTTTAAGACATTAAGTAAATAAATGGCAGAAATTATCCAACCAGTTGGATTTTCACTCGAAAGGCAGCGGTACACATTCAACACCGTTCGTAACTTAGCAACTGATGCCAGAAGTAGCAGAAAAAGAAAAGTAAAGGTACCTTCGATACAAGTCCTCATGTAGTTACTTCACAGGCTAAAGCTGACCAAACAAATCATGAAAGGAAGCGGAGTGAACAAATAGATGCTAAAGACACCAAGACCACGAAAAATTTGAGATGTTGAATTTAATATAAATCGTATTACCTATAAGAATAGATTATTTGTTATTTTGTAAATTATAATTTGGTTTGTATTTTATAATAAATTTCAATTTGTCTAATTTATTTTGCTACGTACAAGAAAAAATCGCGAATTTTTTTTACATTTTGTGTTTTTATTGTGTGTACTCTAAATTTAAATACGAATAACTCAGCCGTTAAGAAAGCTACCAAACTGGCATTGGGTTCGTCAGAAAGAGGGAACTTTTCTCTATTTGAATCACCCAAAACCTCAAAATCGACCTCTTGACACATAAACCCCCTTTTCGTAGACCAAGTCACATATATATCTGCCACGCCTCCTTAGGGTGTTACAAATGTATCAAACTCAATATACCCTCACCACATTAAATGTGGGAGGTATAAAGATAATTTGGACCACACGACCCCAGTACCTTAGAGCCCAGAAAGTTAAAAGAATATATCACAAAGTAAACGTAGTAGCAGTTGTACGGGATATTATTGATATTTGTTATATCATTCATTTCGGAGACTATCCAATAGGATTAGAATTAGCGCAATAGCTCTAATAACCAAGTTTCAAAGTTTCAAGTCGAACTTTTATTTGTACTTTTTTAAACTTTTCGAAGAACCCAACCCAACACAACTGGCTGGGTGGAAACACTCATTCATGACATTCATGATCGGAGCGATCAACATAAGGTACAACATTCGATCAAAAGTATCACCGCTAGATGGGCGCCAATCGCTGCTCAAATTGTCCCTACAAGTAAGAACAAACCAGGGTACTATTACGATAGGGATGGCTGTGGCGATCGGACTCTGCTGCAGTAGTCTTGGGAAAATGATTTTTTTCCCGGTCCGGCCCGACATAACCACGTCCAGGCGTGGTCCGCCAGGCTCTACAGCCCGGTTGGGCCTGTCCGAGATCCTGATCGGCCTGAAAGCCCGATCCATCGCGAAAGCACAATCTGGTTCAAAAGCCCGGTCTGGCCCGAAAACTCGAGCGAGCCAGAAATCTCTAAATGGACCAACCCATCTATATAATTATGAAGGAGTTCAACTTCCTGTCTGTTTATAAAACAAACAATTTCAATCAAGGCAGTACGCAGCTTAATAATAATGGTTAATGTTATCAGTCGGTTATTAATTAATATATTAGTTAAGGACGGAACCTCCTTTTTCGGGATCTCAGCTGATATAAAAGGTTTGTATGAGCAGTAACAAAACCAGTTTACAAACAGTGCTTTTGTGATAGACCAGATATGTTGCTCTGATATCTGCATTAGTAACACCAATTACACGTTATCTGGTTTGTCACAAAAGCACTGTTTGTAAACTGGTTTTGCCAGTACCTACTCGAAGAAGCCTAATATCGACAAGTTGGCGAACTATCAAGTCAGAGGCGGCAAAATAATTGTTTCAACTAGAAATATTTGGGGAAAATTTGTTTGCTGAGTCTCTAGCGGTGCTTCTGTTGCTAACCGTCGCCCGCGCAGGCGGCTTGATTTGAGATGCACCGAAGCGGCGATTTGAGAATTGCGCCAGCAAGTTAAGTTAAGGCTGGTTTACATGGTGCGAGTTGCTGACCAGCCAGTTGACAGCAGCTGTCCCTGCGAACTCGCATTGAAAAGTGGCTAGCAACTCGGCTGTTTACACGAGATCAGTGAGGTGCGAGCAGCTCGCCAGTCTTGCGTTGTATACTCGTGTTTCAATATGGCTGAGCGCCGAGAAATTCCGATCTGCAAACTGACAATCTTTTTCCATGTTGTTATCTGACGAATTTATTACATGCATCCAACGTGTAGTTCCAAGAAAAAGAAGAGTTTGGGTTAGAAATTGGTTGCATCAAGAATCTTCAAGAGCAACAAATACAATCATGAAAGAGCGATACCACAAAGATCGTCGTCACTATCGAGTACCCACACAGTCCTAAACACTTTTAAATTAAATTGACTCAAATATTCAATGCAATTATTCATTCATACGTGAAACTCTCCCAGTATATATTATATACGGAAGCAGGGAAAACAACTAAAAGTGTCTATAAATATAAATAAATGTAGTCGCATCCATCGAGCCAGCCCTCATCAATGACTGCAACTTCCTCAACAATGGCTTGCTTGAGTTGAGTATTGACGATATTCCTCTGGAACATACGGTCTTTCAGGAGGCCCAACAGGAAAAAGTGTTGATGGACTTTTTCCTGTGTGGTATCTTCAAGAACCGTTTGCACAATGCACTGATGTAAACGGAGACCATCTGCCCCATATAACTTTCAAAAAATAACCTTGAAACCTGTGGCAAATAAATGGCATACTTGGTCGTATTTATAGACATATTTACTTATTTTGTCCGTGCTTTCGTATATAATAGGTATTATTTGAAAAATGTCAATTGGCTCCGGACTATCCTGTACAAAGAAAACAAAATTGCTATACACTGGCAAGTAACTGAGCGTTGCGTTCACACTACGCAAAGAGCGGGCGCACAGCTGACCGATAACCTGGGAAGGGTGGTGGGGGAAAGCAAGTGGCCAGTAAAATCAAAATTGTTTGAAGTAGCTCGCATGGCAGCAGCTGACAATCTCGCATAGGCAATAACTCGCATATTCCGTTTAAACCATAACAGTAGCTGGTATGCAGTAACTGTCATTCTCAACTCGCACGCCAGCTCGCACCATGTAAACCCCGCATTAGAGTGTAGGGCAGTAGCATCACTTTTTTTAATTGACTTCTATGGTCCTACTACCATTAGACTCAGTATTTTAAAATTTGGGCGACTTGGCTAATCCGAACAATCCCAGCTTCGGCTTTCTTCTGCATGTAGGTGCATTGCATATAACATTGTAAACCTCGTGCCAATAAAAAATATATATATCTCATGCTGAGCGCGCCAAACTGCGGTTCTAATATAATATGCTCTGCTTTGTATGCACTATGCAGTGAACACGCTGCAGTAAACAAGTGAGCTTCTAACTGACTTTTCGCTTAATTAAAAACAATCCGGGATAGTGTTATTTTTAACAGACAGCCGAAACACGCTTGCAAATTTTTCTTCGCTGGAAATGTTGGACAAAAGAAGAGAACAGTACATACAGCGGACCGTTAAACTTAATTTCGAAGAAAATTAACATCTAGCGCGCTCGGCTACCAACTTCTTTTGCCTGGCGGTCTTGCCCGAGGACCAATTACGGAGGGCGGTGCTCGACATGGCCTTTCACCGGATTGAATTAAATTTCGTAATATGCTTTCGTCGCTTGTCGTGATTACACCCAGACTTATGTTACGGTTTCTCGAGCGTCTGTCCGCCCAGTTACGGAGCGAACAGTTATCGGCTACCGAATTTTATAGTAATTGCATTTTAACCCGTAGGTGCAGAGAGTGGTAGGTACTGCACAATATTTCACTGTTCTGACCACACCAGTAGGCCAGCTGGCAGACCTCACGAGGCTATGCCGTAAAACTGTCTTGGTTCAAGTCCAACCAATTCCAAGTTTCTGGTTGAGCTAGTCAGTAGGTACATGGTGATATCGGGATTAGAGGACAAGTTTTTTGACTTTTTATCCCCGGTAGTGGGTTAGGAACTCCAAAAGCATGGAGGAGGGTTTTGGTGGAAGGACTTGACTGGTTATTTCTTTAGAGGATGGAGTAGGAGAGAAGGAGCTTGGGAGATACAAATAATTATGTTTCGATGTTAAATCGGGTACACAGTTTCTGGATATCGGTAGCTATATCTAGTAGCTGGGTTTGGAGTTGGTTAAAACCCCGAATAAATTCCTCTTTGTCAGAGGCCGAGAGTATTGGGGGCGTGGCCACCTGTGTAGGGGCGGGGCCTTGGACCATTGAGGCAAAGGTTTTGCCAGTAGTTGTAACCTGAGCAGCGCTAGGGTGCGCTTTAGGAGTCGTGGTGGGTCGGGGTCGTGAAGGGTTTGTTTGGGCTGGTTTCGGAGAGCGTGGACAGCCGCGGTAGCTCGCTCGATGTTGGCCGCCGCTGTTACAGCACTTGTTGGGTGCTTCGTCAGCTACTTTGCAGTCCGGGGTGAGATGGTCACCGGCGCAACGGTTGCAACCTGGAGGAGCCCGGCAGCATATAAGCGTTGTGCTACCTGCCACGGCACCAAGTAAATTGACTCCGCCTACATCGCGCAGCGGTTGGACGGTAAGCGGGCTGCCTTAAGGGTCGGCAACCGATTAAGCACACAGAAATCAAGTAAAATCAATATCTACCAGGCGTTGCGTTGCGTTGGTTAGAGATAATTCATTTAATATCTCAATTGGCAAGATTGATAATGAATTTCTTATTTTAATTACGTATCTCTATGGACTGCTACAAGATGTCGTTGTATTTCAACTGTCATGCACTGTCGGCGCTGAGAAAGCTAACCTTAAAATAATTAGTACACCGTAATAAAACGTGTTCTAAGCAGTGCAGTGTCAATAGATGGTCAATAGTGGCTAATATTGAGTTGTCTGTTGAGGTCGCGACCATGAACACATTTTCGATAACAGTAGATCTGCTTCCAAAGCTATTTACCAATAGACACTGCTAGATCAAATCCGAATATGACCATAGTCCGCAGTAACATTAAAACCATGGAAAATATCCATATGTGGGTGCGGGAATATTCGGAATATACACCCAGTGGATAGTGCATAAATCTCTCCCAAACGCAGAACAAATAGTTTGCTCGTTTGTATGTGCCGTGTTATTTATTATAAGAGTTTTAGTAAAATATCGACAACAATAACTTAGTAACTTTTTTTAATTTTTAATATTTCGCCTAAATCAAGGACTTCATCAGGAAATTAAATAAACTATAAAAATCCAAACTAAGTAAAAGTTAAAAAAGTGTTCACTTAGTATAGTATTTTTACAGTTTAATTATCTGATGAAGTCTGTATTATAAGTAAAATAAGACCAGAAGAAGTTATTGTTGCCGATATACCAATATTTACTGAAACATTAATATACCAAATAATACTTAAAAAAAACTGTAAATTACAATAATGATACATTTTTAATTTATTACTTTATTTTAACTTATTTAATGCATGTTAACTTTTCTATAGAAGTTCTTTAAGATAAGTTATGTGCATTGTTTCATCCGTGGCGTTCTTTGTTATAGACAATCGTAACGATGATAATGTTCATCATATTATTATAATATTTATTTAACATTTTAATTTCTTTTTTATAACATTAGTTTATAATTATAAATCGTAAGTATATATAGAACTTTTATAAATTAAAACGAAATAATTTATAAAATTTACCAAAACTAGTAAGAATTAATAGGAGCCGCCAGAAAAGCACCGAAGTCGGCCACGCCCCCGATATTCGTAGCAACGCGAGATGAGTATTTACGCTTCAACGATTTTCATCATTTTTTACCGTTCATTGTCATCGTTTCGCAATTCAAATATCAAATATTCAAATATTTCAAATATTTCGCATTCATGTAATGAAACGAAAACGAACAAAGATCAACAGAGCCTATCTAAATTGTAAATACAGAACCAATTTGTAGTGATAATTTGCACGACGAAATGGCACCAAGTGTCAACAAGCATGATTACAGTACATTATTACTTTATCATACGCAGTATGTAAAGTATTGTAATCGTCACGAAAAAAAAATATTGGGATTTTAGCGGAAATGGGTCCTTTTGGGTCCCCTGAACATTTTTGACCAAGGTACAAAAAATGTCTGTGTGTGTAAACGATTTTTGTGGCGACGATTCCGGAGAAACTACTGAAGGTATCGGGACGAAACTTCATATTTAGAAGTTTCATGACCTAACTTAGAGCTGAAAAGCTTTTGGTTCACAAGGGTCCAAAGGAACTGGTAGTTTATTCTAAGCCTTTTTCAAGGATTTTGCAAATGAGCCGCCATTTCTGTAATTTCGTCAAAATAGTTAAATAATAAATTAAAGTAGAGGAAATTTTGAATAATTTATGAATATGACATTTTTTGGTAAAATGCATAGTTTAGCTGCAAGAGCAAATTCTATTTGATCGAGATCGGTCGCATCTGCATTGATATGAAACTACATAGTAGCCAGGATTTTTACAAATATTTTTTTTGTGCTGTCACACTGGAAAACGGCTGATTTCATCAGAGGTTGGAGAACCGCTATGGAATGTTGCCGCTCTAGTGCGGCAAATTACAAAATGCAAATTTCAAATAAAATAAGATCACCAATTTGATTGTTTGTTGATAAGAAATATCAACCCGTCTTTATATCTAATTCTAAAAACGATAAATTGAGAAAATTGTAAATAATGTATAGGGATGAGTGTAGTTTTATTTTAGTATGTTGGTACGGATGTGACATCTACAGTGTCATGAACAAATATAAATCTGTCAGAATTTGAATTAGCTTTTTAAACTTGCCGTTTCGTCGAAGTGGTACCAACCTAACATTTCCTATACAGATATACAACAATTTTTTTAAAATACATTTTTCTCAAAAAGCAACACAATAAACGTTGATGTCACTCCTGCCAAAAACTAGATACCGCGACTCGCTCACATGCGACGGCGACACTCCGCCTTCGGTGACACGCCGCACTACCGCTCGTCGCGCTATTCCGTACTTTCTGCACTTGTGACATAAATAACTATTATTCTAATGACGTAGTGTAGGTAGTGTCAAATGCTGATGCTTTGACAATACCTATCGATTTATCTCAATAAAATAGATTCTCATGCAGCTAACCTATTAATTTTATATATTGTATGATAAAGTCATGTGCCTGGCCACATCAGATTTTTTACTTTATCATACGCAGTATAATAAAGTATTGTAATCATGCCAAAAAAAAAATTGAGTTTTTACCGGAAATAGGTTTTTTGGGTCCCCTGAACATTTTTGACCAAGGTACAAAAAAATGTCTGTGTGTGTGTGTGTGTGTCTGTGTGTATGTATGTCTGTGTGTAAACGATTTTTGTGGCGACGATTCCGGAGAAACTACTAAAGGTATCGGGACGAAAGTTCATATTTAGAAGTTTCATGACCTAACTTAGAGCTGAAAAGCTTTTGGTTTAAAAGGGTCCAAAGGAACTGGTACTTTATTCTAAGCCTTTTTCAAGGATTTTGCAAATGAACCGCCAATTCTGTAATTTCGTCAAAATAGTTAAATAATAAATTAAAGTAGAGGAAATTTTGAATAATTTATGCCTATGAAATTTTTTGGTCAAATTAATAGTTTAGCTGCTAGAGCAAATTCTATTCGATCGAGATCGGTCGCATCTGCACTGATATGAAAATGCATAGTAGCCAGAATTTTGACAAATATTTTTTTAAGCTGTCACCACAGAAATGTCTATGGCTGTCACACTCGAAAACAGCTGATTTCATCAGAGGTTGGAGAACTGCTATGGAACGTAGCCGCTCTAGTGCGGCAAAGTACAAAATACAAAATTCAAATAAAATAAGATCACCAATTTGATTGTTTGTTGATAGGAAATATCAACCCGTTGTTATACCTAATAGGGGTCTTGCATGATTTTACCTAAGTTCACAAATAAAACCCTTAGGTGGTAAGAAAACCGTGTGTAAAATTTTTCCGCTTAATATTGTTGCACTGAATTGTTATTGAACATCAAAGTTTAAACCGGACTAAAACGCGCCAAAACGCTGTCTATCAAGGCGTGACGTCATAGGTTTGGTGAGAAGTGCAGCGAGTTTAGAGAGCGGCCGCGAAAACACGGCGCATGGGTATACTATCGGTGCATAAGTATTGCGCCCTGTGTTTGGATGGTCGTAACTCTGCAATGATAGAACAAAAATGCATGAAATAAAGTGTGTTATACGCCTCAATCATTTCTACATAATATGCGGGACTATCAAAATTTTCTGCCTGTCGGTTTAAACATGAGCGCGAGAGAAGTAAGAAAGGTACCCGATTTATGTGGTTTTGTAATAACGCTCGACTTTTCGGTTTGTTTTCTCTTAAACCTCTTGCCACAAAATTTTTATTCAGGATTGAATAAGAATTCATTCTATTGATTGGGGGGTTTTATTTTCTTAATTTTGTATGTATTGTGTCTGTAAGCCACCTTTCTATGGAACCGGATATCTCAGTTAGCACGTAAACACACCTTATTTATTGTGATACTCCTCCATTGATGTATAGTAACATTAAAGTTATATGTGAATTTTTAAGAGTGAATTGATCGATTCTGTGCGCAGGATGGTTTCCATCGGAGAATGGAGATTACGCGCAGGAAGCAAACCGAGATTCGCGCGATGATTTCAAACGATCAACACTCAGGACCGTATTCAAAATTTTTGTCATTTTAACGTTCGGTTTTATTTTTAAAAATTATATACGTATTTTTTTTCTTTGTTGGTGGAGTTATACTCTGTTTTGTGATTTATTATTATTTAAAATTATTATTTCTGCCAAAAATCAGTAGTTGATGCTTATTCAGTGGGTATGCAACCGAACATTGATCACAGTAAATGCCGTTGCCTACCGAAACGGATATCGGCAATAAAATAAAATTTCTAAATTCTCAACTAAAAATATGCTTAAAAAATCAGAGAATATGTTGAAAGAAAAAAACGCAAAATCCGAACTAAAAAACGAAAACTTTTTAAAGCCCAAAATATTTCACAAAATATTCAATATTTACATTCAGCATTAGAAGTTAGAAATGTCATTCTAAGAAAAGACGTACTTTTTTTGCTGGGCGAATTTAGTTTGTACACCAGAGGTATAAAAATAATGCTATTGCGTTCTAACACGCGTCAATTTATGGGATTGTTCAGTAACGTATGCGGAAAATAACAGCAGAAATAGATGATAATTTGCAACACTCGTAAAATCTACTACACTGGCGGCGGGCGCTCATTCGGTTACGGGGTTCATATCTGTGTGGACAACTATTAAATGGCAATGGGTGAAAGAACGGGATATAAGTGGTGCATTGTATCACATTGTAACAACACCTCGGTACCAAGGCCTGATAAACTTTTCTTTACGGTTCCCAAAGAGAAAAAAAACGTAAAATTTTGACAAGAGCGGTAGACGAAATCCCAAAGATATCGCAATGAAAACAGCTTGCTTTGTTTGCGAAGATCATTTTGGCGTAAGTTATTTCGGCATTGATTATTTAACTATAAAATATCTATCTATGTTATATAATGTATAAAATTACATTTACATACCTACGTCGAATACCGATAAAACTTCATACGTACCACATTGTTTTCACGCCTCTTATTTCGGCCGACGTAAATGCGCATTAGTTGCGAAATAATCCGCTACCATAATGGCATCTACTTTCGGCAAGTTATCTGACTGCCCCATCACGTAACCTGCCTCCATTTTCACCGCTTATAATAGAAGAACAGCTGTTGAAATTGTGAAGATACGTAGCGTGCACAACTCGTCGGAAGCGCGCCATAAGCCGTCCACAGGCAAACAAACGCACGTGGCGTTCGTACAGGCACTCTACGTCACACCAATCACAGCGCGTTTATATTTAAAGGGACGCAACCGATTTTAATATTATTAATTGTGTAGGAACCGATTTTTTTTCTAAAAAAAAAACGTTTGCGGAGTGGTCTGGTATACGTATGGCACCAATAGAGCGTATTAATTTTTAATTTTGAGACTTAGTGCAAGACCCCTATTGTAAAAACGATAAATTGAAAAAAAATTTAAAATAAAGTATAGCGATGAGTGTAGTTATATTTTAGTATGTTGGTACGGATGTGACATCTACAGTGTCATGAACGAATATAAATCTGTCAGAACTTGAATTAGGTATCAAACTAACATTTCCTATACAGAAATAACCATTTTTGATTTTTTTTTTAAATATGTATTTCTAAAAAAGCAACACAAAATACGTTGATGTCACTCTTGCCGAAAACTACATAGTGCGCCTCGCTCACATGCGACGCTCCGCCTTCGGTGACACGCCGGATCACCGCTCGTCGCGCTATTCCGTACTTTCGGCACTTGTGAGATAAATAACTATTATTCTGATGACAGTAGGTAGTGTCAAATGCTGATGCTTCGACAATACCTACTATTGATACTATTGACTATCAAAATATCTGTTCAATCCTGGCTAACTAATTTCATCTTAATGCAGACACGATTTATCTAAATCAAATAGAGTCTCATGCAGCTAAACTATTAATTTTATATTTTGTATGATAAAGTCATGTGCCTGGCCACATCAGATTTTTTAAGTGATGAATGTACAAGACGTGTTAATGCAAATATATTTTAATATGGTTGTATATACCATTCGGTTTAGGAGAGCATGGATGTTAAAATCTCTATTTTATCTGAATTGTATCTATTTTATGCGGTTATTAGTACTTAAAAATCATCAATAAATAGAGGTACGTAATTAAAATAAGACAGTCATTATCAATCTTGCCAATTGAGATATTAATTGAATTGTCACTAACCAACGCAACGCCTGGTAGATATTGATTTTACTTGATTTCTATGTGCTTAATCGGTTGCCGACCCTTAAGGCACCCCGCTTACCATCCAACCACTGCGCGATGTAGGCGGAGTCAATTTACTTGGTGCCGTGGCAGGTAGCACACCGCTTATATGCGGCCCGGCAATAGGTGGAACCGTGGCCAAACAGCTGATATCTGTGGCATTGGCTGATCGATGGATATTTTTTCAGAGGTTCGATCTCAATCATAATACCACAGACATCGGTGATGTTATACAGCCTTTGTTGTTGTCTAGGAACTTACACCAGCACCAGCGGCATCAGGTTTCTGGTCGACGGGTTCTGCATCCTTATGACTCGCGAGGGCGTGAACCCTTGCTCATTGAGGTCGGTAGCAATCTCTTTTATAGGCAGCTCGACCGGCAGCTTCCTTAGCACGATGTTCAACTCCCGATTCTCGGGAGTTCCGCGTATGTGGGTAATGAGAAGCAGCTGAGAGAGATGACATGTGGTAGAGTTCTCAGCGTAAGGGTGCTCGACGGTGCACCCATCCTCCGATGAAAGGGTAACCTTTCTAATCTCGATGGGTACGGATAACGCGTTAGCGTTCCGGGCGGTGACTCGTCAAACGTGGTTTCCGGAGGGTTTCCGACACGAGTACTTGGAGTAATTCAAGGCTGTGGGATACACTAACTCTTCGGTGTACGCCCCTAGAACCACCGGGGGCTTCTCTATGCCATGGTTCCTATGCTGTGGGTCAATGGCCGCGTTTCTGCGGTGTGTACAGATCTTGAGTATAGGGGTTCGCAATTGCGGCCTCGCCGGCAACTCGTCCAACGGTGTCGGAAAAGCCCGAGTAACACCACCCGAGTAACACCACCCGAGTACCAAGGGGAAGGAGGGCCCCCATGGCTGGCTGTGTATACGAGGTCTTATTTGTATCATGGGAGCCTGCGTGTGATGCATAACTTACTTTAGGGATTTACAAATGCCAGCCATGGGCTCTTTCAACTGCAGTCGGACTCTCGGGGGCAGACACGTTTCCTGAGTGGTGTACCTTGGATGCTGTATGACGAATGCTGGGTCAGCGAGCCGAGCCCTATGAGGCGGCGGTCCGTCATGTTCTGACCACATCGTCTCTTGCGTATTCAACGTATTGTGTTAAGTGATAACACTTAAATGTTATGTACAATGAAATCGCCCAGGTGACCATTGATGATTACCAGCTGTATAGCCGGGGTCATTTCTGCTGGACGGTGCCTGCTGGTTATTTACACACAATGGTAAACTAACGTTGTCCTACGTGCGTCCGTCGTCCGTCGCCTCATGTTTTTTTGGTTTTGCGTTACGTGCGTTGTGCCTGTCCTACGTAGCTACGGCGCGACTTACGGCAAATCTCCACTCCCACATCTCCACGCCGTTGTTCTAATGAGACTGGCAAGAGTATTTCTCAACTTGCTTCGCCGGATCCATTGCCGCACCGGACGACGGACGAACGCTGCCACGTAGCACACGCTCATTTACTTGCAGCTATTTGGTATCGATGCGTTGTTGGCATTGACGCAACGGACGCAACTGACGGACGTGACGGGCGCACATCAGCGTAATGATAATACAGTCTTTCAGAAAATTTTTACCTATATAACGTTTACAAAAAACCCTAAATATTTTGTCCATAATGCTTCAGAAAATAGGCTGGCAGCTTGGTATTTTCTTAACGTGGAGTAAAATAAATTAAATATTCTACTACGACTATATTTATAGTGTATAGTCATGTTTAACCTGACTTTGAACCCAACTAAAATGGACTAAATCTTGAGCAGTTTTCCTAATTTTAGATTCCTTAATTCACTATACTGCCAAAATTTTTGAGCACAAATTACTAAATTATACGTTATCAATTAAATTACACTGACCATTGACATTAACATTACACTGACCATTGTCCATATCTACCATGATCTAACGGCAAATAAATATATTATTATTATTTATTGAAAATCTCTGATTAAATATTAAATATTTGAAACCTAGATAATATAATTTAGATATAAACATATAAATACTAAACTTACACTAATAATTTTGAAAAGTAATAAAGAGGATCAGGGCAAATTGGTAGTACCGAGCTTCGCTGAAGCCCAATTTTGAAAAACACAAGGCCATTTATGCTTTGCAAAGAAAAATTTCATTTTTCTTTGCAAAGCAAAGGAAAACTGCAGAAAACCCTTGCAGCCTTGTGCAAAGGTCATTAAAAACACACACACACACTCACACACACACACACAGACACACATTTATTAATAGACAATATACATTCAAAGAAGGTAAAGATGAAATATTAAGCAGCAAATTTAGGGTTCTTTATGATAAAACTCTCCTCAAAATATTTGCGCTTCCCAAAACCGCAATTTCTTGAATTTCCCAGGGCGAAATTTTATTTTTTTTATTTTTTTTTTTTTTTATTATTATTATTATTATTATTATTATTATTATTATTATTATTATTATTAAATCCAAGACAGCCATTAAATCTGTTATGTATGTAAGGAAACGAACTGCACTCTATTAATTGGTATATTAATAATAACTCTGACATACAAGGTATTTATAATAGACAAGTAAGAATGTCTAACAGTAACTATGGTAATCTAAAGTATAGTAGGTGATAGTAGGCTGCTGGAATGCATGCCATCTTATCTCCGTATCTAACACCTTTCCTCTCCTCAGCGATTTAAACGTATGGGCGCTTTTCTTATTCTATTAGAACGCCTTGATTCAGGTAATTCTTCGTTTTGTTTACCTTCTAATTTTTTTCACTAGCTTGTAGCGATCTTGTTTTGCGATTTGGTGTCAAATTTGGTATCGGGACATCAACAGGTGTTGCCTTCTCATTTGACATATTTTCTGATTGATCAGCGAATCCTTCTTCTGAGGTTAAGCTATCTAAGATAACTGATGTTGGTCTGGTTATGTTTGGTCCTGTCCAACTTGTATTCCTTATCTGGTCAATATGTCTTCTGTGCATCGCACCGTCTATTAAAATGTCATAAAGTAAATTACCAATTTGTCTATGGACTTTTCCGGTTCTCCATTTCTCATCCTTATTCCCGTAGAATCTGGAAAGTACCGCTTCTCCCTCCATAAGCTTTCTTCCTGGTTTTTCAATAGGAATTTCTCCATCCTTTTCCCTAGTTAGATTTCTTTTTACTAAATCAATTTTTGTTCGAAAAGATGTCTTCAATAATAATTCTGCTGGGCTCTGATTTGTTGCTGCATTTGGAATTTTCCTTTGCTGCATAAGAAATCTGCATAATTTCAAGTGTAAATCACCTTGTTCTGATGACAATGCTCTTAACGACCTTTTTAATGTTTGGACGTAACGTCTGCCTGCCCATTTGATGCGGGATGGTATGGTGCTACAAACTTATATAATATACCATTTGCTCTTATAAACTTCTCAAATTCCATTGACCGAAAACATGGGCCGTTGTCGCTGACTAAAGTAATAGGCAATCCGAAACGAGCAAAAGTCTCTCTAAGTTTCTAGGTACTTCCTGTAAGCGTCCACAATCACTAAGAAATAGTTTTCGTAACATGGTCCTGCATAATCAACATGGATGCGCTGCCATGGTCTCTTTGGGTACTCCCACGGGTGTATTGGGTTTATTTTCTGTGGGTTGTTTGAAATTAAAGCGCAGCTCTTGCAGCTTCTTACTAAATCTTCGATGTCTTTGTCTATCCTTGGACACCATACATAGCTTCTGGCTAGTTCTTTCATTTTAACAATTCCTGTATGAGCGGTGTGTAACTCTTCTAATGTGTTTCCTTAGACAGGTTGGAACCATCACTCGAACTCCTTTGAAAATGCAGCCATCTTCTAATGTGAATTCAGTCACTTATCGTCTGACGTGTCTGTGTCTCCTTCGGCTTGTAGTTGTCGTATAATCAGGGTACATTCCTTATCTCGTTTAGTTTCTTTCTGAATATCCTTCCGTGTAACCTCCAAAGTGACTAACTGCTTAAGATAGAATTTATTGTCACAATCTGGTTGTTTTTCTTCAGGCAAAGGAAATCTAGATAGGAAATCAGCATTTGCATGATCTTTTGTGTTCCGATATTGAATTTCATAGTTAAATCCTGCCATATAATTTGCATAATGCAGTAATCGCAATGCTGATGTAGCTGGTTGGTCTTTGTTAGGGTGTAAAATACGTGTCAAAGGTTTATGATCGGTCAGTAATATGATCTGCCTGCCATAACAATATTGAACAAATTTCTTCATACCACATACTATTGCTGTAGCTTCTTTATCGATTTGACTGTAATTCTTCTCTGCTTTTGTGAGTGAGCGTGAAGCGAACGCGATCGGTCTCTCTCTTCCATCTTCCATGACATGTGAAATTACTGCTCCTAGACCAGTTGGTGAGGCGTCAGTGGCTAAAATCAACGGTAGGCATGGGTTGTAGGGTATTAGAACCTTTGGTCCACTGATCTCTTCTTTTAGTTTCTCGAATACTCTCTGGCAATCTGGTGTCCACTGAAAATCCACATCTTTTTGCAGTAATTGGTGGATAGGGGCAAATTTTGAAGAAAGATATGGTAAAAATTTAGTAGTTGATTAACCCCAAAAATGTTCTAACTTCACTGACATTATTCGGTCTTTGGCATTGTTGCAAAGCTTCCACCTTTTCAGTCAAGGGATGTAAACCTTCACTATCAATTCGATGTCCTAAATACTTAATCGAGTCTTGATAAAATTGACACTTTTCCCTATTAAGATGTAAGTTGCTTTCATGTAATCTTCCAAATACTTTCTCTAGATTGCTCAACAGTTCTGCATGAGTTGTTCCTTGTACCAGTATGTCATCAAAGAAACAAGAAACTCCTTTTAAATCAGTAAGTATTTGGTCCATAAATCTCTGCCAAACATTAGGTGCCACTTTTGTACCGAACATTAGTCTTTTTACCTTGTATGTACCCATGTGGGTACTTATAGTTTGAAGAAAGGCAGTTTCGTCATCGACCGTCATGTGTAGATAAGCTCTACTTATATCGAGAGTACAAAAATACTTTCCTCCACTCATCTTCGCAAAAATATCGTCAATTCGGGGAATTGGGTAAGTATCATCTAATAGATACCTGTTAATCGTTGTTTTGTAATCTGCACAGAGTCTTATACTTCCATTTCCCTTTACAACGGGTACTATTGGACTTCCCCAGGTTGCATGGGTGGTTTTCTCAATCACATCTAATTCTTCCAGCCTGTGTAACTCTTTTTCGACTCTTTCTTTCAGTGCATATGGAATAGTTCTAGGTTTTATGAAAATTCTTGAACAATTCTCCGCAATTTTGATTGAACATCTTCTTCCTGGTATTCTTCATCCTGGTTGAAATATTTCTTCATATTTCTTTAATAGGCTTTGTAATCCAGTTTTGTATACTGTGTTTTGTTCCTCGGTGATATTATTTATTTCATTCCAACCTATATTAAGTTTTCTTATCCAGTCTCTTCCTAGGATTGTATCCACTTCTTCTTTCAAGGCGTATAAAGTACAGATTATTTTTCTTTCTCTGTATTGTACTGTAACTGTCACCTCTCCTACAGGTTGTAAAATTTCTCCGGTGTATGTCTTGAGTCGTACTTCTGTATTATTCAATTTTGTAGTTGGAAATTTGTTTGTAAATTTCTTGTAAGAAATTGTACTTAGGGCTGCTCCTGTATCTAGTTCCATCTTGCATGGTTTTCCTTGTATCCGTAGTGAAATAAAAAAATTTGGCTTTGATCCGGAACTTACAGAATTAATTGTATTAATTGTATAAACTTCGTGTGTCTCTGTATCGCTGGAGCTGCTGCTGCTGTCACTGTAGTTTTGTTCATCTTGTGTTATCTTGAATTTGATGTTGCCTAGAGGTTTTGAACTTGAAACAGACAGCCTTCACATGACCATCCTTATGACAATAATCACATTTTAGCCCAGTCAGCCTACACTTACCAGCTAAATGGTTTTGTTTTCCACATTTGTAACATTTCTTCTTGGCAAGGTTGACTTTAGGATCACTTTTCTTCTTTGTAGTTTTCTTTGAATCTATGTAATTCATGGGTAATGTATTTTGCATTCCTTGTATCTGCTTACTTTCTATTTTAGAACTCTCTATTGTAATTGCTAACTTCACTGTTTCTTCAAAGCTGATTTTTTCTGTTTTCTGTAATAATTTCTCTCTGATCTCACAATCCCTTACACCTCTTATAAATTGGGTTCGGAGATGGGTGTCATTAGTAGACTTTTTGCATGTTTGACAAATGAAGTTACAGTTAGTAGTAACTCGTTTTAGTTCTGCCGTATAGTTAGCTATTGATTCGCCTTCGTTCTGTAATCTTGTACAAAATCTGTGTTGCTCCGAAATTTCATTTGGAACTGGTGAAATGTGATCCTTTAGCATCTTTAGTAATTTCTTAAATGTTCGTTTATTTGGTGGATCCGGAGCTGTCAAATTTGATAGTGACTGATAGTGTTTTGGACCCAAACAATTTAGAAATATTTGTACGCATTTTATGTCGCCATCTGTAGTTGTATCAGACAATCCCCGTAAATCAAAATAATTCTCCAAACGTTGTAAGTAGCAATTAAAGGTTTCATTTTCCTCGTCAAATTGTTGTAGATGTAAACCACGTATGTCAGCTGTTGTCCCAGAAGATGTACGAGCTTGCATGCTCTCCAATATCGTCGCTATTTGTTGTAGGGCCTGCTCCATTATAGGTGCTTCTTGTAGTAACTCCTTGCAGTGCCGCGTTAGTTCTTTTCTTTAGCCTCGTCGCCAGTTGTTATGTATGTAAGGAAACGAACTGCACTCTATTAATTGGTATATTAATAATAACTCTGACATACAAAGTATTTATAATAGACAAGTAAGAATGTCTAACAGTAACTATGGTAATCTAAAGTATAGTAGGTGATAGTAGGCTGCTGGAATGGATGCCATCTTATCTCCGTATCTAACAAAATCTAAAATTAGAAATAACAAAAGTTGAAGTCAAGCTTCTGGATTATTAAGCTATTTTGTGATGTGATTATTTTCGCTTCGCCTTCGGCTTCGGCAATCAAAGGCAAATTTGAAAAAGCCGGCGATCAATGCAATATGGTCCATCAATAAGAAATATATCTGGTTTCGCAACACTTGCTACCATGTTACAACTCATAGGTCCATTGTGGGTTACCATTATATAATGACAGTGGTAGTAAATAAACATATTTTCATTGTTTATTAGGGTAGTTCTCATTTATGTATATGGAAAAAATATAAAATTTAATATATTTTTCCACGGGCCCTCTCAATATGGTTTTTATATCCATACTTAATTCCTGTAAAATTTGAGATCGATCAAAACATATTAACCCGTACCCCAAAGAGAGAAATATCACAGACAAGTTCAATTTAATAGTATTAAAAAAATTGTTTTATTTTACCTCTAGGAATTACATATCAAAATTATTTCACATATTTCAACACTACTAATTTTGTATCATTGAACCAAATTTGTTGAAAACTCTTTCCGGTATTCTTTATTCGTTACAATCTGAATCTGAAAGCAGCTGCTTCAAATAATTTCGATTTTGTGTGTATTTAGCACTACTGTTATAAAAAACTTCAGTTTCAGATTCTATGGAAAAAATATACCAGGAACAGTTATCACTTGTTAGATTTGGTTCGGTTTTATGCTCTCAAGCGGCTGTTCACGCATTTTGCTGCATGTACGCAATGCGAAAAAAACGGTTACTAACCGGAAATGACTGCCTAAAAACGTGGGAAGATGGAAATAATGGAAATAAAACGTCCTAAATCATAAACAAAAATACTAGTGACAGAAGACAAAAATCAATATTCAGACAAAGTTCTCAACACACTTACCGTCAATTTAAATAAAAAATGCCGATATGTCATTACACAAGAATATGGTAGCACTTGAGCACACCTATAACGCCAAGGGACGCAAAGTAATTTACAAATAATTGAGGATTCGTTCTGGATTAAATATGGATGGCGAAAGGAACGTTCTATAAGTTATCGTCAATAAACACCTCCGGTTAAATTCTACGGAGTTCACATCACTTCCTAGGGACCGAAGTACAGGCCCGCCAGGAAATCATCAATATCTCGGAGGAATACCCGACCACGGAGAATTTTAGTCGCCTTCAGCACCAATTGTAACAGTAATCCAAGAGGGCACAGCGGATCGCGGCGGCGAGATCCGTTCGAAACTTCGGCCCTTCTGGATTTCTTATTATTATTCTACTCGCACAAACTCACACGGGCAAGGTTAATCTCATCCCCATCGATTTATCTTTATATGTTCAGCATTGGCAGCGCCGTCTCGAATCGCTCCAGGCTAATAGCAAATGCCGGATTTAATAGTTTTCCGATGGCCAGATTTCGGAATGTGACGTATTTGTCTTTACAGAATTGTAGGAATTTGTCATCATCTATTTTGTTTGTAGAAACTTTTAGAGATTTTACTTTGTTCGGATTAAATGTGGCATCGCACACTCCGAATAACAAAACATTCAGTAATAAAAATTCGACAAAACATCAAAAGTTGGCCACACACATCGCATCGTGTAGAACGAGCCTAAGAATAACCTATGAATCATGGTGTTATGCATAACTAAGTAAACTCAATGCCAATTCTACTGTGTGAACTCAAACAATGTTCTTAAAATATGTCTGGTTACTTGTTCATAAGCGCCATTCCAGAATGCAGATTATCCTTCAAAACAAACTTTGAGTCTAATTTCTATAATATCATCGGAAAATTTAAAATATAGCGTCGTTTTATTTTATTATGAATACGTTACATTAATTTAAATTGTAATTACACAAATCTTGTGTCACTGTATGAAAAATGATCGGTTAAATATTTAAAGGCTTATCGCACATACAAATGTATAACAACGTAAGTGTAAATACTGTAATTGTTGAGTGACATACGTGTACATCGCAAAATTTATTTTGATAAAATTATGCCCGAGGAAGTTGTTTTCTTTCAGGAGAAACTCAAGACCTAAACTATGTAGTTATACAAAATTAAGTATCGCCTTTTGTTTTCGTGAAACAAAAGTTCTAGTTTTCAATATATTGTTACTTACTATTATGCTTTGCTAATTAAGAGAAAGTATATTATAATGCATTCTTGCATGTTGTAATTAGAATTTAATTTGCATTTGCATTATAACAATATTGTTTTGTTAATGGACATCATAATTGATTTCCAATGACTTTAAGTTCTAAATGATCTTATTCATGTTTAATTATTGTCGTAGTAGGGACAACAGCGTGGCATTTTGCGATTCTCTAGACAAAATTAATAAATTTTTATATTTATGGAAGGAGACGAAATGGAAATGGAATTTGGTAGAGTGATAGTAGACAACGAATATTTTTAATGATTATTTTCTGATATTCTTGAGGGTAGTATTACTTCTGGTTGTGCCGGAAGTTACGCAATTTTTTAAATTCTAAATGGCACCTTATACTTTTTTGCAATAATATCAATTAGGATAAACTTCCGTACATAAAAACATTATGCTCATCCATTTTCATCTGTGTCACAATACGGCAATTTGTGAACCCATTTGAAAGAAACTCCTTTATTTATGAAAATAGACCAATGGAATTTGGTCCGATTTTGCCGAAAGCGACATCACATCGAAATAACTTTTCTTTCAGCTCACTTAAAACAAAATGCCGTGATGGAGATTTTTGCTATGATTTTGGTAAACTACACACAAAAAAGCGAATGAAATGACCCGTCATTCTGTTGCTTACAAAATTAGCATCGATCAGTGATTGTTACTAACAATTTGTGATACATCGTTTTACCAGAGAAGCAATTATATCCAAACCGATTGACTTTCTTACAATATCATATTAGTACTTTCTTGTGTAAAAAAAACAAACGTAGATTTCAATCTAATCTTCAACTGAATTTTTATCAAACTTTTTGTATCAGAATGTATTAACCAGTAATAAAAATAATTGGTTGCATTTTTACAATAAAGTATTTTGGAAAAAGGTGAATATATGTTTATTTTAATTGAGAATTTGATAAAGATTAATTTTGTATACAAGCTAAAGTTTCTAAATCGTGACCCATTTTTCGGTGAAATGCAAAAAACGAAACGTGTGCGTTAGGGGTGGCTTTTAGGGTACAATTACTAGTATAATCCTGCCACGTTGTTAGTATGTAGTCTGTAAAGATACAAGGTGTTAGGGCTGGGCAAAAATATCGATCGATCTGATCGATCAGATCGATCGTTCGATCATCTTATTTGAAAGATCGATCAGATTCATAGATCGATCAGATAGATCAGATCGATCAGATCGATTAGATCGATCAGATCAATCAGATCGATCAGATCAATCAGATCGATCAGATCAATCAGATCGATCAGACCAATCAGATCGATCAGATCGGTCTCTTGATGATACGTACGTGGCCGGACACGTGTCGTACGTATATGGAAGAACTATAAGATCGATCGATCGATCATCTTATTTGAAAGATCGATCAGATTCATAGATCGATCAGATAGATCAGATAGTTCAGATCGATCAGATCGATTAGATCGATCAGATCGATCAGATCGATCAGATCGGTCTCTTGATGATACGTACGTGGCCGGACACGTGTCGTACGTATATGGAAGAACTATAAGATCGATCGATCGATCATGATCGATCCGATCGATCTGATCGGTCTGATCAATCTGATCGATCATCATCGATCATGATCGATCAAATCGATCTCATATTGTGATCGAAGATCGATCACAAATTTCCAAGATCGCCCACCCCGACAAGGTGTATTAGTGAAATTTTTATCAGTGTAAAATCGGTTGATAAACCGTTCACCAGTGCTTGGTCTATTCTAAAAAATACGCCGGTAGTCGAGTTTATTGTTTAAGTTTGCTGAACTGTTAACTGAAAACAATCTTGAATCACAGGATTTTAACGTTATCTATACGACTTGTTTTAGAGCGCGTAGTATCAGCGCGATCATCTTTAATGTGCACGTTTGAAGTTATTTGGTGTTTACCGTCAAACTGTCACGATTTCGCGCAAGTTTAGCTTCAGTATAAAATGAATCATTTTGTAATTAGAAAAACGTAGGGATATGAATTCAATACGGTTGATCTTATGGGATCCGACGCGGAAACTGTTGTGTTTTCATATTCCCTCCGCAGATTTTGTTATAGCCTAACACCCCAAAAACCCACTACTTAATATTTTCAAATTGAACAATCGGAGTACGGTAGTCCTAGTTGTGACTTGTGTTGCTTTAACTTGAAAGTATGTCTATTTCTACGCCGAGACACAGAGCAACCAGAAACAAGAACATATTCCCATTGTGAATAATATTGGTACGCTGGGTATTTCTTCACTGAAATGGGAGGTTAGAAATGCGAAAATCTGGTAGAGTGAGCAGGATTAGTCCGCAGCATGGTTATTCGCAAATCTTCACTCTTTCTTTAATAGAGTGGTTGTAGATCCATATAGTCTTGATGTTTTCTGATGTCAATACCATCGGATGGTATTGAAGGTCAGAAAATATTGCAGCCTCGAGAATAAAGGTGCCGACACAAAGTCACCTGGTTATTTTGTGGCCGAGATGAACATCTACCCGCGATAATCATTGTCTACTCATTGCTGCAAAAATACGAAATAAATTTATTTTTGCAGTTTTAAGCTGTGTAATGGAAAAAGTAATTGACATTTCGAGAGTTCCAAAGAATGCCATAATGCTCAAATGATTCAATTAACTCAAACACATTTCTCTTTCTGCAGCTCATCTTGACCACAATGTTGACAAAAAATAAATTTAAATGTCTAGTGGTCTACTTGAATGTCTACTGTCCACTTAAGAATCGATTATTTATATCTCCAAGAAAATCCATAAGTCATCTATAAGTCATTTCACAGCATAAATAGAAGACTATTTAGGATTTTCATGATTGTACAATTGCTAGTCTCTATCTGACTAGCAAAACATCAACAAATCATGCGACGTAAGCGATCGGTCCGACGAGGCATCCGCACACGAGAACGATTGTTTTCAGATTGCTCAAGTTGTCTAGTCAATTTTTCGACGCCTAGTTAGCTGATTTACATTTGTTTGCAAGATTTAGCTGCATAAATATAACTTCCAGCAGTAGTACTGATGAAGAGGCATTAATTTTGTACTATTGGTACTCCAGGGTAGGACGCAAAAAGCGCAGAAAGTATTGGGTACATCCTTATATTGAAAGGAATGCCCACAGCAGGTTATTTGTTGCTGCCAGATATATACACAATGTATATATTTTATAAAACAAGAGCAAAGTCGTACAATTCTGGGTGCTTTTCCACCTCCTCAACAAATTTGATATTAAAGGCTTCCATTTTGTGTAGAATTGTGCACGATCGGCACGACTGATTGCACGGGCGACATGTTCTGTCAATCATATCGATCAGTTACTCGCGTCGAGATCAGATCGCAGTCAAATTGCGTCGTTTGCGGGTGAAGGAAATCAATCGCATTGCGTTTGCATCGCTTGGCGATCGCTCCAAGTGTGGAGGGCCTTATCCACATCGGATGGATCGCCCCGAACCCGCATTATTTTGTATCCCCGGATTACTCGATTCACGGTTGCTTGTGCTGATTCGGTCTGTGTCGTGCTTCTTCGGCATGCCGCGCACTGCATCATCTTGTATCTATGCTGTCTATGCGTGCGCACTTACTTATCTACGAACACGATTTTCCAACGCGTTCTAGAGAGGAACACAAAATGTCTACTATCGCATGCAAAAGTATTACGCCCTGTATTTAAAGGCAAACACACAAAAATGAAATACAGTCGTTATACTCCTGAATTATTTCTACATAACAGGAGTGACTATCAAATTTTTCTGGCCATCCGTTTGGCCACAAGCGCGAGAGAAGCAGAAAAAGGTACCCGATTTTTGCGGTTTTAAAATAATGCTAGACTTACCGATTTTATCCATAAGACACCAAAAGAAATATAACTCATTCTGAAAAAAAAACATAGTCGTATGTCGAAAACTATTCAGAAAAAGTAGCGAAACGTCAATTCAACACGCAAATGCATGGAGAATGCGATGAGAAACACGAGCGCACGTACAGTGCAACAATAATAAAACATCTTGGTGTCAATGTGTATTTCGACTACGGATAGCAATGTTCTTATGTTTTCGCGAATAAATACAAGACAGATTGTAAGACGGTAACATTAAAACTTATTTGGAATATTGAGCATAATTCTTTATGAACTTTTGTAGTTAGCACTGAAGACGGGGTAAAACCCGAAAATATAGTATGCTAGAAGCCAATATAATATATTAATCATCAGAACCAATAACCTTTTTACTTTATCATATGTAGTATGACAAGGAGGTTTAGTCTTAGCATTTTTGAAATATTTTGCAAATAAGCCGCTATTTCTGGAAGTTCGTCGAAATAGTGAAATAATAAATTAATGTAGAGGAAATTCTAAATAATTTATGACTAAGAAATTTTTTGGTAAAATAAATATTTTAGCTGCATGAGCAAATTCTATTTCATCGGGATCGGTCGTACTGCATTAAAACAATAGTATTCAAACTAGTTAGCCAGGATTTGTCAGATATTGTGATTCTAATGACAGTAGATAGTGTCAAATGCTGATGTTTTGACATTACATACTGTAAATATGATCAAAATATCTGTCTAGTTCTAGTACGTTTATTTTAATGCAGACGTGGCCGATCTCGATCAAATAGAATCTCATGCAGCTAAACTATTATTATATGGTATGATAAAGTCGTGTGCCTGGCCACAACAAATTTTTTTTTATCATAGTAACAAGGCGTTGAAGTTTACTATCATGTATGTGTTTGGTTAAGTAGAGATTCTTCGATTAGTTGGGATTCCACCACTGGCAACTGCTCGCAACTATCTAGCTCAGCGTTTCCCAACCGCCGATCCGCGGACCGGTGCCGGTCCGCAGAAATATTTTTCCGGTCCGCGAAAGATTTCGCTTGTATCAAGGCGGCTCAGCGCAGCGCCGTCGCGGCAGGCTCTCTTCTTTGCAGCTACGAGTCACGGCAAGAATTTGTAGGTATTTCTTTATAATTATAGTAAACGACGCAAATTGTGTGTTGCTTAACTATCAACACTAGATATGTATGAGGTTTCTATTGCATTATTCTATTATTTATCTATACTTCATAATACTTGCTATAGCTATCACTAGATGGCACTAGTACCAGTCAATAGAAATGCGTGTAAAACTGCACAAAATGTATATTCCAAATACATTTATTCTCAACCACAATAGTGTACAGTCATTAGTTTGGTGGTGGCAATAATGTTCACCTCTACATACAACATAGTTTACGATGATTCGTGTATGCTGCACCCCAGTATTGTGTCAGATTGTTTGTCTTTTATTTTATCGCGGTCGAGCGTATTGTTTTTGAATATCGTGCGTTATAGTGTGCTGATGTTTCGGACAATAACTTTTCTTTAGTAAACCTGGAAGCCGTATAAAATGAAAGTAAAAAAAGTTAAACAGCAAAACCTAGTAACTTTCTTTGGTAGACGCAAGGCCAATATTCAGGAGAAAAGTACTGATGGTACCGAAATTCTGACAAGTACCTGTGCTTCAAGTGTAGAAAACACCAGAGAAAATGAACATACTTCTGATACTGATACTTCTGAATATACAATACAAACAAAAAAGAGAAAAGGTAACTTTATTAGGCAAAATGATAAGGAGTATTGAAAGTTCAGTTTTATTGTACCCCCGATAGCGAACTATCGCCACTGCCTTTGTGTGTAGTATGTACAGAAATTCTTTCAACTGAAGCTATGCAGCCTTCAAAACTATCATGTCATTTGCATTCAAAGCATAAACATTTTAATGATAAGCCACTGGAATTTTAGGAAGGATTACATCATCAGACGTATATTCAGAAAAGTCAAACGAAAATTATGATGACTACTATAGAACAAGTCACTGCTTCAATTGTCTTATTTCGTAGCTCTTAGTACAGCTAAAACAAACAAGAAACGTTCACTATTTGTGAAGAGTTAGTAAAGCTTTGCGTCTAATATGCCGTTTAAGAAATTTTGGTTCCTCAAAGGTGCTATAAAATTAGATGTTGTACCACTATCGAATGCCCCAACTCAGACAAAATTAATGAAATGGCCCCCAACATTGAAATACAAGAAATAGTGTGTGTAGGGTCTACTTTTTGGATCGAAAAAAGTTTAAACATGTACAAGTGTAAAAATCAAGTTTATACAAAAGTTGCATAATTTACACAAGTATTTAAAATCTCATACCTATGTACTGAAAAACATTAACAAATAAATCTAAATGGTGGCGAGCCGGCATTTCTCCTCAAATACTGGTTGAGTCGGGTATCTCAGCCAATTCATAACCGATTGACTTGAAATTGAGACAATCTTCTCCGAACAATCTTCTCCAAACTTCGTCTTAATTACAGATATTTGGTTACAAAATTGTCGAATAAAGAATGTTCAGTTTCTGTTCAATAACACGCCAAACAGCAAAAAAAATACTATTTGCTAAAATCCTACGTACTGGACTGAGTTTTGTATCAGAGAATACATAGAATATACTCTATTATATCAATAACATAAATACAATTTCATAATAAACCAAAAAAAAAATTAAATAATATCTGTATATGTAGAAAAATACAGATACCGGACTGTTTTTGAAGTGAAAATGATTCTAAAACAAAAGATTTGTGTCAAACAGAATTTCTGGAAGAATATTTAATTATTGAACAAAATTGATTTTTACTTATCATTTTTCTACCTACAGGCGGTGTTATCCCTTAATCGTCAGCCGGTCCGCGAAATATTTCTCCTACTTTTGCCGGTCCGCAGGCTTAAAAAGGTTGAAGAACGCTGATCTAGCTGATTGCCGATACCACCCAAAAACAAGTTAGCTCGCGAAGGTTTACTTTTACGAAACAGGTACAAATGTCGCAAAGGAAGCTCATTTGAGTGGATAAGACAAAAGAACCATTGAAGACGCCTTCCAAACAATTTCTCAAGCTGCGGCGTATAGGCGTTCACGCTCCGCCGCGCCGAGGCGTTAGCGGCACCGCAAGATAATTTCTTATCGGGTCTCAGTTTTGGTCAATTGATTTTGCTGGCAATAGGCAAGTTTTGCCCACTATTATGAAACGATTTGATAACATTCATTTTTTCAGTCTACACTAATGTGTACGTACCATTAGGGTGACAGGCTAAAATAACATTTGCGAACGTCATAAAATACCTAAAAGGGCAACTGTATTCAATTTATTTACCTTATTTATGCGAATTTCACAGTTCAGATAATTATTATTCCCTTTTTTTTAATTTATCTAGAAATATAGAGAATTCCCTCTTCAAGTTTATTAGATTTGATTTCAAATATTTTTTACTGCAATTCTTCGTTTTTGGGTTATTTTATAGGACGGTTAATTGCGATACCCTGTACGAAAATATTGTTGTGTATTATAGGAAGCTAATAAATACGCTCAACCTGCAATACTAGCGTTATTATTATTGCATAATGGGTGTTCACACTGTTCATTAATTCGATAACCAATTATGTAAATTATTCGATACGGTGGCCTCGATACGGTTTTGCCAAAAATCACCACAAATTTGAATGATGCTATATTAATAAACAAATCCTACTGAATGACATCTGTCAATGTGAGGGTTGTTGTTCTAATATTCAAAATATGCCCAAACACATACAGTGGAGTAATTAAATAACGGATAAAACTCCGTTAATATTTTCTGTTAGAGGAAAAATCTAAAACGGTTAGACCGGTTTAAGTTTCAGCACAAATGATGGAGATATCTTCAGATATTTGGTATGTCCAAAAGACGTCAACAATAATTTTTAATTGTTGAAATATATTTTAATAGTACTTTACAGACTGGCGTATATCAATGTACTATGTACAATTAATTGAAAAAATCAATAGTAATGGTGAATGAAATGATCAGAGTAATAAATATGGTCTTCAAACAGAGTTTAGTACCACGTTTTTTATAGCAAAATTTTGCATGCCAACGGAGCTCTGCTTGTTTGTTTGAAAGATAGATAGCCTAGCTAGATTACCTTATTAAAACTAAAAGCAATTTTTCGTCGGCTCTAACCCAGTCAAAACGTCATACCTCTAGGTACAGTTTTAAAAAGATACCGTGTAATGTATAGATACTATAGACTATTAATATTTACGAGAAAATGTATTTCAAAAATTGTTTGTACACTATACAAAGTTTAAAGTAAAACTTAAAGATGAATATGCCGTAATTCCTTATGATCGAACTTTAAATCTTATAAAGTGCCAACTAGTTCAACTAGCCAACTAGAGTTCAACTGAGTCTTAGTTGAACTTTTGCACTGGTACATTCGATCCTGTGGTTGTCTGTTAAATGCCGTTATCGTCGATTATTGTGACTATGTGCTGAGACTGTTATTTGTTCCCTGAAGAAGCCAGAATTTACTGGCGAAATATTGAAAGAAATAAAAAGGTCTAACTAGTTGGCACTTTATTTGAGGCTCTATTAACCCAATAATAACACGGTTTTCCGTTTAAATCTTATCGATATGATGCTATGGCTACCGCGTGCTGTTATTTTTTAACAACAGGTTGACATATACGTTACTCAAATATAGTCGGGCCAACTTAAGTGACGGGTCGTAATATAGCTATTTAAATATACCATGCTTTCATTGCCAACTTCAGATAAATTAAAAACAAAGTAACACAATTCAATTAAAGCAACCAGTAATGCATCTAAAGTATGCGTCTTAAATTGCTATTTAATGTTATCATTATATTTCCAGATAATTCCTGCAAGACTTTTTATTCCTTAAAGGAGGTGTGTTGAGAAATATTGGATACCGGATGATTCAATTTCGAGGCCCAGCATGGGGATCTCGCTTATTAGTGGAGATAGAGCCTAGAAGCTTCTTAGTGATAGGTATCCTATATTTACCAATGAATATTTGCGGCAAAAGCAAATCTATGAGCTTAATATGAAAGTGAAGGAAACTTACATACTTTCTTCAGATAATAAATCAACAGCTGTGTGGGATCTTATCCGTAACAAACGCACAAATTTCTCGAAGCACGCGACCTTGCCTGAAAGTGTTGATTATTATAAATTATGTAATTGATATTGAGATTGATATTGTCCATGCTATCCACAAATTAAATCGTATGTCTGGCTCAGGATATGACTCTGTTCATTCTTTTATTGTTAAAAAGTCGATTGCACAAATCTCAGGACCGTTGGCATATTTAATCAACAATTCTTTCCAGCAGGAAGTCGTGTAAAGATTTCTCATATTAAACCTATGTATAAAGGTGGCGATCTTGAAGATTTAAAAACTATCGCCCTATTAGCATGTTGTCAGTTTTTTCTAAGATCTACGAAATGCTCATGAATTCAAAAATTTTCAGCTATTTTAAGCAAAATAGTCGTTTTGATGACAACCAGCATGGATTCTATCCATCCAGATCGACTAATACAGCGTTTTTTAATTATTTAAAGAAGTTAGGAAAATTCAAATCACCCTATGATGTTTGGTTGGGGTGCCACAAGGTTCAGTACTGGGTCCTACACTATTCTTAATATATGTGAATGATCTAGCTAGTTCTATATCTACTGTATCCGAAATTATACTATATGCAGATAATATAAACTCCTAATTATCATAAGTGATAAATAAAATACTTACAGTCTATGACTTGTATATTTAGGAAATAATTTGCTTTGTCCGCAAGTATACTTCTTCCTTTCAATGCGGGATTGAGCATTCGTATAGTACTAGGAGTAATGATTTTCTGCTACCACCTGCTCATAAAAGTGCTCTTTTTCAGAGGAGTTTACATTATATGGGTTGCAAATTGTATAATGCGCTGCCGGCTCAGTTGAGAGCAATGAAGAGCACAAATAGGTTTACGAAGAATTTTTATTTTGTGTTAATTTTTATAATATCGCTGAATTTTTTACAGCTAAATAATTTGTGATTTTTCGTTGTGTGACCTGTTTCAGATTTGTATTTTTTGTATTATTCGGAAATAAACCATAGTCTATGTTTAAATTTGGCAAAGTTTCGTATTTTTGTGTTGATCAATTATCTGAAAAGAAATTTAAGCTATCATTGTATTATTATTTTTCCGGATAATTCCTGCAAAAGACTTTTTTACTTTATCATACGCAGTATGCTAAAGTATTGTAAAAAAATTCAGATTTTAGCGGAAATAGGTCTTTTTGGGTCCCCTGAACATTTTTGACTAAGGTACAAAAAAATTTCTGTGTGTGTGTGTGTGTGTGTGCGTGCGTGTGTGTGTAAACGATTTTTGTGGCGACGATTCCGGAGAAACTACTAAAGGTGTCGGGACGAAAGTTCATATTTAGAAGTTTCATGACCTAACTTAGGTACAAAGGGTACAAAGGAACAGGTAGTTTATTCTAAGCCTTTTTCAAGGATTTTGCAAATGAGCCGCAATTTCTGTAATTTCGTCAAAATAGTTAAATAATAAATTAAAGTAGAGGAAATTTTGAATAATTTATGCCTATGACATTTTTTGGCAAAATTAATAGTTTAGCTGTTAGAGCAAATTCTGTTTGATCGATATCGGTCGCATCTGCATTGATATGAAACTAAGTACATAGTAGCCAGAATGTTGACAAATAGGTTTTTGTGCTGTCACTAAACAGCTGATTTCATCAGAGGTTGGAGTACCGTTATGGAACGTTGCCGCTCTAGCGCGGCAAAGTACAAAATACAAATTTCAAATAAAATGAGATCACCAATTTGATTGTTTGTTGATAAGAAATATCAACCCGTCTTTATATCTAATTCTAAAAACGATCAATTGAGAAAATTGTAAATAAAGTATAGGGATGAGTGTAGTTTTATTTTAGTATGTTGGTACGGATGTGACATCTACAGTGCCATGAACAAATATAAATCTGTCAGAATTTGAATTAGCTTTTTAAACTTAACGTTTCGTCAAAGTGGTACCAACCTAACATTTCCTATACAGAAATATAAAAAAAATGCTGATGCTTTGACAATACCTACGATTTATCTCAATAACATAGATTCAGATGCAGCTAAACTATTAATTTTATATATTGTATGATAAAGTTATGTGCCTGGCCACATCAGATTTTTTTAGGTTGAATTTTGCAGTTTGACACAAGGTGACTTTAGACCTTACACGAGGTGTGATCAGAAATGTTGTATATTACGGTAGTAGAAATAATATTAAATTGCCGCGAGACCTTAACAAACAGAGCAAAAAGCTGAATTAATAGCTTATTTTGAACGTGAAGGTGACCACGGCGGTTCTTTTCAGCCGCTGAACTCTATGCAACTTAGTTTTTACCAGCAATAACTTGTTGCACGCATCCTATAGACGTAAATTGCTACAAAATACGAAATGTCACTATCTCTGTCACAATCTACTAATATTACCTCGACTATATACTTAAATGTTTATATATCCGGGGAAAAAAACTACTCATTTTTTCCCGGGGAAATAAGTAATTTCATAAATAGTGACAGTTTATTACCTGTCAACAGAGATAAAATATCAAACTTCTTTCCCGTCACAAAAAAAATATAATTTATTAAATTTAGTATGCATCTAAAATACAAGTATTTCAAATCTCAATACAGGGTGTGGTATTTATTGTTTAGTATGGGCTTATTGGGAACTAATAGATATTATTGGTTTGGCAACCAAAACCACATATCAGCCTATTGACTTTGTATATATTAGTGGATATGATGTGCAGTTACTGAACGCGGTAATAACGCAGTATTTTTTTGCAATGGGTATAAGAAACTATTTTAGTAAGTATTATTAATTATTTGGCTACGATCTACTATGGTAGAAGAAAGGTTAAATGGATTGTTCATGCTCAGCGTTCATCGCAACATTGTCAATGAAGACCAAGAGCTTTTCAGAGAATCTGTCCTGCAGAAGCTTGCCGAAAACAAGCGGAAACTTAACATTACGTAATGTTTTTTTAGCATATTTCGTATTATGTACATACCTCATACATATATCCTTATAAACAAAAAGATGTGCGATAAGAAATATTTATTTACTTAAATTTTGGTATTTTTCTGACTCCTTGCCTGCCCCTGCTAAAACTTCTGGCTACGCCCTTGGTTGATCGTGGATGTAAAATGCCGTTTACCAATAACGAAAACCGTTATTTGGATCTCCTAAAAGTGCCCCATCGTACAATATTCCTAACATTGGCCAGAAATTTAGCGGAGCATAGAGCGTTTAGTAAACCCCGCAATTCTTAATGCTCAACCTTTTAATTGGGCCATTTATGTTCCATGAAAACGTGAATGGAGAACGATTTTTAAATCTTTTGCGCACCGAAATGGCAGACTATTTTGACGATGTTGCGTCGGACCAAAGGAGAATAATGTGGATAATGTGAATAATGTGGTAGCAAGAACAGAGGAGACCCGCCTTACAATAAAAATAAGCTTTTTGTTGTATAAACTTGTTTCTTTTACAATCTGAATGTCGTTAATCCAAAGCACCCTTGGTCAGTACGACGGTGTGTAACCAAGCTCCAGTTAGGTACCTGAAAAGCACGACAAACAATGAAATAAAGTTTTTTTTTAGACATCATTGTTTTAAAAACTAATTAATGCCAACATATTATACATTGCGGAAATGAGAAAAACCACGACTATCAAAAAACGCCAAAATTCAACATGGCGCCCATAAGAAAAACAAAAGTTGACCATGGTTACACCGCCATCTTTGATGTTATTTCAAATTAAAAATAGCACTGCATTCCTTGTTAAAAAGTTGCTCTAGAATGTTTTTGTTTGAAATGTATAGCTAGCTACTCTTGGTTTTGAATAAAAAATTAAAAAGGATATCTTAAGATTTCAGTTTTTTTGCCGATATCTTCAAAATGAAAAATGATAGCTTAAGTTTCTTTTCAGATAATTGATCAACACAAAATTATGAAACTTTGCTATATTTAAACATTATTAGTGGCTCTATCTCCACTAATAAGCGAGATCCCCATGGTGAGCCTCGAAATTGCGCTGGTAGAAATTATATTAAATTTCCGCGAGACCTTAGCAAACAGAGTAAAAAGGTGATTGCTAAATTAATAACTTATTTTGAACATGAACGTGACCACGACGGCTCTCTTCAACCGCTGAACTGCTGTATGCAACGTAGTTTTCACCAGTAAAAACTTTTTGAAATCACCCTATAGACGTAAATTGCTGCAAAATACGGAACGTCAATATCTCTATCTCTGTCACCCCTCTATATAATTGGCTCGACATACCTATCACGTTTATATTGATAAATATGATTTATTAACATACCATTTTCTAAGTAACGTTTTATTTCTTCAGACATTAGCTTTAAATTTCAGACACAGGGTGTCCCGATCACCAAAAATCTATTTATTTCTCCAGGTATAATAAGCTATAAGAATTCATTTTTCAACAGTGCAAATACGTGATATAATGCTAATAAATTTTCTACAATGGGCTGAAAAATTATCAAGATCGATTAACTTAGGCGTCCGTTTTTTTCTACCCCGAAGTGCAGATGCAAATTAAACTAGTTGTATTGCTTGGGAAACATCAAAATATAATCAGTGCCACATTTACAAAAAGAACATTCTTAAAATATCAGAGACGTCACAACAACTGTGCAAACTGTTATTTTTTCCGGAAAAATATTCGCTTACTTCCGTTTTGTGAACGTTACCAAGCGGAAATGTTATTTGCTTTAAAAGTGCCCTGACTGTGCTTTTGTCCGCGCTGTCCCATCATTCTTTGTTAAAGGACTTGACGGATACTCAGCAGCAGGGCACGTACGCTTCGTTCCACACTGCTTCGCGAAAATAGCCCCGGGACACGTCTCAAAATGACAATAATTTTCAGTTTATACGTATACGAATTTTTGCAAGCAGACATTATAGAGGTTAAATGCTTTATTGAAGCTTATCATTTTGTTTATTCAATGTGGAGGAAACAAGTAAATCATGTATAAATAGTAATTAGGTTCTTTTTTTTCTGTTGCAAAATGAATGAAATTTTGAGAAGTGCTAATCGACAAATGCCATTTTGTTGGGATACTCGAGACTGGTATGAGTTCCGGTCTTTCCGGATATGATGTCTTCATTAACATTTTAAACGGTACCCTATATTATTTGTGTGATATGTTCAATCAGGATGACATTCGAACACAAAAAGATATCGATTGTAACATTTTATCACCAACGCAATGAATAAATAACTTTTTGTTATTATAAGTGGCTATAAATTCGTGAAAATTGTCGAAAATATTCAAAGAAACACTGACTAATTTTAATGGGTGGATCAGGCTGAGTTCTGTGTCCAATTGTATCAACAAGGGGTTTGTGGTGTTTTTTGTTTTGGTCAGTACGACTTTTTACGTTCCAGCTTTACGGGACGAAACGTCATATTTAGATGTTTCATGACTAAACTTAGAGCTGAAAGAAGGTTTGTTCAAAAAGGTCCAAAGGAATTGGTGGCTTACTGGAAGCATTTTTCAACGATTTTGCAAATGAGCTGCCATTTCTGTAATGTCGTCAAAAAATTTAAATAATAATTTAGAGTAGAGGAAATTTTGTATAATTTGTCTATGACATTTTTTGGTAATATTAATAGTTTAGCTGTATGAGCAGATTCAAATAGATGTTGGTCGTGTCCAAAGTCTTTATAATAGGAAGTTGTCTTATGAGAGATCGTATGTGATCGGTCATCTTCGGGCGTGACGTATTGCGACCGCGTGAGCGAGGGATCTCGAAACTTATAAAGGCGCGGGTGCCGCGCCAGCGCCGCCGGTCCCAAAATATGCAAATATTGTTGTCATGTGTGAATGTAATTTGGCTAAATATGTTACAAAAACTAAGCAACAACTATTTTTTTTATTTTGATACATTATTAGTTACGTGAAACCAGATAAATGTATATACGAAAGATCAAAATAAACGAAACTAAACAAACTTAACACAAACTCATTATAATCAGGACGTTTCTAATTATGTAGCATTTTTGTAACTTCTTAGCTCTTGAAGGTCCAGGTATCTCTGGAGTGTGTTGCCGTATTGTTTTCTTTTCTGTCGAGTTTAAATAACTTATTCCTATAAATGTCCTCTGTCTGACATATGGTCTAAAAATTTCCAAATTCAATTCTTTGTTTTTCCTATGGATTTTGTGTGATAATTCTGTCACGACCACCTTTTTCTACATTCATGTTTTCTCCATGATATTTTTGAAACAGATTTTTGTAATACAAAATGTTCCTAAATAATAAGTACGTCCGAAGGTTCAATCAAACTACCGTATGAAATTTGCTGTAACCATGATGGCATTGTTTCCGAGCCTTGGGCTCGATACATTTTCCTAATTCTGGAAATTTCACAACAAATTTCTTTGCTATGTATCCCGCCAAGTATTTCAGACCATCATGGTCACAGTCTTCTTGAATAATATTGGAAGGGATTTTATCTTCCTCAGTTTCTGTACTTAAATTCATGGATTCTGAACTCATTTCTTCTTCTTCTTTACTAATTGATTTATTTTGTCCAACGCGGGTTTTCATTAGAACTTTGGCAACTATATAATCTTCATCGCTTGCGTCAACACTATTAGCATTGGATGTCACCATCCCCGGACGTTTTCCCAAAATTATCATTATTAATATGTATAAAGCATCCATGGGTGTTGGGTGGTCATTAAGGCCGCCTCTGGTTCGTATTTGACTAAATAAATTTTCAAGAGAATCTTGATTTACTTTATGCGTTAGCAAATACTTAATCGTCGGTAATTTGTTTTTCATGTCAAAAAGTAATTGTCTAAATGACGAATTGGTTATCAACACGCCCTTTTGAAATATCTGCAAAGCAGTTTTACCGTTACACCTCATGGTAGCAAATGTACCGTCCATTTCTTTCAAAATTGCATCTTAGTATTCTAATTTAATTCCATATGCAGATTGCCATGGCACCGAATGGTTGTTTATTTGGTACACATTTAATAAACTAAACCACTTGTGTACCATTTCAATAAATCCGCTAATAATGGGCCACCTCCTGGTTTGTACACAGAGAGAAAAGATTTCTTGTTTCAAAGAAATGTATTTGTTTGAATTTATTCTTTTGGGTCAAAACATATTTCTTTGACGCCAACAATATTAATAATAATAATAATAATATCTTTATTGTACCAGTCTATCAGAAGATACAGAGGTAAAGTCAAACAAAATTTAATTTAATTAATAATCAAAACAAAATATATCGTATTCATCTGTATGGGTTGATTACTTGGATCTTCTCAGTTCCTTCATGTAGTCGGTAAAGTCGGAAACGTTGTAGAAGCCGTTTTCTAGCAATAAAGATTTAATGATCTTCCTAAACTCTGGCTGCGTCTTTTTCATCCACTCTGACGGCATTTGGTTGAGAAGTGTTAAGTGGCGATGTTGAGCTGCAGTAGTGTTTATCCTGTGGGGAGTTATGTTCATCTGATAATATGATCTTAAATCAAGATACATATTAGTCCCTTTTCTCTTCACTTGTGACTGTTCACCATGCGCCCTCATCAACTGTTTGTATATATACACCGATGCCAACGTCATTATTTTAAGTTTTATAAAAAGTGGTTTGCAGTGCGTTCTTTGGTCCACTTTGTTGATGGCCCTTATTGCCTTTTTCTGCAGAACAAAGATGTTATCTGCATGGGCTGATTCTCCCCATAGTTGGATGCCATAGCTCAATCTTGAGTGAAAAAGTGCATGGTAGGCAGTTATCGCTGTGTGTTTATCTGCTATATCTCTGATTCTCCTAACGGCATAAAGAGCTGATGACAACCTAGTTGAGAGATCGCTGATATGATCTCCCCATGTCAATCTTGTGTCAAGAGTTACTCCTAGCAATTTCGCAGATCCCTTCAATACCGTGTTGTGATTCCGTTTGGACGTGAAAAAGATATTTGCAGTCTTTTCGTTATTTAGACTGAGCCTGTTTGCTATGAACCAAGCATTTGCTTCATTTGTAGCCGTTTCTATTTTTTGCTGTAGTTCTTGTTCGTTAGCCCCTCGACATATAATCGTGGTATCATCGGCATATAGAGCTATATGCGTAGAAACATTCTGTGGTAAGTCGTTCATGTATAAGCAGAACAGCAAAGGACCGACAAGGGATCCTTGTGCAACACCATGTTCAAGGCTCTGAAGTTTGCTCAATGTTCCGTTCACATAAACTGCCTGGCTCCGATCAACAAAGTATGATTGCAAGATTTTTAGGGCTTGGCCTCTGATACCATAACGTTCCGCTTTTTGAATTAGTATCTGGTGCTGCATGCAGTCGAAAGCCTTGGAAAGATCACACAACGCCGCTACACACTGTTCACCCTCCTCCATGGCATCCCAAATGAAATTAAGAATTGACAATATTGCATCAACCGTTGTTTTCCCAGTTCGGAAACCAAATTGATTAGTGCACAAAACCTTGTTTTTGTTGAAGAATGATACGAACCGACTCAGCAAGGCCGCCTCAAGAACTTTTGATGTGACAGGAAGTATAGAAATTGGCCTATAGTTGTTCACTTCAGTGGGGTCGCCTTTCTTAAGGATTGGAATGACTTTGGCTTTCTTCATGCCCACAGGAACTGTACTTTGCTCAAAACATGCATTTATTATGTTGGTTATTGGAACTGCAACTGCTTTTGGACATGTTTTGAGGAGACTTGTATTTATACCATCTATATCCATTGACCTCTTTGGTTTGATTCTGTCTATTATTTGTTCTACCTCCACTACCGTCACTGGCGACAAGAAGCAGGAACAGCTGACAGCATTAATATTTTGTATTAGTCTTGCTTGTTTATCGTTATCGCTTGGCATGTTATTTATGATAGTGTTGGTTATGGTGCAGAAAAATGTATTTAGATTTTCGGCAGATGGGCTATTGAAGTTTTTGTTCGTGTTTGTGGTTTCTTTTCTAATGACATTCCAGATTTCCTTTTGTATATTTCCCGAGCCATATATCAAACGCATATTGTTGTTTTGCTTTTCTTCCCTGGCTTTTTTAAGGTAAAAATCCTTATAACTGGTAAGAATATTCTTCAGTTGTAGTCCTCCCAGTTTAGCGTACGATTCCTGGATAAGTGTGAGGGTTTCCTTGATTTGCCTGAGTTCCTCACTTGGTGATGTTGGTCTGTTTGGTTTATTTGCTCGATTTGCCTTCGCTTTTATTGGAAAAGCAGTATCGATACATACCATAAGTTTGGAGAGAAACACGTTATATTTAGTTTCGGCATCCTCTGCTTGTAATACATTTGTCCAGGTCTGATCTCGGAGTAGATCTTCAAATACTGTGACATTTTGCTGTGAAAATATTCTAGTTTTTGTGTATGTATTTTGTTGGTGAGAATCACAATTTAATGATATGGCGATTCCATAATGATCAGATATGTTTGTTTTAAGAGTGTATGCCTCATGATTAATAACGTTGGTGAATATATTATCGATTGCTGTCATGGAGGATCCTTGTATTCTAGTGTAATCTGTGATTGCGTGTTTCAGTCCAAAACTCGTAAATGTGTTGATTAATTCCCTTGAGTTTTTTGTTTGTTTTGAAATATCGACATTAAAGTCTCCGGCAATGATTATTTGAACAGCCGAGTTATATTTTTGTAGTACCTCATTCAGCACTCTTGACACGACTTCACAGAACACTTCTAGATCGCTATCAGGTGATCGATAGCTGGAAATTACAATCATATTATGCTTTTTGAGATAAATACCACAAATTTCGCAGCTTTTTTCTATTGATTGATCTGCAATTAGAGATATTTCATGAAACTGTATGTCATCACGTACATAAATGCATACACCTCCATGTATATACTGTTTTCTAGTAAAACAGCTCCCTTGTGTGAAACATTCAATGTTATAGCAGTGCTGGTTCTTTGAGTTGAGCCAGTGCTCGGAGATACACAGGATGCTGGCATTATTCTCGTGTGCCAGTATTTCTACAGCTTCGATTTTATTTGTTAGACATTGCGAGTTCAGGTGTACGATTTTGAAATTATTTTTGCGGATGTTGCATTCTGTGATTACCTCATCGGTGTATGAGGCTGGGCTTCTTGAAAATTTTCGTTGTATTGAGATAAGCGTTTTGGAAAGAAATATCTATCTACCCAAGTACCTTCAGGCCAAAATGTCAGTGATCTGTATAAGCTTTCCAGCCTGGCAGGAACACCGACCTTGAAAGCAACTCCTCTTGATTTTTGTCTCTTCAGCTCTACTCTTTCACATACATAATTTCCTTTCTCAGTTTCATTTAGACAAGCCAATATGTCTTCGGGGGTGGTACTTTCTTCCAGGTTTGCTAAAAATATCCAGCTAGTTCTTTCAACTGTTTTCAGTTTTTTTACTGTTGTACTCGGATTATCTTTAGGACCTGACGAAATTTTATGTATGGCTTTTCTTCGGGACATTTGAGTTTTCCATTCTGCTTTATCATTACTATTTTCTGCTGGCTCATGGTTAATATTAATTATTTGATTCATCTTCTTCCTCTGTGTTTCTTCGAGTTCACCTGCTGTGAAACTGGTTTTGTTTGCGTTCGAATTTTTATCTGATTTTACGTTATTTTTGTCTTTGTTTTCAGGTATAACTGGGGTCTGCATTGTAACGGTTGTTGTTGTTGTTGTAGCTTGGTTATGCTTAGCTATTGTATTAGAGGCCTTACCATTTATGGATGGTGTCTCTAATGCCCTCTTGAAGTCCATACCCTTTTGTTGTTGTGATTGCAGATATGTTATTTTTTCTTTTAGTAAATTATTATTTTCGACCAGTAGGTGGTTCTTGTGGTTTAATTCTTCTATTATTCTCTTGAGATAGCCCATTTCCATATTCAATACGTGTGTATCGGTTGTGGCGTTGGTTCCAGTTACGATCGACATAACCTCACTTTCAGCTACATGTGCGCATCTGGGGTTTTTTACTTGAGCGGATGCAATTAGGCAGCTTGGATGAAATGACTCTTTGCATTTTACGCATTTTACACTCTCTCGAACGAGCTTTCTACAGTATTTACACTTTAGATCTTCGTTTTCTAAACTATCAATCTCACGACCGTCCGTCAGGACGGACATCTTGATACCATATTTATACCATATTTACTTCATTGAATACTCTAGTTTATTTGCTTGCAGAGATTAATTTATTTGAAATATTTATTTAAGTGGAATAAATATATATGGATACAAACAAAAATTACTTTCCTTTAAAGTAATATTTTTGTTTTGATTTTAAAAAACGGTTCTTTACACCAATGAAATATAATTTTGATTCTAACATATAAATTTGTATATAAGGACAGATTTATTTCGCTTAAAGTAATATTTTGTCTTTGGCTTAAAAATAGGTTTACTTCCGCCAAAGAAATCATATTTTGATTAAAATAAATATATTTGTACACAAGAAGATATTTATTTCCTTCAAAGTAATATTTTTGTTTTGGCTTTAAAATAGGTTTACTTCCACCAAAGAAATCATATTTTGATTCAAATAAATATATTTTTAATGTCATCCAACTGTATTGTTAGATGGCGCTGTAAACTCTCTCCTCGCACTTCGTACATATCGAGAGTATAAAGCCGCGTGATCGACAGTATAGAACTTATAGAGTACAGTGCCTGCAGGTTCAAGTTGCGACTACAAATCAGAGTACACTTTACTAATTTAACCTTGACTATATGTTGGGTTGGGAAGACCAAGCACTGGTCGAGGATGTGCGACATCCCAAAAAGGAGGTGACACATGGCGAGTCTTCCGAAAAATTCTTGTCTATTAATTCCTTCAAAAAATTAATAATTTTAAGCATTTTAACACGACCAACAATTTTGTTAATTTAAAAAAATTTAATTCTTTCACTCAACACAATCATAATTATTTGAAGTAAATAAATCTCATTTCTTATAATACACAAATTGCAAACTTTTTAACTGGAAACATAAGTTGTTTGACGCAAATCAATGTTCTTTCTACCAAACAAATATTTCAAATAAATGCGTTTTTATCCGCAAATAAATATTTCTTTGCCTCTATTGAAACAACAAATTTCTTTGAGTCAATGCATATTTATTTGAATCAAACAAAAATTTCTCTCTGTGTAGTATATCAAAGCATTTGCTGTTCGATGTGATAACGCAAACGATATTGCGCGGCTAATCGCACATTCTGCCTTTGAAATTTTTCACATTTAACGTGTAAAGGCGATAAATTATGAGCAACTTTAACTTTAAAAGTTCTTGAAAAGGTGATTTATTTATAACATCATTAATTTCAAGATAAAACCTGTATCCAAAAGCCAGTTGCGTATTAGCTTTAGTAAATGATGAGCATCAGCAAACATGTAGACATTTTCGTTGTTAACCGGATTTTTAAAAGAAGTGTTTTCAATGATTATCACTATTTCTTTCCACAAACCAACGTTTCCACCTCCGTACTCTGATACACAGGCAACAACATTAAAATTTACTTCATGTAATTTCTGTATGATTAAAAACATAATTGCCTTTGTCATTTTACTGTCAAAATCTACGTAAATTGGCTGTTTCCAGGATGCAAACAAACCTCTAGTCATAACTACTTTGGTCTGACTGCACTTACGTACGACACGGTCCATATTAAGAGCAGCAATTTTCATCATGTCTACGACTTGTGTTAATAAGCCATTACTTACATCTAGTTTTGAAGCCCATCGTTGCAAAGAAGATATAGATGGAAGAGGCATTTTTAAAGTTTCTCTAAGATATTTATATGACCTAATACCTAAATACCTTAAAGTAAAAGCCCTACAAATATCTTGGTTCGTCCAAATTACTTTTCTTTTCTGGTATACTAATTTCTGCACCTGCTTCATTGTTAGTAATGGATGAATAACATCAAACACTTTTTTTACTAATAGTTTCTTGCTATCTGCGAGGTCTGTTCTTTTTCCTCTTATCCTATTAATTTTTCTTTTGAGATACCTATTAGTTAATGCCAATTTTTCATTTTCTGCTTCAAGTTAGAATCTGTTCTCTTTAAATAGTTTACTTCGTTCTGGAGTAGCTTATTTTGTAACATACATGGACATAACGTGGTAGACGACAATGGCTCCTGCCATTGCAACGTCTTCGATATTGGGGTTTACGTCTACGCTCACAGATTCTGAAACGTTTTCCGGTATACTTTTCAATATATTGTCAATTTCTTTTTTTGAATGTCTACGTGCATATCGAATCTTTCGATGTACAGTCGCATCATCGACAGTATCAGCAGTGCTATCATTGGTTAAGTGGAGGCGGTTATTCAAATATAAAGTCGGGATAGCATCTTTCTCTAAAAAAATTTTTGATGGTGTACTAAGGAGTTCCCCTTTTAGGTCTTGTTCATTACTATCTTTAGAAAAATGAACTGAACATACACGACATGAATCTGGGTTCCACGCTCCAGCACGCCTACATTTGTGTATCCAGATATCACGAATTTGTTTTTCCTTAGGGAATGAATGATAAACAATACTGTTTCCAGTTTTCTGTAAACTATTGTTGCAAACAGCAACACTGCAGCGCATTCCTGGCATAGCGCTATAATTATAATACAGATAAAGGTATTATGTTTTCGCTAAACACGAATATTTGTGTACGAACCTACCAATATTGTGCATACAAATAATGTAGTTAGTTTAGAGGTCTCCCAGTTGACCGTTAATGTTCAATATTATTGAACTATGTATTATGAATCAATAGTTGTTTATCAGCAACAGCACTGTTAATAACAGTACGCGTACTACAGCAGAAAGATATAAACTAAGGCAATTGTGCGGATTGTGTGGATATAATCAGTGCGGTCGCCCACTGTCGTCACATGAGCCTCCCCACTACGCTGCTAGAGTGGACCGTGTTTTAACAAAGGCATCGAGGTAACTTCTACATATAATAGCTTTGGGTCGTGTCTGCATTATAACTAGTTAGCCAGAATTTCATAGATATTTTGATTCTATTGACAGTATTGTCAAAACGTCAGCAGCGCAGCGATAAGACCACCAAGATGCGACCCTCAACTTTTCCCGCCGTTAGAAAATTGAGTGCGCATGCTCGACAATTGGCAGTCTTTATCTGTTTTCCAGCATCGCGGCGCTAGTATATTCGCAGGCCCGTTCCGACCCGGGGGTGCAGCGGGTGCGAGGCACACGGGCGCCAAAAGAAGCCGCCTTGATTGCTAAAAATATGTAAACTAATTCACTGGAGCAGCTGTATTTGTTGCTCATCCGCGTGTAGTTAAAGATTAAACTATCACCTTAAATATATAGATGTATCCGATCTAATATTAGAATTTGCATTAAAGAAGGCGAGAAAAACCTTCAAGTGTATTTTTTGGTTGAATGGTTTGGCTGTTAGAGCGCGCGAGAAAAGGCCAAATTTTTCTACTTTATATAATGGGCGTGTAATTAAAATAAGCTTATATTCTGATAAAACTACATTAAATTCACTACAAATTGCACATATTAATCACTTCTTTTGGCCAAACCGTGTAGCCGCGAGTTCGGTTTTAAAGTTTATGTCACATTTCGGAAAACTGTTAAGTGAAGAGCCCTCCACCAAAAATTCAGTAGAGACCTAAATTATTCTTATTTATTTATTACAAACTATATATTAGCTCTGTTTAATGAATACTTAATGTATTATGTATTTTTTTAGTTATGCGACGCTTGGCGGTTGAAGGGCCTGGTTTCGCTTCTGAAATATGAAATGGAAACAACATTATTAGCAATGACTGCAGTGAACTCACCATTGAATACCTCTATCATCTGCAACCACTACTTGGGGTGCAGGCTCACTGGTGCGCTGTGACGGCCCAGAGGGTAGACTCTTCATCTCTAAAATGAAAGAAAACATGATGGTGTAGTGGAAACTGCATGATAATTTGATTAAATTAATAGGTACTAGAGAAGTGGATATTTCAAATGTGTGCAACAATGAAAATTATCTTGTATTTTCGAATTGTGTTGGGTTTGTGGTGTGTCGTCCATTACGTTCAAATCCATATTTTTTTTTTCAGGTTGTTACAACCTCCCATAGTATTGGCAAAGCCGGGAGATGGCCGGGAGCAATATAGGCCAGCTTTCTTATAACTACAATGCCATTTGCAGTATTTCTTGCATTTACAAGAAATAAACTGAAGCACTCCAACTGTATACTCCAACTTTCACGAACCCCAGCCACGCCTGAACTTGGAGTTAGACCCAAACTGATATCTAACATCCCCATTCTCCCCCCAACAGACGCCGCAGCAAGACAGCTCTCACTGAGGGTCTACATCCAAGTTCAGGCATGGCTGGGGTTTGGCAAAGACCCTATACAGTTGGGGTGGATGAAAAACAGATATGGTCTTTAGCCCATCACCACCCTCGAGCTCCCTGCACATGACAAACTGCTTCTGCTTTTTTTTGTAAATGCAAGAAAGACTGCAAAAGGCATTGTAGTTGTAAGAAGGCTGGCTTATATTGCTCCCGGCTTTGCCAATACTGGTGGATGTTGTAACAACCTGAAAAAATATGTTGCTAATGATGACTAGGAATTGGACGAAGTGAACGACACACCACAAACCCAACATAATTCGAAAATACAAGATAATTTTCTCTGCTGCACACATTTGAAATATCTAGTGCTTTTTAATTTAATAAAATTCTCATGCAGTTTCCTATACACCATCATGTTTTCTTTCATTTTGCAGATGAAGAGTTTACACCCTGGGCCTTCACAGCTCACCAGTGAGCCTGCAGCCCAAGTAGTGGTTGCAGATGAGAGCGGAATTCACTAGTAAATTTACTGCAGTCATTGCTAACAATGTTGTGTTTCCCTTTCATATTTCAGTAGGGAAACCTGGCCCTTCAATCACTAAGCGTCGCAGACTTATTAAAAAAAATATTTAATACATTAAGTATTCGTTAAAAGGAGGTAATATATAGTTTGTAATAAATAAATAGTGATAATTGAGGTCTGTACTCTATTTTTGGTGAAGGGTTCTTGACTTAACAGTTTTGCGTAATGTGATATAAAGTATAAACCCGAACCCGCGGCTACACGGTCTGGCCAAAAAAAGTGATTAATATGTGCAATTTGCAGTGAATTTAATGTAGTTTTATCAGAATATAAACTTGTTTTAATTACACCATTATATAAAGTAGACAAATTTGGCCTTTTTTTCGCGCGGTCTAGCAGCCAAACCATTCGACCAAAACATACATTTGAGGGTGCCTTTTATAGGAAATTTAGTGTACTTTATTTTTGTATATAGTGGTCTACGTCGAAAAGTGTATAGTTTTATGATTTTTTGCAAAAAACTGAAGATGAGTCGAAAATTTTGAGGTTTCTTGCGATTTACGTTGTGAAGCCATATCCGTGGGAAGTAGCAAAGTTGAAATTCGGATTAAGCACCCCAAAATACATATAGAATGAAGGAAAAAATACTTCTACTTCTATATTTTTTTCCTGGAATAGGCACCCTCGGAAACGATTTGACTGGACTACAAATAAATAATCCATATATTTTCTACATTTACTGTAGCAGGTTATTTTATTGAAGATTTCAAGGAATATATTCTAGAGAATTTAAATCAGGAGATATGAGGGGGGGCGCCAAAATTATCGTCGCACACGGGCGTCAGATATCTCAGGAACGGCCCTGTATATTCGTTATTTAATCGTCAAGTTGTGAGCAGGCTTTTACACGTTCCTGTCATTGTGAGAATGCCAGTGTTAGTTTGAAATATATAAATTTAACCCTTTTGCAGTAGCGCCATCTAGCGGACTCTTTTAAATCAATAAATAAAAATCACTTGTTCGTGGTTACATAATTTAATTAGTGTATCTTTCAGACTGGTTATCGATTTCGAAAATAACTTTTATCGTAACTTTCAACGGGTCTCCTTGCGGGTGTGTGTGCACGTAACTGCACTCAAACAGGTGAATGACTATGACTGGCAAGGGAAGCGGGAGGGCGAGGAGGGTGTGTGCTGGCGGCCGGCATGTATGTAGGTGTGGAAACTTATGGTTTATTCACAAATTTCCCCCAACGGCCGCTATGTACAGACACGGAAGAAACAATCTATGAGGCAAACGGTGGTTTGAAAATTCTGAACAGTGTGGTTTCGTGGAAGTCTGTAAATCTGTTCAGTAGATTTACTTGCTCCCTTGTCGGGACGCTCTTGGACGTAATGGGCTTCAAACAGTCATTCGTTTAATTCTTAATGGGTTTCAAGAGTTTAATATTGTTATCGCTAGCTTGATAATTATTGGTCTTAAGGCGGGTGCCAAACGCGGAGTTATTTTTATTCCTGAGGTGTGCGTCAAGTCGTGTTCGTAGCAATCGTCCTGAAACTCCTGGTTGTCCCACATAAATGTGGTCACAAGAGGTGCATGTAAGCTCGTAGATGCCGCTCATGTCAAGCCGATTAACGGGTGCTTTGCCGTTGGAGAGGAGTGACGCAACGGTGGGTGGACTGGGTGTCGTGATGAGCACGTTGTAATTGGCGAATATGGTTCTCAAGTGGTTGTTCATTTTGGGGTCTAAAGTAATGCTGGTATATTTGGTTATGGATTTTGTGTGGGGGTAGACCTGTCTTAGGGTTTGATTTTGCTTGCAATATTAATACAACTGTAAAATTTGCTGGGGGTCATATCCGTTATTTATGGCAATATTGAGAATGTAGTTCTTCTCCAAATGATGATCTTCTTCATTTAAAGGATATGTAAATAAAGGATGAAAAATGTATCTCAAAGAGCACATTTTGATGTTGTAGGAGTGTTGTGAAGCAGGTGGTATTACAACGTCAGTGCTTGTAGGTTTGTGGTAAATTTTATACATAAGTTTAGCGTTATTTTTGGAGACCGTCAAGCCAAGAAAATTTATTGTATTATTTACTTCCAGTTCAGTAGTTAAGTTTAATTTAGAAATGTTGTTAATTATTTGGAGAAGATCATTAATTTGTGGCTGGGCGCCATTGAAACTGCAAAAGATGTTGTCGCCATCTCTCATATCTACCCCAATACACAATATTCGCACTTTCGGGAAGTTGGAAATTTTTTTCTTCTAGTGCGTTGACATAGAAGCTTGCCAGTAAACCACTGATAGGATTCCTCATTGCCAGACCATCGTTTTGGATGTAAATTTCATCAAAGAATTTAAAAAAGTTTTTTTTAAGTGTTAATTTAAAAAGGTCTATCAGGTGAATCAAATATATTATGGGTGAAAATTTTGGTTGTCGTAAGAATTTTTCTATGATTTTCAGTACTTTACTAGTTTTTTTACATTTGAATAGAGGTTAGTGGCATCAAATGATACCAGTGTGTAGTTGTCTTTTACAAATATATCCTTGGTCTGTGCCATAAAATGTTGACTGTTTTTAATTTTATATTTAGGTTGATAATCAAGACCGAAAGTGATTTTATTAAGCAATCTAGCTAGGATTGATATTGGTGTATTAATTGAAGTTACGATCGGTCGAATGGGAACTCCCGTCTTCTGGGTCTTCGAAAGGATAAAAATAATAAGTGATTGGTAGCTAACTTTAAAAATCTGTATTTCTAGAGTATTTCTAAAAAGAAGGTTAAAGGGTTGAAAGGGGCCACGTGTGGATAATGTTATGTTATTTTCTCGAAAAAATGATAGTGTCCTTTCAATATATTCATTCTTTTTAATAATCATGATGCCAGCATTTTTATATGCTTTGGTGTATATTAAATTGCTAATATGTTAAATCTGATAAATTATTAATCATAAGAGTTTAAGCAAAATGAATTATGTACATACAATAATAAAAAGTACAAATATTCTACATGCAGGATATCATTAGTAGCGGTATTTTAAGGGTAGGTATACAGAAGACTGATCGATTATTTTGACAAGTTAAAAATACGGCTGGTTTGGTAGATGCAGCAAGTTAAACGGATCCATAACACGGTACCACAGACAAAATTCTTACCAACCTGGTTAAACATACCTGAATAATATATTTCCCTTGATAATAACACCTACCGAGTTCTTTAATCTAACTTATCCGACATGGTTGGAAGTAGTTTTACAGTAAAGTTACCTGACACAACCTACGGCCACAGTTGCAAATATCCCACTGGGACATTATATCAGCCTAGTGTGAGCCAAGGTAGAGTAGTGATGTCCTACATAATTGATGATAATCCTCCGTTAGTTTGAATAAACTGTTTGAGCTATACCACTTTATAAAAAATTAGTCCAAGGTATATGGATTACCAACTAACACATATACATCATTACATACCATTATAAATTATAACCCACTCATTAGGTATGTATGTAACTCAATAGTTGAGTTTGATGAAATCTTGATGAGCTTTTAAACAGTGTATTTGTGTTAGTAATTATAATTATTGCATTGTTATTAATTTTATTGTTGCATGTACAATTATATTTTATTCTATTACGTTTCTCACTTAAAAAAATAAAATCAAACGACATGATATAAAAATGGTCTTTAAACATTTTGAACAGATAATGGTCAGAGAAAAATTTAATAATGTATTGACAATGTACACTATAACCTCGGTACATAGAACATTGAAATGAAGGTGGGTTTCCGGATTAGCGATTGTCCCTGGTCGCAAATCGTCTTATTAATAGTAATTGTAGGTTAGTTTGCAGAAATATTGCATAGAACAACTCCTTAGATTTCTTATTCTGGCTGAAATCCACCAGCAGAGCACTCGATGGGATCCTTTAGTATTTTCGGACGTCCATTCATTCGACGCGGGTGTTTCACAAGTGTTTACTTGTACATAAGATTATTCTTAAATTATAATTTTCCGTATGACCGCATATCCATGAATTTCCCTGATTATAAGATCATTGATAAAAACATTTCATTTAAATATCGCTACTGAAGTTCTTAATCAACACCCTGAGTTTAATAACTTTATCTTGATACTCGATATAATTTTCAGCAAGTTTTTCTCTGAACAGATAATTGAATATTGTCCTCTTTTTTGTTAGAACTGCATTCCTGCTTTTCTGGGAATGCATGTTTACTTAGGAAAAATTGAAACCCAGTTTGATTTTAGTGTATCTGAAAAATATTTTGAAGATCATTTCAAGTGGCACGTTAAAAAAAACAAAAGTTGGCAGCGGTCAATATTTTTTTTATGAATAGTAATGGAAATCTTTCCCTGATCCTTTACTTCAAGTCAATCAGTTGGACTTGGCATTTCTTCCCGTTTTCAGGGGTTTTGCAAACTATGTATTTACATTATGTGCCTCATGGCGTCTTCATTGGAGTTGGTAAGCAAAATTGTGCTGGCGTAAAGTGTTCATTGTATCTTCTTCATAGTATTCTCACTAGTATCTTGCCAATATGTTCTTCCATTATTTTTCACACATCTTTTCTTATTGCATTTCTTTTTGATAACTAGTGTTATCCCTGCAATATTTTCTCTGGGAATCGTTTCTCTGGGTAGGATGGTATTCTACGGTCGCGTTGAATATAGCTACAAGTGGTCGAGAGATACTTGTTTAGGGTTCGCGTGTTGTAGCCGTTAATAATTTCCTATTTTAAATTTGTTGATTGTCTTCGCTTTAGTTTGGAAAGTTCTAATAATTGCTCCAGTTAGGTATAAAAGCCAGATTTTTCGTTTGTAGAAAATGGTGCTACGCGCCAACCTTTTCTACCGTTTCTACGTAGATTTCTTCCGACGCCAGCCAACTCTAAAATTTGGATGAACTCAGACTCCGACTCCGATTCTCATATCTCAATATAGTGAAAACACCCCGGACTTTTTCGCTCATTGAATTACACCTCGTGTATATTCACGCGTTTAATAGTATATTATTTGACGAGCACATAATTAAGGATATAAATCGCGAGCATGAAGTTTACACGCGAGCCGTAGGCGAGCGTGTAATCACGCGAGCGTTTTATATCCGTTATGTGCGAGTCAAATACGACGTTTTATCTACGACTCATAAATTCCATTTTATGCAAAATATTTTAAATTTATTTGTGAATGATGGCGACGCGATCTGTCAAATAGCTGTCATCCACGTAGGTTTTGACTGACTTTGACACTAGCGTCGTATAATGATGACAGTTCGTTCAAATAATGAGGTCATTATTTGAACTAACTGTCATTATTATACAAACGCTAGTGTCATTATAATCATTAGCGCGTATAATGATGGGGATTATATAGTCATAGATACGTATGCAATGAACCTATTATATGTGAGTCGTAGATAAATATATTTATCTCCGACTGACAAATTATAATAAGTTCATTGCATATGACTATATAATCCCCATCATTATACGCGCCAATAATTATAATAAAGAAAAACTATTTTCTTCCAATCGCAATATTTTGGAATTAACTTATTCCTTCATCAGGCGTTTAAACTACAAATGATTACACAAAACAATTAAAATATGCGGTCAAAACCAGAAAATTCCCACTTACGATTAAGTTTTTTTAAGCTAACATCAATGACAAAAATTCTCACAAATTCAGGTGAAACATTATACACAATTATAACGCAGAACAGACACAGGACAAATATTTTTATACGTAGAGTAACACACATGCCCAACGGTCGACATTACAAAAGGTACTCGAACGAGGACGAAGCTGACGTATCGAACATGTCATACCACCGTCCGGAAACGACACAACATGCTGTGTAAAAGTTCAGGTGCAGTGCTTGATAACAGTAAAGCAAATTTAAAAAGTCAAAAACAAAAGCTATTCCCCCCATGCGGCCGTCCCACCTGTCCCTCCACATCAGTACGGAAATTGACTATAATTATAATGATACTAGTGTAATAATGACAGTTCGTTCAAATAATGACCTCATTATTTGAGCGAACTGTCATGATTATACCACGCTAGTGTCAAAGCCTGTCAAAACGCCATAATTGACAAATACATTTCAGATATTTTGCTTAAAATGGAATTTGAGTAGTAGATAACACGTCGTATTTGATTCACACATAACGGATATAAATCGCTCGCATGAAAACTTCATGGTCGCGATTTATATCCTTAATTATGTGCTCGTCAAATAATATACTATTATTTATACCGTGAACTGTGATTTCATAAAATTGGCAACACGAAATGATGACAGTAACAACCATTAAGAGAGAAAAAATACATAAATCAAAGCTGTCTCTAATTACGATTATTTGAAGGCTTGGTATTTGAAATTTCACGTCCTGAAATTGCGCTGTAAATTTGTTAACGTAGAGATAGTATTGAGTTATAGACGTTGGTTAAAGTTACTAAAAGAATGCCAAACATTCATGGACGCTTGTTCCTTTGCTTGAAACGCGTACTACTATCGAGAGGCGTATAGGATTAGGGTGTAGCCTCATGCGCATAAGATCTTGGATTCAAATCCCGGCGACGCCAGAAATTTTCAAACACGAAAAATTATCTCGCTAAGCTCTACATCTTCCAATTCCAACCCCTACTGCATGATGTATGCCTACGTGGCAATCCTGGCAGCACGAAAAAAAAAAACAAAAAAGTGGTACTATAATTGAAGTGCGACACCAGTCGAAAACCAATAGCAATATTGAATATAACCACTAACTATCGACAAATGAGCTGCTACTCCTTAAAGAAAATTTTATTAAAATCGCATATCTTTGACAGCATTCCCATAACAACAATAATTATAACTTAAAATGATTGTATAGACATACCGTAATGATGCAAATGCATAGAAAATGGTGTGATGTACATTTTTATATTTTCTCATTTATTGCTAAACCTTTGTTAACAGTTAGGTTATAACTGGTTGACTACATATGTGGGCTTCTGTATTTACAGTGTATGTGCCTTCCCGCTGAAAGGGAAATGTTTGTACGCTGTTAACATCACTTGCGGTACATAAGGTTCTCGTAAGCATGTGTGTGAAGGAGTGAGTCTTTTATGTATACGGACACTCGTGGTTAGCGTCAGAAGTGTTTGCCGACGAGATCCTCAGGTCTTTGGTAGTGCACTTCTGTTGATGTGCATTGCGCGTATTATCTGAAGAGTGCCGACTGCAAGAGACTGTCGAGTTTATTCGACCTCAAAAGAAACACTTTACGTCATTTCATTTAGTGTTGCATTTTTAATAATGTAGATTTGAGTTTGTAGTGTATGTTACAGATACAGGATCAACTTCATTGCACTTACTGGCCAATGCATACATTTATTAAGTTGTATAGTATATATCGCAGCCAATAAAATGAACACTTTTACTAATAGCTGCTTATACAGCATGGTAATTAAGTAGCGGATAAAATCGCTAACTAATAAAAATATATAATTATAAATTGACTAGTGACTCGTAAATCGTTGGGGTCGGTAGATCGCCAAATTCGTAGACCGTTGCAGTAGGTTGACCTGCGCAATAGGTATAGATCGCCAAAATAAGTAGATCGCCGAAGTCAGTAGTTTGGTGAGGTAGGTAGATTATCGATAAACTTAGATCGCCGATGTTTATAAATTGCTGAAGTCTTGAACATTGCAAATTTCTGTATATCAGCGTATGGTAGATATACCGCAGAATCGCAGATATAAGCTGATCTTGTAAAACGGATAGCCAGCCTAGTCCTAAATAAGCGGACCGTGATCTTTATTGGCGCGACCCAATCATTTTCACATTCGCTTATTTGGGCACTAGTCGCTGCGCTCGTCGTGCTCAAACAACTTATACTCGAACTGAAGTTCTGTTTTCATATTAGACTTCTTGTGGCGCTTCTCTCACTGCGCTCGTCGTGAGCTAAACAATTTATTGTATGATTATCTACTATGTATTCATAATGAAGTAATTGTGACACTGCTTTCAGTTTTATAATGAAAGCGTAACTAACATATTCTTCCATAAACTACAACGACTACATAATCTAACCACAATTTCTCAATTTTCAGTAGGGACGCATTGGTGCATTTGGGTACTACACGCTGCGCTCGTGTTGCGCCAAAATAGTCATACTCTAATTGAACTTTTATTATTATTGTATTATTATTATTATTGTATTACTGTTTTTAGTATCATAATGAAAACCGTAGGGACACATTGGTACATTTGGGGGCAATCATCGCTGCAACTCCAATTCCTTGTAACACTCGCCTTCGGCTCGTGGCTCGCGTTGTAAATATCATTCTCACATGTAATAACTTAATTACTTGGCCACTGTAAAACATTGAAAGAAACCATAAAAACTCTTGTTAGAAAACCATAATTCACGCAATTCTAATTTAGAAGTTGTCTCTATGAATCACATATATAGGTACCACTAAAAATTGGCAAAATTGAAGAGAAAATTATGTGTTCCTCAGGCGTAAAGTTTATAATTAAATAAATAATCTTTAATATGATCGGAAAAAATAATATATGAGAAACAAAAAATAAAAATTATATTTTTTAGAAAATTATAATAATCTGAAAGAAACAAAAAATATGTGGGTCCATAGAGGCAACTTTTTATTGTCAACATGAAATTTCAGAATAATTACCTCGTTTGCGGTTTGTGTACAAACATCATCATTTTGAGATTACGCTCATAAAGAAACAGAAAGTTGGAACTTACAAATTGCAACATCCTGTATGTAGTGGAAAATTATGAAAAAGGACACATGCGATATTACTTGGCTATCCAAATTTGTACTTTGCATAAGAATCTTGTTTACGCAATTAAATGTCGCAAATACGACTAATATGCCAAACATTTAATTATTTCTCGCCCTGTACGTTATATAACTAACAATAAAAAAGTGTATACTTCCTAATACTATAAGTAGTTGATTAACAATAGATATCGTAAGTCTAATAAGTAAATCATCATTCTAATTCGCATTTGCGGATAAAAAAGGTCTGTAGAATACGGCAAAATTGTCAATAAAATTAAAAATTCCTTGTATAAAACAGGCTTTAAGTAAAATATTAAAATATAAAATATATTAAAAAAATGCCTTCGGCCGGCATTGAACCATCGCTACTGATAACGCCACGAAATCCTAAATTCGTACGGCTGTGAATTTCCCCACTAAGCCACGGAACCGCGTTGAATAATGAACGACTAATGCTAAAATATCTTCTGCACTGATTTTCCGATGAATATTGCGACAAACTAACCTTCCATTTGTAGAATCGTCGCTTAAATTGCCGTAAGAAACAATCTTGAACCACCTTGAACACGGAATTGAAAAAAGAAACTCATAAAGGCGTACCTAACCTAACAATTATGTACGTATGTTTGCTTTCTCCTGGAAAATAGTCATTTGGTAGACAAATAGACCATGTCGCGTGTAACTTTTAATAAAGTCACTGTATTTTTATACATTATTATCCGTTTGAACGCCTTTTTGGTCCACACCGGACCTACATCTGGCTCCCGTCATACTCGCTCTGCCATGTTGCACTGTCAACAACGGTCGCTTGCTTACCGACCGATTTGACAAATTTTCTGACGTTTCTCGATGTACACTCCAAATTTCAACCGATATTAGCGAAAATCGAAAAAAATGTCTCGCCTCTCAAACTACATGTTTGCATTATCATTTCTGTCATGATTAAAAGAACGGATAGGGATCGACGGTAGCCGGTCGGAAATTATAAAGCAAAAGTCCGATCATATCCCTTCCGGCCGCAATATTCGTTCAAAAATTGCCTCCGATTACTTTCACGCTGTTAGTTATAATAGACGTGGGATAAAAAGTGATTTGCCTTCGACAGTCAGACTTTTTATTGGAAATTTTCTGCCTACCCTGCACCAGATGGTAATAGCTGAATTTAGCTGAAGATCACCTAAATTGTTATGTCGATTTGTGTACACAGAGTCACAGGAAAAAAGTCTAATGGCGTCAGATCAGGAGACGTAGCCGGCCATTCCATTGTTCCTATCCATCTTTCTGGGAGCACTTCGTCCAAATAACATCGCACATTAACAGCGTGGTGTTCCAGAGCACCATCTTGATGCAACCAAATATTAGGTATTGTTTGTTAAGTTAGTTTGAAGCAAATCTGGCCGGGTCGTATCGACACGGAAATCGCATACGGAGCAGAGTGCGCACACTTGAACGGCTCATATCGGATCACATCGGGTCAGGAAAAATCAAAACTGACATGACGCATCGAATTGCGTCGGTTATAAGATGTAACGATTGAAGTAAAATGTAAATACATACGTATAACTGCAAAGCACGCAATATTGTGAATAAGTGAGGCTTGGTATACAACCTGCAGCGATCTGGAGTAGCCATCTCTTCCTATCTCATACGGAACAATGGCCGTATGTGGTTTGTTGGTTTGACATTTTTATTTGAGATATCGTTTTCAATTAAAAGAAACCTACCGCATTTTGCAATCTAGCTACGGTAGTCAGACAGTGACACCTACCCAACGTTATCGTTCTGTATCTTCTGCTTGCACCTGCCTCAAATTATGCCAGCTAATGCAAAGCGCGCGTCCCTTCCAGTTAGATTAGAGTTCACTGCGATTACACTGGCCAACAAAATGTCACCCACTTCAAATTGCCTGACAAATGACTGTCTGGCTGTTCGGATAAGATTCTTCTCCCAGGAATCAGAATCCGAAACACAGAAATAGCGAATAGGGCTCTAGTTTTCGCGAAAAACAATGTTAAAAGTACAGAAAACCACGTTGTTTTGCAATTATTGAACACATGCAATACCGTGACGTTCTGTAGTAGATGTTATATGTAGGATAAAAAAAACCTTGAATCTTTTAAGGTCCTATAGCGAGAAATCAGATGCATACACTTTGAACATTGTACACCACCTTTTTATATAAGAACTTGGTTGTGGCAATTGGCCATACTTGGATCGAATATCACTTTATAATTTTGTACCAGACTTATTAGTTTTTCGTCTATGCATGATAACAAATCTAATTAAATCTAGTTGCATCAATATTATTTCATCGATATATTCCGAACCTAAACGAACAATACAAATCCCAAGTTGACTATACTGCGCACACTTGTCCTGCCGGGATCAGCGCTAGCCGACCAGGGAATCTACTCTCGTCATCTTTTTGAAGCAAATGCGACACTTCTCGAAGGGTTTGTTGTGGACGGAGTGGGGGTATCGGCGGTTGACCTGTGTCTGGAGCGTATGGGCGTGGCGCGTGCGTTATTGTTCTTAGCGACAAGCAATGGGCATGGCGCGTGAGTCATTGTTGTTAGCAACAAGCAAATGGGCGTCGCGCGTGCGTTCTTATTCTTAGCGACAAGCAAATATGCTCATAAATACATACCAGAGGGCAACCGCTGATATCCCCACACCGTCTCATCTAACCTTCGAGAAGTCTCGCATTCGCTTCAAAAAGATGACGAGAGTAGACTCCCTGATGTCCTTCTAGCTTATTGATTTTAATCGTTACTTAATGACCAACCTGCATCTTCCAATCGGCTTTAGTAGGAGTGTACTCAAGAAAATTATCTTAACTTCCATTGGCACCCACCCTACTCCAATTAACCTAATTTTAGCCAAAACAAAACATTCAGAGTCGAGACGAATGGTGCTAATGGTACATTAATGGTACATATGGTATACGAAGAGAACCGGTAGAATAATAATTTTTCCGACAATCGTTTATTTATGAATCTATTTCATGAATAGTAGGTATTTTTTCGTCGATCGTTTATTTATGCGTATGTTCAGTGAATAGAAAATCATTCATTAAACATAATGCATGATTTCTATTAATGAACGATTTGTTATAGCCAATCAAACGAGTTCATTATAGCCAATCGAACATACGTTAATTGAAACCAACCAATCATAACACTACGTTATCCAGAACTGCAGTAGAGAACTGTCAGTGTCAAATTACATAAATTGTCATATAACCTCAAAAGACATCGGCAAAGAAAAATCTATGTAGACGCCGCCGGAACAATACGATCGACGAAAAAATGTTGTAACGAACTCGAATGCTAATCGGTGATTAAAGATCTCGACAATTAACGGGCTCGCTAATCGCTCGTGTGTTAAACGGTCTCGATCATTAATCGTTCTTTTTAATACATTTGTTGGTTAAATAACTACTATTAAACCGCTCTATAAATGCACGACATATCACAGCCAATAAATCGACAAATCTAAGATCTCCGCAATTAACACACTTGATATCGCACGTGTATTAAACAGTCTTCATCATCAATCGCTCATTTTAATATGCTTATTGGTTAAATAACTATAAGCGGCGTTCTTATGGGATTGCAATATTCAAGAAGGAAATGACAAGATAATAGAAGAAAATTGATCTATGATATTCGTTTGAGTTCCTCGAAAACCGCTAGCCGTCCCAGTCCCATGCGATTTATGATTTTAGCTATGTGATAATATCTCCGAGTTGTACAGTTCAAAATCGCCCCACATTGAGATAACATTCGGTGCACGATTCGGTCAGGGGATTAAAATGTATCATGTAATGCTTGAATATACGCCAAGAGCTTGAGAGTGGAGCTGGTGCTGGGCAAGACCAATGATCGGGATGAAAAGATGAGCGCAAGTTGGCGGCGACGTGAATGGATCTGTAAACTTCTTTTCCCTGACTCTTGCTTCAGCGTTGAATACGTCTTACTTGAAGATTACAGCGTTTATTTTCCTTGCACCCTGTTTGATTTAGAAGTCGCTTGAAGGCGGCGACGGGAGCGTTTTAAAGACGACATTCGTGTAGAGTACGTGATGTACACTTTAACCAGACCTCGGCTATTTCTGCTGAATTTCTGGTAAATATTATAATACTTTATTCTTATAATGCAATGTACAACTCACTCAACACAATGCAACGCTGAGGGATTAGTTTTTGTGATGGACAAATTTAGATGACACTATGAGATCTAGGTCACAAAAACATAAGGAAAAATAAGAAAATCAAACCAGTATTGACGACATATGTATAATAATAATTGCGAATTAGGTTATCATCTTTTGCTTTATGAGAACATGGTTTATTAACAAACTGTCAAAACCAGAACGGACAATAGACAAGAGATAGCTTAAATAAAAAAGTGATGAAGGGTTTTACATTTAATCAGTATTTTGACTGATACGCTGATATGTTTACCGAAGACGGGAGTGATTGGTGGAATCAGCCAAAGTGAGACTGTTAATGTCAAAACGCACATCATACCGAAGAAACCTAAAGACTTTAAGCAGCAATACCAGACACATTGAAGAAGCTCTTTGGACCGACTCATTTGCTTTACTCCGCATGGACGTTTTGAATAATTCTGGTCTGATTTCGGATGCTGTTGGATTTGGTGAACTGAAATTCTATTTGCCGATGCACTAGACATACAAACCAATTGAAGCCTTACGAGTAATCAATTCCACAGAAACAATTAAGAAAGAAGCTCCAATTAAATCATTCAAGGGATTCAAGAAGACAGTGGCAACGACCACATAATCCACAACTTAAACAACAACTGAATAACCTAACACATACATACTATCAACCGAAAACTTGACCACCACCGCATTAGAAGTTACCAAAATTGAATATCTTCCATGGAACCAGGCGACCCAGGTATGTGAAAAACAACCAGACGAATAATAATACACTATGAAGACATAGCGATAACCAACGTGTTACTTCCAATAAAGGAAAAGTCAATATGTTTGCAGACCCCAACATTGATACTCAAAATACCCAATTTGCTACCTCTATACAACAATTCAATAGTTCAATAAGACACCTTTACCTACAAATAACCCAAACAACGATCTTACCTTCCCCGACAAAGTTACCTCAATCATTAGAACCCTTCCAAACAATATAACACCAAACATATCTTCCATCTACAACTATCGACATATTATTATCAATCATCAATGTAGAATGGATAAATATCCACTACCCAAATGGGTAGTGAGCGGAATAAAAGCCTTGTCTTGATTGACAAAGACAAGGCTTTTAATCAGCTCACTACCCAAATATCCATTCTACATTAATGATTGTTTGATATACGAGCAAAAAGTCTCTTAGTCACATTATCATCAGTTTTCAATGTCTGCCTCCAAACCAGCTACTTAACACCCTAACACCTGGAAAAAGGCAGAAGTTCTAGTGTTCTTAAATCCAGCAAATATAAAGAAAGATCATCGTAACTACCTTCCTATAAGCATTCTACCTACACTAGGAAGGTATGACCGAAGTCATCTTTCTTGATGTCGCTCAGGATTTAGATTGTCTTTTTTTAGATTTTGGTAACTGTCTTTTAAAGATCGTCTTCTCATATTATTACGAAGGAGTAATAAATTAAAGTTATTATTTTGTTCGAGTAAAAATTGCATACAAATATAATGTTAACAACCCGAATTCCTCAATGATTGCGGTGTCTAGTATAGATGCCAAACGTCGAGTTTGCACAAACGGCAAGTGAACAACCTCGACGTTTGGTAACCTAATTAACGGTAATGACGTATTTGGGCAAGTGATATAAAGACAGTAAAGCGGCGTATCAAGAAAGATGGTTATTTGTCTGTATCTACTAGCGACATCCGACATCCTGTACGAGAAGGCAGCGACCTGCCTTCTCAGCTGTTTTCTTAGTATATCTGGAACAATTATACAGTATGTAAAGCCAGCGTGAGTTTTATTTACATCCACCCTGGCCTGGCCCATTCCCATTTAAGAGCTACGTAACAATATCTCGAAGATACCACATTTATAGAGTCCACATCTACGACAAAATCTATTAAATGTGGTGTCCCACAGCCTCACCTTTACTGTAGAAGATATTTATGTACGACATGTCTTATGTTTATATTTCGACGACTTACAAGGCACATACATATCAATCAAAAATTAACTGAGATAGACTAACACAAGTCTACTCACTCATAAATATAAGGACAATTCTTAAACACCAATATGCACAAATTTTCCTCAAAACCATACGCAGGCGGGTATGGTACAATACATCGCAGACCAACCTAAGAAAGACCAAAACGCTACAAAGTAAAGTAATAAAAATGGTAATTAACAAGCTTGATCTGAACTTCATTTGGACACTACGGTCGTAACGATCGACGTAGTGTCCATCCAAAAAGCACCAAACAAATTCTTCACCACCCTAAAACAGTGCAGCAGAATAAAACGTAGGAGCTAGAAATATCCACGCTCGCTTAGAACAGAGATTACCGCCAGACATATTAATCATGGAAGAAGACGGTGATTGAACGAACTTTTTGGGCCAATACATAATTATTGTAACTACTTAATAATAACAACATGTAAAACAATAGATTAATTCTTGATCTGAGATTTTCTAACGACGTTGATCCATAGTACAATGAAACACAAAAATTTTTATTTAAAATTTTACCAATTTAGAAATCCTTGATAAGTCGATTGAGGATTATTTGGGAAGACATTCACTACGATGATAGGAACTGATTTTCTTTAAATCGGGATTCAGTTTTACGTTCAAATAAGGAACTATCCATGATAAGGACAAATTATATAAACACTTGTCAAGAATGTCCCTCCTGTATCTTATTATATTTAACCCTGTGCTTTTTCGGACTTCCTTTAAATAAATACTTTAAACGTAACACCAATATTTCCTAATTTTCAACTGATCAACTAATATTCCCGACAATTTTCTGATGTAAGAGCAAAAATTTGCTATAATAATAAAATTTGTTTGCTACCATGACGGCAATTAAGAAATATATGATAGTCACTAGGAAAAATTTTGGATGCCATTATAAATAATCGATAACAACATAAGTAAAAAACAATAAAAGGATGAAACCTGAAATTGATATAAATATGTGTGTTTTGGTAATTGAAAATCGAAGTGTCAGAGATTTTGTCACTTCGCGTGCTCATTATATAGGAATCATTTTCTCTTAAACCAAACTTTGAAGAATTATCTTAAATGCTGTTCGATGTTGAAAATCCCCAAATGACGTCATATCGTTTCTGTTTCATACTCTAGTATTACAGATCACTAACATAATGTTAACCGTTGTCAATCTAATCAGATTTTCTGGTGTTTATTCTCTAGTGTAAACCTGGATAAGACAAGGTAATTTTATTTATACCACATTTTACCGAACTCGTATTATTCCTTCTTTGTAGATTTGTAAAGGTTAGAATATAAAAAAGTAGATAAATCAAATGATATAACGCCTCATTACACTTTGACTGACATTCGCGTTTTTCTTGTATATTTACATAAAATTCATTTTTGTTTTCAGAACTCCGCTGTTACAGTATTTTAGCAGATGTAAAGACAATAGCAAGGTTACATTTAAAACATGCCCGTAATAACGCATGCCGAAATATTATGGAAATCCAATTGAGTATCTTTGAGCCCAAATAAAATAAATTGTCCTCAATCCTTCCTGAATATTAATGGATCCTCAGGATTCTGTAAGTTTGCGAAGATGTTGGGAAATGCTGCAATAACTTTGAGTATCCGGGGGCCCGGAACCATAATTTTATTTCCCCTAGTAACTCCTTCCAGTTTCGGGCTGTATACATTGAGCAAATATTCTGCTAAGATGAAACCAATCGATCAGATTGCTAGTGCGTTTTAATATTTGACTTCACCTAATTAAAGCTTGCTGTTTTAGGCAAAGTAACTCCAGGATGTTTATGTTTCTAAAACTTTGAACATATTCAGAGTCAAATGAAGTACTCAAACATTGTACCGCAACTTTAAAAGGAAACAAAATTCACACAATGGTAAAAGCAAAAACCAAATTGTGGATAAAAGTTATATAGTTTTTCGTCTAGTGGGTAGATTTTTGATAGGTTTCTTCGTTTTTGACATATCTGTTGCTAGATCTGTCATAAAATTGGCAATTTGGAAAACAGGTTAAAATTGAAAAAGTACTGCATAATAGATCTAACTTACACCTTCCTCTATAAGTGTATAAAATTTCAAGTAAAAATATTTTTCTACTTTGCGTTAGTTATAATCTCATAACGAAACCGCTTTTGGCGTCGTTATAAAAACACTAGATCACAACTTTTAGTAACTTTTGGTTTTCCAAGATTGATGATATTGACGTCAAGTGTCAAATATGGCTGACATCTCAATCGCTATTGGCTCGCATCTGTCGTATTTGTGAATTTTACCACAACTACCAACTATTGAATATAAAATTACTCTAGATTGTAAGATGGCAACAGCAATTTTCGAAATTTATGTAAAATTAATGTCGCTAAGTAGAAAAAATAGTCTATAACACTAGTTTTATAAGACTGGCGCACTCCTCGCTAGGCTCGTCGAGCCCAAAATAACTCCTGCGCCAATTTATGTCTTATAAAAACCTATATTATAATATACTATAATAGTTTACATGATACATGAATCAGACATTCTTTATCACGTAGCTTGGATAGAACATCAATTAATACATTACCACAACTCGTAATACACCTTTATCTATATAACATAAGAGAATTGATACAAAATTAAGTTCAGTAACGATCTTTGTTTTATAGGACATACTAGCTGTATTATATTTGTGGCATTGTGGAGATATATAGGCCTTGCATTTTCTTGAGCTTTCTTTGCCTTTTTTGGAATCATTGTCAGGGGATATTCAATCATCAGAGATTTGATGTGCTTCCAAGGACTTGATATCAAATTTTTAATTTTATCGTGTCCAGGAATATTTCTTTGGTGTACTCTCGAGGTGGGTGATCGGATCATACATTTTTTGTTTAAGGCGGGAGCCCGCCCTTGGGCGGCGTTTAGAGAATCTAGTTTTCTAGTGGTGACTTTCAAATGACCAATGACGTGTACAATTTACATGGAATTGTTTGAAACGTCGTTGATATAATAAATGGAATTTTTGCCTTTCTACGCAAATATTTGAAAAGTCTTGGGGGTTCGTGCTAGTAACATTAACATTAACACGCTTTTATTCTTGACCATGAGGTGAAGCAAGAAGAGAACTTCTATGAATCAGTGGCGGCTAGTGCATTGACTTGCAGGTTTTGCGCAAACCACAAAAGTTATAACGAAAAGAAAAGAGTTTAATTGTATGTAATATGCAATAGTATAAAACACGATCTATAAATAATTAGGGAGCATTTTCTCGCGAATTTCAAGTGCAAGTCGGCCTTACAGCCTATAGATTGCAGCGAGCCGCAAGCGTCCGCTAACGCTACAGTGGGTATTGACGCCTGCATACTAGCCCACGAGCAAGCAAATTTCGTCAGCACCGACCGTTTTGTTTACTCTGGACAGGATTACAAATACCCCGCGCACGCAGTGATCACGCCCGTAGTGGTATCTAGATGTGAAGCGATGTGTATTTATTAAGCAAAATTGAAAAAGATTGCAGCATTGAATTTGGTCCAGGATTTATTAACTGTAGTATTCCGTAGGCGGAATTGCTGTAAAATCAAAAGACTTCGAATGCGTATCCCAAAAGATAATTATAAAACATTGCGTATCAAATAGCTCCTGACTATTTACAACAGTTATGTCAAACATGCGGCCCGCGGGCCGCATGCGGCCCGGAACACCCTACTGTGCGGCCCGCGAGCCCTTGCTAAAATTATATGACAATACAATGAAATTTAAAAAATATAAAACTGATTTGTAAATTTTTTTAATTACTATGTTTGCAATGTGCTTCGGAGTAGGGACAATAGTTATTACTTATTAAGTAGCAGAGCAGTGACCATTTTGATTTGGGTATTCCTACATTATTGGGCTTATAACTAGAAAGTAAATAATTTAATGGTGGATTTTTCGTAAATATATCGTTCAAGTGCAATTTTCCCATATTTCATGCATGTCACAAGGAGTTTTCGGAACGTTCTATGCGCATAATATGAACCTTGTGTTTAAAGTTACCTATCATGTCATCCACCGAAAAGTTCAGCCCACGCGTCTACTTGTGTTGTTAATCGTCGCAAAATTTTACTCTCAAATATGATACTAAAGATATTTTAGGACTTGTAATGCTACTGCACCCATGAAGAGTATAACACCATTCTAATCTTTTACTAAAAAAATTACTAGTAATAGCCCAGAAGCAACATGAACAGAATTGCCCGAAATACTGTTATAAAAAATCGAAATCAAAAGATTTAGGGTTTAATGAAAAATATGTTAAAAATTGAAAGTTGGTTTTCTCCCCAACAATTTTGATGATTCTTTCACTTACTGGTAGCATAAATCTTCAGAAGATGTACGGCTGAAGAATTTTTATTTCAACCTTCAGTTTTGAGTATAGACAGGGTGAAGGAATGATGTTATGATTTTTGCCTGAACTTTGAAGTACTATATGGAGTTTTCCAGCTATAACAAACTGGCAATAACTGGAATGACACTGTAATATTTTTTGAATATGTTGATTTTCGATTCACTTCATTATCTTTGTTTTTAAAGGCCATATAACAAGAACAGTAATAAAAAAATGACACGATTTTAAAGTTGATTTTCTCTAGACCCGATTAACTGGTTTTGATGATTTTTTACTGACATGTGAGTTGATTCCTCAGTTTTAAACATATATATACGGAGAGATAGAATATAGATAGAATAGTCGGTATACATGTTATTGACAACAAAATATTAAATATTGATTCTTTTTAAATATTTTCGTTAATATCATTTGAATATGGGTTTGAGATTAAAAGCGTACTGTAAGTTACTGTAGTAAGTTCTTTTTTGTATGCGGCCCGCCGAAGTTCCGATCAATAGTTTGTGGCTCACGCCCACAAATGAGTTTGACACCACTGATTTACAATTACTTAAGAAATTTTTTTATTAGAAAATGTGTAGATTTGTGGTTGTGATGTCAAAATTGTTTTTTTTTGCTTCCCTTGTTTATTGTTTGAAGCAGATAAATGGTGAAGAAAAACTGGGATTACAGATTTGAACCCCTTAGCTGATCAGTTAACAAGCAGCTGTTGTCAAAATACAAGATCAAAGATATTGACTTTTTGCAACAGTGAACATTGCGATATAATTGAGAGTTATATCGATGGAATATCCAAATGGATAATGAAGAAGTAAAATGTAATCTAAGACTTAAATGTTTTCAAATCTAAAGAATGTAAACTTTCTTTAATTTTTACTTTGGCAATGCTTTTTAAAGGAATATCGTAGTCATGAAATTTATGCCTTATGATGAAAATATGGCAGAGTAAACTTTTTCTACTTTATTCAAGAGTTTGTGTCAATATGTTAGTAAATATGATATTATAATAATTGCTGGGCGAATAGCTCTAGTGGTAGAGCGTTGGCCTGCTGCCAAGAAGGTCCGGGGTTCATATGCATGACCAGCCAAAAATGCGTCCGTCTTTCGGAAGAGACGACGAACCATGGGGCCCGGCAACTGATTAAACATGTCTGGTTGTCGATATTACTGTATTATAGTAGTGTCAATTGTAGCCTAGGAGCTGCGCGCAATAAGCCGCACACTTACCATACACACACACAATAAGTTTCAATATGTGAGGAAAGTTTCTAACGCTCCGGTTCCTCCGGTTTATTAAATATAGCTTTTCGTATAAACAACTCACCGCTATTTGCAACCTTTAATGAACGAAGTTTCCAGAAATAATTTCTTAGTGGGTGCCTCCGTTAAAAGAACAATGCACGTGCCAAATATCATGTTGTTGGGTTGAGCGGTTTGGGCTGGGCGATAATAAACCCGTGCAGTTCAGTGTAATGTTGAAAGAAATAACCTCAAATTTCATATTTTTTTATTTAATCGTATTTAGCAATACTTGCAATTGTTAATGGCGGCACAGCCCTGGCTGACGACATAAAATAACTATAACTCTTTATTTTGCAAAACTAACATCCTTATCATAATTTGCATGTATGCGAATTACGGACGAAACTTTTTAATCATCAAAATAAAACATGGGTGTTTCTCGCGGTCCTTTATTTGTTCATCTACGACTCACATATAATAAGTTCATTGCATACGTACATGGCATACGTATCTATGACTATATAATCCCCACCATCAGACACTACCGTTGTATAATAGTGACCGTTCGTTCAAATAATGACCTCATTATTTGAACGAACTGTCATCATTATACAACGCTAGTGTCAAAGTCTGTTAGAACCTACGTGGATGACGGTTATGTCACAGTTCGCCTCGCTATCATTGACAAATACATTTAAGATATTTGATATAAAATGAAATTTATGAGTCGTAGATAAAACGTCGTATTCGACTCACACACAACGGATATAAATCGCTATTTTATACGTATATATTTTATACGAATTATACGCTCGCCTGCGGCTGGCGTATAAATTTCATGATCGCGATTTTTATCCTTCCTTATGTGCTCGTCAAATAATATACTATTATCTACGACTCGCACATAATAAGTTCATTGCATACGTATCTATGACTATGTAATCCCCATCATTATAATGATTATAATGACACTAGCGTGGTATAATAATGACAGTTCGTTCAAATAATCCTCATTAATCCTCAATTCGTTAAAATAATCCTCATTAATCCTCATTATTTGAACGAACTGTCATTATTATACAACGCTAGTGTCAAAGTCTGTCAAAACCTACATGGATGACAATTATTTGACAGTTCGCCTCGTCAACATTGACAAATACATTTAAAATATTTTGCATAAAATGGAATTTATGAGTCGTAGATAAAACGTCGTATTTGGTTCGTACATAACGGATATAAATCGCTCGCATGATTACACGCTCGCCTACGGCTCGCGTGTAAACTTAATGCTCGCGATTTATATCCTTAATTATGTGCTCGTCTAATAATCTACTATTAATAATAATACAGTAGTGCACTATATAATATTGTAGGTACTAATATCTTTCTTTTTTGTAGGTAAGCTTCAGTCATAGAATCTAAAATTTGGCCCGCATGGTGGTAAGTTATACTACCTAGAGATTTTATATTACTATTACAAAATTCGCGTTTGCGCTTTTTCGCATTTTACCGCAAAACATATATTCCACTTTTCCTAAGACAGTGGGTCTTACACTGGTGCAGTATGAACGTGAGATGATACGAAGTGGTCGTCTGAGAGGGAGTGGGGTTATTTGCGACAACACTCTATTGGAAACGTATTCTGTGGACAGTCAGCTACTTTTAATTTGCTGCCGCTAGAGTGTGCGCATTATTGTGCTTGCCGGGCGTTTGACATGACTCTAACCTATAAATGTTCGGTTCATGTACGTTGTCATACGTAGTATTGATTGATAAGAGACGCCATTATAATAGTAGGGGAGCCCAAGAGGGGATTTTGGGATTTACTAAAGCGCGGCAGATTAACATACAGGGAGGTACCTAGTACCCCATTAAATACCTCTACCCAGTATTAGCCCCGTATATGTGGCCGCGCGTCAAGGATAAAGGATCAGATTAGTAAAAAAAAGTTGATCATCAGAAATTCTCGAGCGCGTCAGATTAAGGTAGGGTAAGTTAGTTATATCCTAAAAAGGGTATATTCCACTAATCTGACAATTTTCGATTGACGATAAGAAGTAGCTGGGTTACAAACTTGTAAAAAAAAAACGTCATCTCGACTTTCTCGAGCGTGGCTATTTTTTTTTTTATTTTGAAGCCAATAATTCAATGTTCACGAATACTATATAATCTGACGATTTCCGTAAGCCGAAGTAAGAAAAAATAATCGATAAAGTTTAATGCGTGCAGCTACGTGATGCGGGTATTCCGCTTCCCGCGTTTCTATTCCTCTCTCACTCTTTCTCTATCTATGACTCTCTCACTCCGTCCCCACTTTGGGTTCCGTTGCCATGACGCCATGACAGCTGATCGCGCACATGGTTTTGTTTACAACGTATTATAGTTTGGTTACTATGAGTGACATTAATGTGGAGTGTGTGTTTTGTGGTGACACTAATTTACAAAAAACTGTCAAATTTACGTTAGATACATTACAAAAATGTATAAATGTATTAGAATATCGTCGGAGTAAACCGGTTCTCCGAAAATCCCGTACAACATACGAGAATCTGAGACTTACAAAAGAATCTTCATTAAATGAAGTATACCACGCACAGTGCTACAAATTATTTACAGCAATAAAAATACCGCGAGAATTCTTTGCATTGTCAGATTAGGCGAATCCCTCCAGGTAATCGTCAGATTATGAGACAGCACGTTTAGGGTATATAAATGAACAATATATATCTTAATCTGACGCGCTCGAGTATTTCAAAATGGCGATTTTTTTTGCACATTCTAATAATGGCCGCGACTTTGGGTCACATCCAAATCGTCAGATTATTACATAAGAGCCTTCTTTTAGGTTCACTTAACATCCCCTTTGAAAATCTGACGCGCTCGATCAAATTTTTTTTTTTTCGTTTTCAACCCTTACGTACGACCACCCCCATCATGGAAACAATCAGATTAACATACGTATGCTTTCAAAAATACGTAGGACATGGATGCTATTAATATCTGACGCGCTCGAGTATGTCCATGCAACTGTTTTTTTTTACATTTTTGAAAATTTATAGCCGCCCTCCCCACCGATGAAAGTGTATATATTATATGACTTTTTTTTCTTCTTATCGTCTAAGCTTCGCAATCCAATAGGTCTCTTTGACGCTCGAGTAAATCCCGATTTAGCACCCTCGGCTCCCCTACTATAATATTTCTAATAAAATGGGCTAGTGACTCATGTTTATGTTCATGCCAACTAATATGTGTAACTATCACGTCTGATAAAAAATACAATGAGAACGCGATTAGGGCTCTTTTAAGAATATTCAACTGATTAGGAGCAAAGCACGGCCAGTTAACAATTGGACAAATTATTTCTAGATAGCCGTCAAAGTTGGTTTGTTTCTCTTTGTCAGACGAGTCTAAACTTTTTCCGCGTTATTTTATAGAAATAATAGATTCAGAAATAATATGCAATGCAATGGCCTCATAACTTCTCAAACATGTAAAATATTGTCCCCGTTTTCTATCTTTGTGGCTTTATCTGATAATAGAATTGTTGTACGGTCTGCGTAACACACAACGTGATATTCCTGTAGATATTCAAAAATATCGTTCATGAGTAAGTAGAATAATACCGGGGACAATATTGAACCCTAAGGAACCCCAATTTCCACCGGCAAAGAATCTAACTCTGAGTGCAACAATCATTGTCCATCCAGGAGTCAAATCCTTACTTGTTGCGTTCTGCTACTAAAAAAGGATTCTAGCGAGGACAATGCTATCCCCCTCACGCCCAGAGTCTGGAGTTTTTACTGCAGTTGCAAATGCTGCACACACTGCACACAGTCGCGCGGCTTAAATAGCAGAAAGTTGCTACAGGACACTGCTTATTTTCCAGACGTTATGTAGAGATGGTTGCCAAATCTCGCATCTATTCCTTTCAACCATGGAGTAAGAATTAACATGGTGTGCAAAATACCCGACTATCTCTTTCCAAAACCTCAGTCCCCCTCTATCCGCCTGGTCTTGAAAAACCGAGTGTTGCCAATCGTTAGAAATATCACCCAGAAGATTATTAATACATATAATTGAAGGCTGGTGCTTAAGAATTATAACAATAGTTATAATTCCATATTTTTGCGATCATATGATTTTAATCTTCATAATTTATTTCATAATGGAATTTTATTTTGTTATTTATTTAGTTCGACACTATTAGGTCATAACTATTGGCAACCACGGAACCACCAGACAATATAATATAGCTGCCAAAATATCTAAACGTATACAAAATATGTAGGGCACTCCTTTTATAAGACAAATATTTGTGAATGCAATGTCCCAATTGATGTCTCATAAGATAGGTATTATAAGGAATAAACATGTAAAGAATGTATAAAAAATATTAAGACTGGTTTGAATACTTCTGTAATATTGTGTTAAGTATAATTAGCTTCGAGCATGCAGCAACGACAAGGTTATACACTGCTATGAGTTCTTTCCACTCAATAGCTGCGTTCGGCTATTGTACACCGTTCCATTTTTACACCCAATAACACGTGTCATTTGGACGGTGTACCCGGTGTCAACGGAGTACAATATCCGAATGCAGCTAATCATACATTGATGAACAGTATTAGATGTGAAATATATGGAAATAATTCAAAGACGAGACAAGAATATGGTTTTAATTATGTGGAAAAAAATATATATGAGTAATGAGTAATAAAAGAAAAATATTATAATACAACAATAATAACACAACAAGAAAATATTTATAATTATAACAAACAAACTATTTTTTCCCTCATGTGTCGTTCGGGTGGTCACAACGGTTAACGGCTTCCTCCAAAATAATTTTTTGTTGCAAAATTTTTCTTTTTTTTTTTTCGAGGATTGTGGTACCCCTTTTGCATACGCTACGTTAGGATATTGCTGCTGCATAGTCATCCACAGACCACCGACCCATTTTAGGTTTTCGAGAATACATCGTATATCTGCCCGTCCGTGAAAAATCCGATTTTATAATAAATAAAACGACACATCTTGGTGAATAGTATGTAAAGGAAGAACGAACACAATGATATTATCGATTTGTTGTTGAAAGGTATCTCCAAATATGACTTTCGGATTTCGGATTCAATTCATATGAAAAAAAAAAGCATACCAAAAAATATTTTCACTTTGTTGGCCAAGTAATCACTGAGCTTAGTCTACTGTATTTTTAAAATATTACATACTGGTAAATATGTGAAATTCTCTGGTATCTAGACTCAAAAGTTAACAGATTTAGCTAATAATTGTGGTACCTATGTAAATTTATTGTGGTAAAAACAATTATTTTTTTATTTTTTAATATTATTAAATTAAACTTATTCTCGATTTTGGGGCCCTTGTCAAGGGCCAGAGACTCAGAGGGCCAGAGAGAAAAAATACAGGTTATATTTATTCTATAGAAATAAATAACACCAATTGAACACTCCTCCGGTAGCCGATCTTTCTCAGAAAGCAAGATTACATCACTATATTCAATAAAAACATTCATGTGTCATACGATACTATTAAATATTAGACAATCTGAAAACAGATATTCTATACTGGAAGATTCTATATTGGATTTTTCGTGGTTTTTTCTGGTTAAATTTTACGTTCGCAGTAACTATTGCAGGATACCGTGCTATTACGTAAAAGGAAAAAGAAATGGCCGGGTAAATTGCCTTTTGTGATCCCTGCTGGTATATCACCATGCCGTTCATATCGTAGCATTTTACGTTTCTCTTCTCAAAATTACCTTACTAAATAAAACAAAACGGTAGGAAAACGAGTCAAGACTACCCACATCGCACACGAAAAAAGTTGTCCTAAACTCCGGGTAAGCCCGTAGAGACGGTAAATCTTGGTTTATTTATTACTCACTGTCAGGCCAGCAACCATAAATAAAATCCTTTCCGCAACGCCAGTTTTCAACACCAACAAGAATTATGCTTTGTTTAAATATGTATTCATTAATTCGCAATTTGTGTGTACAATTGTTTTTTAATTTTAAATAATTAGGATTTAAAATTAAATAATATATTATTTTTAGTCTAATCTATCTTGGTAGAAAAAGTAGCAATTTAACCCGTTCCGACGAAGGGAACCAACCTTCCAACCTTTCCAAACTCTGTTCATAACAAAATTCAACAAATACTTGCTTGCTACGGATCCCGTCTCCGACCCATAGAGCGCCAAAATAACCTACGTCATAATTATTGTGCCAATCGTAAAATGCTCGCTACCATTCGATTCTGAAAGTCCTTATGCAATTGCCATCGGAAAGGAATTTCAATATTTAAGCAAATTATTTATGTAAATTTTAGTGTAGACTACAAATATAGAAATGCTTTTCGATTGAAGTTGCGTCTGCGTTGCGACATTATAAATATATAATTAAATGTTATTTATAAGAGCACGAGTCATTTATTTCTGAACTCGTCTACAATTGCATTCTGGAGTATTGTAGGGAGTGATTGTAGTGAGTTGGCAAACATGTTTACAATACCGACGATTGTGAAAGTACTATATCAGCAACTAGAAAACAAAATCATTACAGTTTGGGCTTGAATATTTGCACAAAATATAAAGCAATTCATTTATTTTTGTAGGTTATACCTTACGTCAAATATAATAAATACGAAATGTATAGTGCCATCTACATCTGGGGATTTGTTTATTTCAAAGCTTTGGAGAAAAGCCTGCTATTTGAATTGAGACGGGGGCCTTAACTCCTTCGTGTTGCAGAAGGTATGATATGTTTTTGATTTGTTTTCATTTGTAGAAAACGAGTCGAAAACACTTATCAAAATAATCAAAAGTTTCCACCAATTAAAATTTTTTAAACAGGAAGTATGGACCTTCCTTTGGCACTGTTTGACGCCTTGCTTGCGGGGGGTATTGAATTTTGATTGTCATTGACATTTTGAAGGAACATCGCCTAACACATGAGTGTCCAACTTTTATGTACTTAAGATCTACCTGTTATCTTGAAAATGTCGCGCGAGCGACTTGTTGTCATATGCGTAATCTATGTGGCGAGGAGGAGGTGTGCAACACACTATGTTTATGCACTGTTTCAGTACGAGGTGCACTACAGCTAGGTATGGGTAGGTAAGCAAAATATATGTTCGAAACTGTTATTTTTTAATTCACTTATTAAGTTTTTAAGGTAGGTATAAGATCATTAAGAAAATACATTTCCAAATCCTCTTCTGATATGTTTAGTTACGAGTTCAATCCGTACAGGCGTTAACTAAAAGAATGCAATCAATCAAACTTAGACACAAACTTCAAACTTCAAGACAAACTTTTTAGTAACAAATTATAATTGAATTTTTACTTTATCATACGCAGTATGTAAAGTATTGTGATCGTGCCGAAAAAAAATTTTGAGATTTTAGCGGAAATAGGTCTTTATGGGTCCCCTGAACATTTTTGACCAAGGTACAAAAAAGTCTGTGTGTGTGTGTGTATGTGTGTGTGTGTGTGTGTGTGTGTGTGTGTGTGTGTGTGTGTGTGTGTGTGTGTGTGTGTGTGTGTGTGTGTGTGTGTGTGTGTGTGTGTGTGTGTGTGTGTGTGTGTGTGTGTGTGTGTGTGTGTGTGTGTGTGTGTGTGTGTGTGTGTGTGTGTGTGTGTGTGTGTGTGTGTGTGTGTGTGTGTGTGTGTGTGTGTGTGTGTGTGTGTGTGTGTGTGTGTGTGTGTGTGTGTGTGTGTGTGTGTGTGTGTGTGTGTGTGTGTGTGTGTGTGTGTGTGTGTGTGTGTGTGTGTGTGTGTGTGTGTGTGTGTGTGTGTGTGTGTGTGTGTGTGTGTGTGTGTGTGTGTGTGTGTGTGTGTGTGTGTGTGTGTGTGTGTGTGTGTGTGTGTGTGTGTGTGTGTGTGTGTGTGTGTGTGTGTGTGTGTGTGTGTGTGTGTGTGTGTGTGTGTGTGTGTGTGTGTGTGTGTGTGTGTGTGTGTGTGTGTGTGTGTGTGTGTGTGTGTGTGTGTGTGTGTGTGTGTGTGTGTGTGTGTGTGTGTGTGTGTGTGTGTGTGTGTGTGTGTGTGTGTGTGTGTGTGTGTGTGTGTGTGTGTGTGTGTGTGTGTGTGTGTGTGTGTGTGTGTGTGTGTGTGTGTGTGTGTGTGTGTGTGTGTGTGTGTGTGTGTGTGTGTGTGTGTGTGTGTGTGTGTGTGTGTGTGTGTGTGTGTGTGTGTGTGTGTGTGTGTGTGTGTGTGTGTGTGTGTGTGTGTGTGTGTGTGTGTGTGTGTGTGTGTGTGTGTGTGTGTGTGTGTGTGTGTGTGTGTGTGTGTGTGTGTGTGTGTGTGTGTGTGTGTGTGTGTGTGTGTGTGTGTGTGTGTGTGTGTGTGTGTGTGTGTGTGTGTGTGTGTGTGTGTGTGTGTGTGTGTGTGTGTGTGTGTGTGTGTGTGTGTGTGTGTGTGTGTGTGTGTGTGTGTGTGTGTGTGTGTGTGTGTGTGTGTGTGTGTGTGTGTGTGTGTGTGTGTGTGTGTGTGTGTGTGTGTGTGTGTGTGTGTGTGTGTGTGTGTGTGTGTGTGTGTGTGTGTGTGTGTGTGTGTGTGTGTGTGTGTGTGTGTGTGTGTGTGTGTGTGTGTGTGTGTGTGTGTGTGTGTGTGTGTGTGTGTGTGTGTGTGTGTGTGTGTGTGTGTGTGTGTGTGTGTGTGTGTGTGTGTGTGTGTGTGTGTGTGTGTGTGTGTGTGTGTGTGTGTGTGTGTGTGTGTGTGTGTGTGTGTGTGTGTGTGTGTGTGTGTGTGTGTGTGTGTGTGTGTGTGTGTGTGTGTGTGTGTGTGTGTGTGTGTGTGTGTGTGTGTGTGTGTGTGTGTGTGTGTGTGTGTGTGTGTGTGTGTGTGTGTGTGTGTGTGTGTGTGTGTGTGTGTGTGTGTGTGTGTGTGTGTGTGTGTGTGTGTGTGTGTGTGTGTGTGTGTGTGTGTGTGTGTGTGTGTGTGTGTGTGTGTGTGTGTGTGTGTGTGTGTGTGTGTGTGTGTGTGTGTGTGTGTGTGTGTGTGTGTGTGTGTGTGTGTGTACCCAATTTTTGTTAATTCATTTCCGGAGAAACTACTAAAGGTATCGGCACGGAACTTCATATTTAGAAGTTTCATGACCAAACTTAGAGTTGAAAAGCTTTTGGTTCAAAAGGGTCCAAAGGAACTGGGTGTTTACTCCAAGCCTTTTTCAAGGATTTTAGAAATCAGCCGCCATTTCTCTAATTTCGTCAAAATAGTTAAATAATAAATTAAAGCAGAGGAAATTTTGAATAATTTATGCCTATGACATTTTTTGGTAAAATTAATAGTTTAGCTTTTTAGTTTATTGTAAGCCTTTTTCAAGGATTTTGGAAATGAGCCGCCATTGCTGTAATTTCGACAAAATAGTTAATTAATAAATTAAAGTAGAGGAAATTTTGAATAATTTATGCCTATAACATTTTTTGGTAAAATTAATAGTTTACCTTCAAAACCAAATTCTATTTGATCGATATCGGTCGCATCTGCATTGATATGAAATTACATAGTAGCCAGGATTTTCACAAATATTTTTTTGTGTTGTCACATTCGAAAACAGCTGATCTCATCAGAGGTTGGAGAACCACTATGGAACGTGCCGCTGTAGTGCGCAAAATTATAAAATACAAATTTCAAATAAAATAAGATCACCAATTTGATTGTTTGTTGATAAGAAATATCAACCCGTCTTTATATCTAATTCTAAAAATGATACATTGCGAAAATTATAAATAAAGTATAGCGATGAGTGTAGTTTTATTTTAGTATGTTGGTAGGGATGTGTCATGACTCATGAACAAATATAAATCTGTCAGAATTTGAATTACCTTTTTAAGGTGCGTTTTCATTAGTGATAATGGCAGTGGTAGCAGACGCCGTTATAGTATTTCCAATAGAAAATTGCTAGTGACTCATGTTTATGTACATGCAAACTAATATGTGTCATTATCACGATATGTAAGAAATACTATAATTTCGTATTCTGCCACCGCCATTACCTACCAATCGGAACGCACCTTTCGTCAAAGTGGTACCAACCAAGCATTTACTATACAGAAATATTTTTTTTTTAATACGTATTTCTTAAAAAGCAACACAATAAACATTGATGTCGCTCCTGCCAAAAACTAGATAGCGCGACTCGCTCATATGCGACGGCTACACTCCGCCTTCGGTGACGCGCCGTATCACCGCTCGTCGCGCTATTCCGTACTTTCGGCATTTGTGACATAAATAACTATTATTCTATTGACGTAGTGTAGCTGGTGTCAAATGCTGATGCTTTGACAATACCTACGATTTATCTCTATAGAATAGATTCTCATGCAGCTAAACTATTAATTTTATATATTGTATGATAAAGTCATGTGCCTGGCCACATCAGATTTTTTATCAATTGGCATGTAAAGTTGTGGTACTGTGTTGTGGTATACAACATGAGTTTAGCACAGTTCTTCATAGCGTACAGGCAATAAGCAAAATTTTATTTCAAATTATAATATTAAATTTCAGATGTCATCAAATATTTTGATTTAATAAATAAAGATGAAATCATGTGAGAAAGCAGTAATTTGGGTAAATACTTAGCTGGTTTAGTGGTTAATGTAGATGTAGAAGCACTTATTGATAGACAATTAGTTGTTTTTTTTTCTATAGAAGTCTAGTTATCTCTGCAATTGTTTATTTTAGCACTGATGTGTGCTAGTACTTTTTTGTGCTGGACGCGTAGGATTAAAAAAATAACTAAATACATGGCGAACATTTAGAAAAATTAACCTTCTAATGATAAATTATTTCCTCTAGTTTGTTGTAGATTATGACGATAATAGAACGCTTCTTACTTAATCACAATCTAAGCGTGCGCAATAAAATTAAAAACAGATGTTGAAATATACAATTTTTCTTAGACTGCTGTTATTTCATAAAAATGCAAATAAATCAAAAAGTATAAAGTTTGGGGCAAGTAAAGTTGTTTTTCGTGGTCATAAAATTTTGCGAGGAATTAAAAATTGTGCCGAAATATAGGTTGTTCCATTTAAAAAAACAAGTTTGGGTTGGTACTACGTTATGGTACACATGCTAATAATTTTAAAATGTGCGCCTCGGCGTTCTGTATATATGAGTGAAATCAGTTTTAAAATATCTCATTAACAGAGGCACAATGTTTCAAGATCGCACTGTTGAGACACCCTGTATATTAACCACCGCGACTCTAGTGACTCAACCAGTCTAGACAAACATTATTAGGTTGTAAAAGGGCCATCCGACATGTACTACTTTCCTTATGCTGTTGTAAAACCCCCGACTCTCTCCAGAGTTCAAACAATCCGTTTCGGTACATGAGGTACTTCAAAAGTTGGTCTACACTTTAGCCTGATTTCCCATACAGCTTAAGTATATAGCAACAATTATTAATTAGACTTGACGAAATTCGTCGCCTTTCGTATAAGTATTAAAGTATAAGAGTAATACTAAATTTTTATTTCCTCGTTGATTACCTTTAACATAGAATTTTAAAATTTATCCAGTTTTTATTTATTTTTAGTTATAATTTCTCGTTAAGGTGCTGTTAAGGTGCTTGAAAATAATACTGTTCCATTTTTATTGTTTATCAATTTGTCATGAATATAGAATTATCAATTGTGTTCATTTTGTGGCGGTATTTTTAGGTTTTAAACATTATCTCTATACATCTGAGTTAATTCCAACAAACATGGTCTTCGAATCTTGTATTAATTTGGTATAAGACTTGTTGGCTCGTGTCCATCAAAACTGTAGACATTTTTAGTTCTGAATTCGTATATGTTATTGAGATAGGTAATGTTTGAAACCGAAAATACAGAGAAAATGAACAACATTGAAAATTCTATAATCATGTTTATTGAAGGGCAACAATAGTTTATTATACAATGGCCTTGCTCCATGACCATGAGCTAGAAATTCTATAGGAAATTAACAACAATTACTACTAGCATATTAATATGTAATAAAAATCAATAACATTGGTTGAAAATATATAAAATCTTAAATTCTAGGATAAAAATACCAAGCAAATACCAACCTTAATCTAGGATAAAAGTTCAATAATACTGAAATCAAATATATGCACAAATAGTAAGTTATTAATAAAAAATATTAAATATACTTTTATTAAACATAGAAAGACGGCAAAATTACTTGAAAAGCACTTAATATCGATAGATAATAGGTAACTGTTGTGGAGCATGCAGGATCACGACCGTGGCGAATAACTCAAAAAATGTGCAAAAAATGTCACTACTATAAAAGCAACGGAGACTTTTCAGGGTGAATGCAAAATAACACAAGACAAGACGAAAATGCTACAAAACAGCTAATAGTGTAGTCATTATCTAATACTACGTCACCATTTAATACTAAAAAAAATCTTGCCGCCCCCACCTGGAACATTTTGTAATAGCGCCCCTGGGTGTTGTAATATCTTCTGCGTTCCTGAGACTCTGTTCGGTAGCCTCACTTCTTCGTATCTGAGCTAGGAGCTCTTCTCTCGGTTGTAGAAGTTGATAAATGTACGCTCCCGTGAAAGTAACGACATTGTTCCTTTTAAACAGCGATCTGCAGTGTGTCGTTTGTCCGGTTTGTTTAATTGTTCTTATCGGTTCAGTCTTTTCTGTATAGAAAATATGGTCGGAGTATGGCAAGACGCATCGCATAAGCATAGACCATAGATGATTATGCTATGAAAAATTTATGTATTCTGTCTGAATGACGTAGTTAAAGAAAATGAGCTGAAATCTTAGATGTTGGTATTAATTGTAGCTTCTCACTCATTTTCTCGTTATTCACATTTACTGTAAAGCAAACAATAATAATTATTGGTAAACAGTTTAAAATGAGTAATCTTTTAAGTTTTTGCATCAAGGTATGAATCATCCTGAATGTTGCTGAAGAAGTGCACGCAAGTATTTGTATATCAAACTATAACTATGCAACTTGAAACAAATCAAAAGAAATGTTTCCCGAAAAATTTAGAATGAAGCAAAGTATGATTCTACAACAAATCTTCCACTCCCTTGGTTTTTACTCGATAAAAATAACCAAACAAACAATGTGAAAATGGTAGCCCGAAAAGCATTGGTTTTGCTATACTTTCAGTTAAACATAAAATCTAAGCTTTTACGGACCGGAAATTTTCTCACTGTTTGTATAGTTCTATCCAGGACACGAAAATATAACAAAACCAATATTTAAGGGAGGTTTTGTTTTACTTCGAGTAAACAATGAGCATTTAACGTTCTCGCGCCAGGGGCTTATTGCGGTACCAGGAATTCGATTTTGTTGCTAGGTGGCGCTGGATGCGATCCACGAGCTACCCGATTATTAAAACGGTGAACAACCCTCCGGCCTCCCGCCCACCGGATATTATACAAATAAGAAGAAAACTCGAACCTGTATTTGACTTTGTAATGAGAAGTTAGGGGCGACAGATTAATGCGATACTCGTGTTTTTCGACAACACACAACGGCATTACTGTTCATCGGTTCGTCCCTAAACCGGCACCGTTGGGATGTTAGCCAGGTGAATAATAAATATTCAATTAATGCCACCAAAACAAAAAATAACGATTTGTGAAGTACGAAGTTGTATTACGTATGTCGACTTATTTACACGCCTGCTTTAACAAATTTGCAAAAGAATTTTCTAATGCATATTTTAAGTATCAGGAAATTAAAACCGTTAATAAGCTAATCGTATTCTTGTATCTTTAAACGTTTACTTGTTTAACATTAAGATCATAGATCAAGATTGTTTCTAAAAGGACATCGACAAGCGCCATCGTATTACCCAACTATTGACCAAAGGCAACAAGAAAACAGCGAATATAGTAAGGATAACAAATCGTCTTAAGTCATTACCATGTTTGTAATGTTTATGAAGTTCGCTAAGCTTCTCGCTTGTATTTATGACGTGCGATGTGCATATACGCAGCTGTACGAGTTCTAACCTCACTTTAAATGTGTTGTGATTTAACAGTAAAGATATAATACGGTGTACCTTCGAAACCAGGTACCATAAGAGCAAATATTAAATAAACTTCATTGGAGAATCTCTGAGATTTTCGTTAAACCAATCATATATACCAATGAAAATGGAGGAATTCATTATCAGATCATTACCATAGTTTATAAAGTGTTAATATAAACTTTGTTATCTACCAGTGGTTTGTTTTGGAAAATTATTGCCGATAATAAATTGAATTGTACACTAATATACAGTTTAACTGTCCCGCCATTCCACATTCATTTACCCGAGCGCCACCTAGCTAGACTTGGCGGTTGAAAAGCATGAAAAAAACATTGAGTGGGTCATCTGGACTAACCGGTGAATCTATTTTTTTTCTTGTTTTACGTCGGTCTATTTCCGCAACTTAGGTCAATCACCGACGCTGAGACGCTAACTTGCACGTCGCATCATGACAGCACACAGGGCCACCGGCTTTACTTCCTCATCCGATGGAAGGCGGCATGCAAAGGTATTTGTTCCCTGCCTAAAATACCAGGACAGTCGATTTTAGCCCGAGCCGGGATTCGATCCCGGGCCTCCAGCGTAGATAGCAGCAGCTCTATCCTCTACAGTCTACACCATCGACCCCCCTTGAATCTAATCTTGGCTCTATGAACTATGCAGGAACTAGGGTTTGTTGTCAATTTACGTATTCATACCAACCTTGAAAATATAGGTACCTTATATATTTTAATTTGAATAAAATATATTGGCATTGGCATTGCGAAGAGTTAATGGAAGCAGTGACCATATTAAAATATAAAACAAAAATACTTCTTCCTGTCTTCATGCTGACCTTCGAAAATTGTGAGGATATCAACAAGATTCAGATTCGGAATTACCGGCATTAGAGGTATGTGAGTTGATCAAAGATTGCTGAAATATACTGGACCACATGAATCGAGATTGCAAGAAAAAGTAGGAAGATCCACAAAAATGTTACAACTGCCATGGGCAACATCTGGCAAACTATAGAGGTTGCATTGTACCCAAAGAAGTACAGGCCCTAAGAGATAAACCACATGGAAATCAAAATCGTAAACATAATGCAAAAACTACTTCGACTAGGAATGAGACTACAAGTTGAGGCAACTGTACAAAATCCTTCGATTGAAAATAACACTGCACCACAAGAAAACATAACTCATAACATAGTCAACAACTTCAGCACATTCTTCAAAAATTGGACAACTAAGGAAAAACCAACAACTCTATTATAAAAAGGCTAGAGAAACTAGAAACTGCCGCTAAAGGAGCAACTGCAAAAAGTTAAAATGTTAAATAATCTTAGAAGAATCTGTTGGAACCAGAGAGTCATATATAAAATCGCATTGCTACAATGTTTATCATACTATCCACCATAAACAGCCATTAACACAACATAAAAGCACGATATATAAATGTCTTCACTAACTTCACAGGAAAACTTATTCTGGATGGAGACTGGGTGGAGACTTTAATGGGGATCACGGTTAACTACCTCGAGTGGAAGAGAGCTTTACCAAGCCACGAAACAGTATACCTACTTACTTGCCCACTGACATAAATAAGATACCAGACCTAATAGATATATTTATTACGAAAAATATATTATATATATATATATATATATATATATTGTTGTCCGCTTATATTGAAGTGGAAGAGGAATTAGATCTGGATTCGTGTTATTCGCCAAACCGAAACGATAATTTTAAAAGAATAGAATCCAACACTTACTAGTAAATATACGTGCTGGGATACTTTCAAACTCAGTCTGTAGAATAGAATAAATCTACAGTGCCAATCAAGAATATCTCACAAATAAAAGATGAAACTCTTAGATTAATGACAGATATACAGAAATCCGTTTGGGAAGCCACGCCTGTAGATCCAAGAAAAGTGGAAGGTAATAATTACGCAGAGGAAGTAAGAGAGATAGTAATGAAAAAAAAATAAACACGAGAAAACGTTGGCAGATAACCAGGGAGCCAGCAATCAAAACTAAATCAAATAAACAATAGCCTAGAAGAAATGACAAGTGACGTAAGCACAGATTATTCCCTGTGGAAGGCGGCTAAAAGGCTTAAGAAACCAAACACCTAAATTCGGCCTATAAAATACCGGATAGAACCTGTGCTACGAATGACAAAGACAACTACGTTGCCAACTACTTGGAAAAATCCTTCACTGTAAATGAAGCTTTGGCAAAAAATACTAATTCTACAATAATCCAAGGAAATCGAATATCCCCCGTTACTCCTAAAGAGGTAATAAATGAAATAAAAAATGAAAACCAAAAAGACACCTGGTGTTGATCTAATAACAGGTGAGATCTTAAAAAAATACCTAAAAACCAGCATTTAGGCTTAAATGTGTGCCACCTGTTTGGAAAACTGCGGAGGTAGTGATGAAGCATCGTCTTACAGACCAATTTCTTAACTGCCGACAATGTCAAAACTGATTGAAAAACTACTTGCAAAATGACTGAAGCCAAGCTTAGATGAAAGAAACTTAATACGCGCTCAACAGTTTGGATTCAGAAACAAGAATTCGCCAATTGATCAGGTGCACAGAATAACATTGATAACTGAAAGTACTACAAAAGAAAAAAGTTATGCTCCCCTCTATTCCTGGACGTGGCAAAAGCCTTCGACAAAGTTTGGCACGAAGGCCTACTGTATAAGCTAGAATGGCTATCACCCTTCGAGTATAGCCAACTATTAAAATCATATCTTTCTAACAGATAACTTGGCCAAATGCTGTACCTTCTTTACACCCATGATCTTCCGCAACGAGATTGTGTTACCATTGCCACGTTTGCTGATGCTACTGCTATCATGGCAGTAGATACAAATGTTGAAGGAGCAACACTAAAATTACAAAATGTTGTCAACAATATTAGTGATTGGACGAAACCAAACCCGTTCACACAAATTTTCCCAATAAGCGAATACAAACGTTCCAGTGACAATAAATTACACCACCGTACCCTACTAGAATACGGTATGAGTTCAGCGGTATGACGCTGAACACTAAGCTCGCTAGAAAGACACGTTACAAAGAAACGAGAAGAATTAGGCATAAGATACAACAAATCTACGGTTTTTTTCGTAGGAAGCCGGCTTTGCCAAAATATAATAAACACCTACTTTACAAGCAGATATTTAAACCTGTGTGGACCTATGGTATCCAACTGTGGGGCTGCACTAATCCAAGCAATATCACCATCATTCAAAGGTTTCAAAATAAGACGCTACGAAAAATCATGGGTGCAGCTTGATATATAAGAAACATATATCTCCACAGGGATCTTGAGATGGAAATAGTAACCAACGAAATTGGAAGGTTCGCAAAGAATCATCAGCACAAACTTTTTCACCACTCGAATGTCGAGGCAATCCAGCTTCTTGACAAGTGTGACAGTTGCGAAGAGCTAAAAGAAGTAACGATTCTTTTCAGTTGGTGAAGTGATCTTACAAAAGCAGAGCGCAGTGTTATGTGAGTGATAGGTGAACAAAGCAGAGCTTAAGAGGAACGTGCAGTGCGTGAAGTTCAAAGCGTCGGCATCCAAACTAAATTTAAGTTACACCAATGGGGAACTCATAATATCGAACCATTTTTATATGTAGCAATTTAGGTTAGATTAATATAGCTAGACAGTCATCAGACTACATGTTATACACAAGTTGCTATGAGGTGCTATTAATAAAAAAACTGTCTTCTGCTCCGTCGACACTTTTTATTAGATATATTTATTAGATTTATTAGATATTGCATTATCTCTCTTTGTTTTACCCCAAAATTTGTGCGAATTTACTCTCCAGTCTTCACGGACAATTGTTACATTCAATCAACGATATTAAACGTAAAATGGCGTCGGTCTTCCATTTATTTTCACCGTGAGTTCATATGATAGTGCAAAATTCAAACATTTCTTCCCTCAAGACTGGGTATCCGTGGCAATGAGACCGTACAATAAATGCTGCGCTACGTAAAGCGGAAATGAACCAACACGTCGGTCCATTTCTGACTAACACATTAAATGTGCTGCACTGTCCGTTGTGTAGCTGGAGATACTGTTTGTCCTTGGAGGCTAGGATGTTTCCCAGTGAGTTCGTTTAGCTGTATCTTCCCAACTTTGTGCCATTTTCCTCATGTAGCTTTTCGGTATACCGCAACAGAGTTCAGCTCCATACAAAGGGACTCTCAGAGCGTTCTCTGGCTACGATCTCGGCTTGTTCATTGCCTTCGATCCCTGAATGCTCCGATAACCACATCAGTAATACCTGGATTTCTTTGGCTAGTTTATTCAGGGATAATTTACAGCCATAGACAGTTTTGGACTTTTGGCTTTTTACCGCTGTCTGGCTGTAGATATCTCTGGCTCGTAGATATTTGCCTTTCCTATGTTCCTATGGGTAAATTCACGGGCACATACGTCAATAGCGTGAGCTTCCGCCTGGAAGATGGTGAGAGTGAGGCCCATGGTATTCAGTAACGAGAAATCCGGTCTACTAATACCTACCACAACAACCTTGTGGGTTTTTGGTCCATCAGGGAACCACAACGATGTGTGGTCTGATCTGTCTGAGCCTCTGTTATGTTTATCAATATTTATGCTGGGAAAATGACATACAAGTACACTGATTGACAAGATGTATTTTTAATAATTGATATGTATAAACTGACGTTGCTAACATAAAGTACATTGTTATGACTAACGCACACTATTCTAATTCTATGCTAAATTATTCTTCATTTCCTCGCGCCTTAAGATTTTCTATTGTGGGTAACGATCTGGTATTTTCCGTGTCCTGGTGCTACGGCGAAGACAAACTGGTGTTGGCTCGCTGGAGACACTATCGCGTACAGGAATCAGATCATTGTTTGATGCACGAGAATCAGTTACAAGAATGTCGTTACTATGAGTTACGGGACTGTCAGTATTCTTTAAATTACTTTGAATTACGTCACATTGTTTTAAATCTGTTTGATTTATTACGTTTTGGTTTATATTTGAGTTTGCTTGGTTTGACGGAGATTTATTAGTTAAAATAGGATCATCAATAAGTGACAGATCATCATGGCGATCACGTATGTGATCGGCGTGTCTTCTTCTTTCGACTCCATCCTTTGTGATGAGTTTATATGAGTACTTGTTTGTACGATCCACAATCTTGGCTGGAGCCCATTGTTTCTCTATGTTGGTGCGTACATAAACATTATCACCATGTTCAAACTGGCTATTATGGTTTCCGTCATTTTCAATCTCATATTTGATATTTTTGCATCTCAAGTTTGCTTTCGTATCAGGTTTAATGTTGTCGAAAGTCGATGTTAAGCGACGTCCAAAAATTATTTCATTCGGACTTTTATGAGTAGTATTATGTGGTATATTGCGATAGTTAAATAAGAAGTTTTGTAGACGTTGAGTTTGGGTCTGATCATCTTTTCTACTGCTAGCCATTCTTGTTTTAAATGTTCGTACAAAGCGTTCGGCTAACCCATTCGTTCGGGGATGATAAGGCGATGATGTAATATGTCGAATGTTTTTCTTCGCACAATAACGTCGAAATTCCGCCGATGTAAATTGACTTCCATTGTCTGAAACTATTATTCGTGGTAAACCAAAATTAACAAATATTTCATCCAATGCGTTGCAGAGTGTATAGCTTGTGATCGTTTTCATAGGTTTAACATCTGTCCATTTTGATAACGCATCTACTATAGGCAAAACTGGGAGAGCTGAAGATTACTCATAGATTTCAGCTGTTATTTTAGACATACGTTACAGAATATTTCTAAATATTGACGCGTGTTAAAACGAAATAGCATACTTTTCATACGTCTGCTGTATAATTTAAATGGGCAAGACAAAAAAGTACGTCTGTTCTTAGAACCATAAGAACGAATGACAGCGGTAGCAACCTAACCTCCAATTCGACCGCGAACGTGTGATGTGAACAAGATGTTTTCGTTGGTATGTTTTCACTTTGCTTCTGTTAAACATGCTAATGATGGATATATAAATTAGATAGGACAATTATCACAATTAAATGACAGTATTTTTAATAATTAAATATTAATCATGAACGAACTACCTAGTAGGCAACTTAATATACACAGCTAATAATCTAGTCACGCGGTACGTTCATAACTTGGTTCATACGATTTTAAGCGATGAATCACCTTCAGCTCTCCCAGTTTTGCCTATACCACCAGCCAATATTTATCTTCAAAAGGTCCTGAAGGTCCTGAGAAAATCAACATGCTGTCTCTCCCAGACATTATCAGGAATTGACCATGAATAAATAGGCATTTCTGGTTGTTGTTGTCTGTTACTCTGGCAGTTTCTGCAGTTTTTAACAAAATTTTCAATATCGGTGTCCATACCAGGCCACCAAACGTAATATCGTTCCAAAGCACGCATGCCTACTATGCCCGGATGTCCAGAGTGTAATAATCTTAATATGTGATTTTTGAGATTACCTAGAATAACTATTCTTCCTTGCCACATTAAGATGCCATTTTCAATAGAGATCTCGTCACGTTTTACATAAAACGGTTGTAGTTCTTTTGTGATGGTGTATCCCCACGAGCGTGTATGTACTAATCGCTTTAAGTTTTTTAATAACTTGTCTACTCCTGCTTCTGTTCATAGTATCTCTTCTGTTGTCTATATCACCTAGTTTTGTGTTATAGCTATCGTCATAAAACTTTAGTAGACGTTGTTCTTTGTGTGATAATTTTTCGTGTTTATTAGGAAAGCGTGATAGAAAATCAGCAATTATATTATGTTGTCCTTTACGATACATTATATTATTAACCAATTTTGGAAGTGTACGTTTTGGTCCAAACAAATGCTCTAAGGGCGGCTTATGGTCCGTTATTAACGTGAATTTATTTCCACGCAAATATTGGTCGAATTTTTTAACAGCAAAGAAAATTGCAAGAGCTTCTCTATCGATGACAGAATATTGTTGTTCCGCATCATTTAATTTTCTAGATGCATATGCAATTGGTTGATCCTCGTCTTTTCCGTTGACGTAAAATAAAACGGCACCAACTCCTTGTTCGCTAGCATCACAAGCGAGGTGCAAACGTTTATTTGCGTCATATGGTACCAAAGCATTTGCATTAAGTATAGAGCTCTTAACCAGTTTAAATGTATTGTCTTCATCGTGGCCCCACTTCCATCTGTTATTTTTTCGTGTCAGACTATGTAAAGATGCACACATACTGTGAAGATTTGGGATAAATCTTTCATAGAAGTTAACTAAACCAAGGAACGATTTTAGTTCTGTAATGGTTTTTGGCGCTGGTGCGTTTTTAATAGCTGCCAATTTATTAAACGTTGGTTTAATTCCCTCTCTGCTAACTTCATGACCTATTTTTGATTTCATAAAAGAACATATATTTAATTGTACGCGCATGTTAACGCTGCGCAAACGTCGAGATACTTCTTTAAGATTTTCTATATGTTTTTCATCTGTTGGTCCTGTGACGGCCATGTCGTCAAAATAGACGGCTACGTTATCAATCCCACTTAGAAGGTTTTCTATGTATCGACAAAAGATTGCTGGCGCGTTTACGATCCCAAATGGTAATCGATTGTATCGAAAGTAACCTTTGTGCGGTGAAATAATTAAATATTTTCGTGATGCTTCGTCTACTTCGAACTGTAAGTAGGCATCTTTAAGATCAATTCTTGAGTAACTTAATCCATTGGCCAGCTTTCTTCTCAAGTGGTCAAAAAGTGGTACTGGGTGTTTTTCTGCAATTAAAACAGGGTTGATTGTTGTACGAAAATCGCCGCAGATTCCTATGGTTCCGTTTTTCTTTGGTACGTTAACTGTTGGTGTTGACCATTCAATTGGTGTTTCATTTGGATCTACAGGAGATAAAATTCCTTCTTTAACAAGCCGTTCTAGTTCAGTTTCAACGCTTTTTTGAATTCCAAACTTAATAGGACGTGCTGCTATATGTATTGGCGTGGCATTTTCCCTAATATGCAGTTTCACTTTGTAGTTTTTTACTTTACTTTGTAAATTGTCAAATAGTTCTGCATTATCTGTAAGAAGTTGTGTAAATTCTGCGTTGTTTACTGTATGAAAATTGTGTTGGTTGGTTGTAGTAATTTAATACACATGTTCTGGGAAAGGCATATTAAAAGCTTCACTCGAAGTTAATCTGAACAACATTGGGTCAGCATTATCAATAACAACAACTGGAAGTCGTTTAGTAGTTCTCCCAACTGTAATATCTACTTGTGTTTTCCCCCTTGGGTTAAGTTTAAAATTACCGTATGTTTTTAACTTTGGAGGTTCTGATAGTGGCGGTCTTCCTATTTTGTACCAAAATTCATTGCTGATAATGGAGTGTGATGCACCTGGATCCCAATCCATTGTACACTTCGAATTGTTAATTGTTACATTAATTTGTTTTGCTCGAGTGTTCGAGTGTTGTTTTAAAAATCTGTTCGTGATCGTCCGTATACGTGTTGTATTCGTCGTCTGTTTCTTAATTTTTCATGTTGTGAATTTTTTTATTTGACCCGTTAATTTTTTTATTGAATCCCTGTTCTCTGTTAAACGGTTTTAATTGAGCTTTACCCGTTTTAAGCATAATTTTTCGAAATGACCTTTTATATTGCATGCTTTACAAATGTGTTTATAAGCTGGGCAACTGTTATTTAAATGTTTAAATTTACCACATCATTTGCATTGTTTATTATTTAATATAAATATGTTATTGTTTGTTGGATATGATTTCTGTTTATTTTTGTAATTAGTTTTTGTTTTAATTTTGTTAATATTCATGCCGTTGTCATCGTAGTCCTTTTCGGCTGCTTCGCGCGCTTGTGCAACTTCGAATACTTGAGCAAATGTTACTTCTTGTTCTATATCATTTACTGTTGCTTTTAAATCAGGCCATCTTTGTTTAAGTTCAATTTCGAGTCGTTTATGAATTAAGCCAGTTGCAAATCGATCGCGTAATTGCCTTCCTAACATTTCGCCTTCGTATCCGCAATGTTGAGCTATTTCTTTTAGTTTACTAGCATAATTTTCAAATGTTTGGTTTCTTAGACGCGTGCAATTCAAAAAATTTGTTAAGGCTTTAAATCTTGTTGTTTTGACTTGAAATAGACTTAAAATTTTTTTAGAAATGTCTTTATATGTTTGATTTTCAAAGTTAATTTCACTGTTAGCAAAAGTTATTTTTAATTCTCTGAATGTCTCTGGTGTTAAGCACGACACAAAGAGTTCACATTTTGCGTTTAAGTAATTCACATCACCTAGTTTGTCTTCCAATCCCCACATTCGACACTGTGCCTCGAAGTAATCGATAAATGTTTCTGCTGTTGTGTTGATGTGATATTTTTCGCATTTGAAGTTCTTGATGATGTTTTTTAATTCGTTTTCACTCTTGTTGCCTGGTTGATCTCTTGCGGTGTGTGGACGAGCCAGTTCTTGAAGTATTTTGGCAATTTGTTGCTGTTGTTGAGCTTGAACTTCCAAAAATTTTGCAAACTGATCACTGTTCATGTTTGATTTGTGGGTTGTCCGTTTACGCGTGAGGTTATAATAGGTACTCTACTGTATGCTTTTTGCTACTCTGTGGTGACTGCTACCATAAACTTAATAATTCATTATCCTCGTCGCCAGTATTTTATGTTTATCAATATTTATGCTGGGAAAATGACATACAAGTACACAGATTGACAAGATGTATTTTTAATAATTGAATTATATAAACTGACGTTGCTAACATAACGTACATTGTTATGACTAACGCACACTATTCTAATTCTATGCTAAATTATTCTTCAGCCTCCGAGTGGCATTTTCGCGGTAATAAATGACCACTTCTGCTGGTCCATTAAAGTGGTGGACATAATGTCAGGTGACATAATGTCTGTTGGTATTTCTTCGGCATCCCCATATGTGGTGTCAAAAAACATATCGATTTTGACGCAACAAATAGCTCTATTTTTTGCTCTATTCCAGGCTTTCTTAATCATGATATTTACTTTAGTTTATATCGTCTAAACAGATAATTATCCTTTGATATAATGGAGTATTATAGTCATGTGGAAACTTAACTAAAATCGCCAAACAAATGATTCTACACCATGAAAGATGTCATCCTGAGAAGTTTTTATTTCACGGCCGGTGTTGTTTACATTTGCGTACGTCCCCCGTTACTTCTCAGGGGGACATGTAAGTTAGAAACAATTTGTTAAGTATGCAACATTTATTCCAAGAACTCAGAAGTTTCTTGGCGAGCTTTTTATAATAATAATAATATTTTTATCGTCGTCATGGATTTTCCATTCACCAATTTCGGCCTACGAAATTGGTCTTCTATGTAACACCTTCCTCGATAAGATTTTGTCAAACAAAATCTTAAATGCCGAAAACTGATTGTACACCTTCAAATTCTGTATCAGTTTCGTACGGTAATCCAGATTGTGACGGTGCTACGAGTTCCAATCTCCTAGAACGCCTTGGAATACTTTTTACTTTATCATACGCAGTATGCTAAAGTATTGTAATCATACCGAAAAAAAAATTGAGATTTTAGCGGAAATAGGTCTTTTTGGGTCCCCTGAACATTTTTGACCAAGGTACAAAAAAATGTCTGTGTGTGTGTGTGTGCGTGTGTGTGTGTGTAAACGATTTTTGTGGCGACGACTCCGGAAAAACTACTAAAGGTATGGGGACGAAAGTTCATAATTAGAAGTTTCATGACCTAACTTAGAGCTGAAAAGCTTTTGGTTCAAAAGGGTTCAAAGGAACTGGTAGTTTATTCTAAGCCTTTTTCAAGGATTTTGCAAATGATCCGCCATTTCTGTAATTTCGTCAAAATAGTTAAATAATAAATTAAAGTAGAGGAAATTCTGAATAATTTATGCCTATGACATTTTTTGGTGAAACTAATAGTTTAGCTGCAAGAGCAAATTCTATTTGATCGAGATCAAATGAGCCGCCATTTCTATAATTTCGTCAAAATAGTTAATAATAAATTAAAGAAGAGAAAATTTTGAATAATTTATGCCTATGATATTTGTTGGTAAAATTCGTAGTTTAGCTGCAAGAGCAAATTCTATTTGATCGAGATCGGTCGCATCTGCATTGATATGAAAGTACATAGTAGCCAGGATTTTGACAAATATTTTTTTGTGGTGTCACCACAGAAATGTCTATGGCTGTCACACTCAAAAACAGCTGATTTCATCAGAGGTTGGCGAACCGCTATGGAACGTAGCCGCTCTAGTGCGGCAAAGTACAAAATACAAAATTCAAATAAAATAAGATCACCAATTTGATTGTTTGTTGATAGGAAATATCAACCCGTTGTGATACCTAATTGTAAAAACGCTAAATTGAAAAAAATGTAAATAAAGTATAGCGATGAGTGTAGTTATATTTTAGTATGTTGGTACGGATGTGACAGCTACAGTATCTTGAACGAATATAAATCTGTCAGAACTTGAATTAAGTATCAACCTAACATTTCCTATACAGAAATATAACGATTTTAGATTTTTTTTTAAATACGTACTTCTAAAAAAGCAACACAAAAAACGTTGATGTCACTCTTGCCGAAAACTACATAGTGCGCCTCGCTCACATGCGACGCTCCGCCTTCGGTGACACGCCGGATTACCGCTCGTCGCGCTATTCCGTACTTTCGGCACTTGTGAGATAAATAACTATTATTCTGATGACAGTAGGTAGTGTCAAATGCTGATGCTTTGACAATACCTACTATTGATACTATTGACTATCAAAATATCTGTCAAATCCTGGCTAACTAGTTTAATTTTAATGCAGACACAATTTATCTAAATCAAATAGAGTCTCATGCAGCTAAACTATTAATTTTATATTTTGTATGATAAAGTCATGTGCCTGGCCACATCAGATTTTTTTAATATGGATAAAGTGCTTATCATATTGAAACTAATCTAAAAGATTAAACATCAATTTAAATCTCAATTCTTAAAACTAGGTACTTGTCTAATAGGCTAATCACTGATGTGGTTATATTTTCTTTGACCTAAACAAGAAGCACTAACACTTCACTCACTGTCCTCTGTTTTTTACACATTTCACTGGTTCGAAGGGTTTAGTTCTTCTTAGTCTTCTCACTAGATTCTGGTTGTCCAGTAGCTGCATGGCCTCTACGCTGACGTGTTGGCTTAGGCGAGATTCATGCTTAGTGGCGAATCTTTTTATCTCTTGGATGACTTGTGGGACACCAAGATCACGATGCAGGTCACTATTCCGTATGTACCAAGGAGCGTTAACCATATTCCTTAGTACTTTATTTTGGAAAGTCTGGATTCCTTGTACATTGGAGTTTATCGCGCAACCCCAAAGCTGGATGCCGTATAACCAAATCGGTTTTAGTATTTGGTTGTAAACTTGTAGTTTGTTCTGTACTGACAACTGAGAGTTTCTTCCCAGAAGCCAGTATAGTTCTCTGTATTTCAGGCCAAGCTCTACTCTCTTATTCTTAACATGTTCTTTCCACCTTAGTTTTGTATCCAGAGTCATACCCAAATACTTTGCAGTATTCACATGGAACTATGGCGTCGTTAATCTTGACTTGAGGTACGTCCTCGATTCTTTTGTTTGTAAAGTTTATATGGAAAGATTTCAGTTCGTGAGTTGGTCTTCCATTTTTTGGTGCATTTATATATTTTATTTCTAGCTTGTTGAAGATTCCTAGTAGATTCTACAATAGTTGATCTCGCTGCCATTAGAGCCGTGTCCTCTGCGAATGTGGCTACTGTTAAATTTCCCAGCTGTGGTAGGTCACTTGTATATAGTAGATAGAGAATTGGTCCCAATACACTACCCTTGGGTACACCAGCTTTTCGTCTTTTAGTTCCGAGTATTCCTTGATCTGTTTTATTCTGAATAGTCTATCAGATACATAGGATGTTAGCAGGGCGACGTATTATGAGGGTTGCATACTCTTTAGCTTGTGTATCAATCCTTCGTGCCAAACTTTATCGAAAGCTTGTGTCACATCAATAAAGATTGTTGTGCGAATAAGGTTTTCTTCTAATGCTTTCTCTATGATATCTGTTATTTTAAGGACTTGATCTATAGTGGAATGTTTTTCTATAAAACCAAATTGGTGATTAGGAATTAGTTTCTTTCTCTCAATGAAAGGTTTCATTCTCTATAGAAGCATCTGTTCAAAGAGCTTCGATATCATTGGTAACAGTGATATTGGGCGATATGTTTTGGCCTCGTTGGGAGGTTTGCCTAGTTTTGGTACCATGATAACTTCTGCTGCTTTCCAGGCATGTGAAATGTACGATGCATTTATTAGATACGTCAGCATAACAATCTTTCTTAGCTAATTGCTTAAGAACTTCTCCTGTGATAAGATCATAATCCAGGTGCCTTCTTTGGATTCAGGTTTGTCTTCATATCTCTGGCAACTTCCTTTGGAGTAACTAGCTGTATGGCTTCTTCTTTATAGGTTATATCTTCATTCGTGATTGGCTCTGATTCGATATTGTGGGGCAGGAAGACTTCTGTTAGATGTTTTGCAAAAATTTCAGCCTTCTGTTTATTGTCTCTTGCTCAGGTACCGTCTCTTGGTCTTATAGGTCTTATAGGTCTTATAGGGCATGGGTCACTGGCCTCTTGTATTTCCTCACTGCTGTCCACAGCGAGTAATCTGTTTCTTTATCGGGAGTCAATTTAGTTAAGACGGTTTCCAATGATGCCTCTATTAGTTTTTGATTTTCACGTTTAAGTTGTTGGGATTTAATATTAAGTATGGTTTTGTCAGGTGGATCTCGTGACTGCTGCCATGTTCTTCTAGCTTGTCTTTTTTGTTTCACCATTTCTCTAATTTCCATAGGATAATTATTACCAATAGTTCTGTGGGTGGTGTCTTTAGTGTTGCTCCAGGCGGTTTTCTGAATGGTGTTGATGCATTTCTGATCTCTGGTTTTAAGCTGGATATTTAGCTGCATTCTGTTTTCAAGCTCTTTTTTAAAGCTGTAGTTTTATTGGTCAAGGTTGGGTACATTCCTTTTTGATTATGCTTTCGCTTACAGTCATTAGTATTGCGGAGTGATCAGAGTCCAGATCAAAGTTCTCCTCAATATCAATGAAGCTCGCTGAAAATTTTCTTGTTATAAACTCTAAAAGATCCGGGGTTTTGTCTTAGTCAATAGGCCAACAGGTTGGCTTACGTGTGGAATGGAATCGACATCCCCTTTCTTGGGTTGCTTTTCTAAGCTCTCTTCCTTTTGTAGTCAGTCTGGATCCCGAGTTCCAAGCTACGCGTTCCAAGCTACGAGTTCCAATCTCCTAGAACGTCCTGGAATACTTGAAGAACTAAATTTGGAAGTGTTTCTAAATTGTTCAATTTGGAATTGATGACTCGCGCGCCTTTAATCGATTTGTATGACCTATACAGGGTCCGGCAGTGAAACGGAAAGATTTCAGGTAGGGTTTGCAGCGCGCCGCGAAGTGGCGGAGGAGAAAGTAGCCGACTTGCCAAGACCTGCATGAGTAGCCATTTTGTTTATGGAGCGTTGGACGGGAGCGCCTCGCGGTTACGCAGTTAAAACCTATTTTAAAAATTGTGGGAGTTTACCGCAAACGCGTCGTAACTTTCGACGGAATTTTAACAACATTTGAACAAGCTGTAATTTGTGAGGGTGATATCTAAGATCCTTATGGAGAATCCTTCTTATCGATCTGTCACTTATTCCAATACGTGTGGCGTGACGGATGGCCGATCGGCGTGGACTTCTTAACATTGCTTGTCGAACACGTTCGATATTTTCATGTGTTCGAACTGTTTTGTTACTACCACCCCTTTTTTTTGACGTCGATCCTGTTTGTTCGAGGTTGTTTGCCCATTCTTTTATCGCTTTATCTGACGGAACAGGATGGTTGCGCGGTATGTTAAAATGCCGTCGAAAGTTACGACTCGTTTGCACTAAACTCCCACCATTTTTAAAATAGGTTTTAACTGCGTAACCGCGATGCGTACCCGTCCAACGCTCCATTGTAAACAAAATGGCTACTCATGCAGGTCTTGGCAAGTCGGCTACTTTCTCCCCCACCACTTGGCGGCGCGCTGCAAACCCTACCTCAAATCTTTCCGTTTCACTGCCGGACCCTGTACATCGACCAACAGAATTTAAATTCACTTCAAACATGACTTTCCCGCGTTTACAGATGATTGTTCCGGTTATCCATTTTTCTTTGTTTGGAGTCCTGTAATCTCGACCATAAATGGATTGTCCAGGTTTGAAGTAGCGGAACTTTGCTCCATACTTTTTATTAAACTGATATCCCATCCTCGTCGCCAAATGTTGCAAGATTTGTATGCAAGATTTATTCAAAGAACTCCGAAGTTGCAATTCAAGGCTTAAAATATATATGATGGATGAACGTAATGTCCTTAACAAGCTTTTTATAATAATAATATTTTTATCGTCGTCATAGATTTAGATCCATGTAACACAAATACGCTAGCGATACCGTTTGGCCATCCATGTCTCTTTATTTGTCTGAGATTTAAACACATGTTGCTGTCAAAAAAACATCTCTCATTTCATTTCTTGGTAGTTTAAAAAGTATCCTATACGGCGTGTCTGTCGATTTGTTACAAGATCCGGGACACTACAAGCCCTATAAGCTTTTTTATACATCGCACCGATCTCACGTAGTCTAACTTCAATTACAATGCGGCTGTAGACCTGATTTGCCAGTGCAACAGCGGAACATAACTACGTTCGAAATCAAGTAACGTTGACAAATAACTGATTATAATTACTTCCCATGACGCCATTATAACCATTTCTCATTAAAATTTTAAACGGCGTTGTCTCTCTCTATGGTATTTGAAAACGCCCTAATACTCTATTATATAGGAGATATAATTATATGGAAAGACATATTTCGTGGATAGCTCAAAGCTGTTAACGCCAATAGTCCAAAGGTATCAAAAATACTTCAACAAATTAGAGTAATATACAAAAGTAGAAAAACAAATGTAGACTCGTGTAAACGCTTTTGTTCTTGTAACCACTTTAACCATTCAAACGTTCTATTGTTGCAAGCATCAGTGTGCTCCATTAATAGACTTAATACACCCAAGTACTACCCCTATTCAGTACATTTTCCAATCGTTCAACACCGTAACGTAATAAAGGGAGCGGAATTAATACTGCACTGGCGAGTTTCAATAATGGCATGCGATAACAGGCGCATACAGTTTTTTTGGGACCACTGGGCGTTAATTAAATTTCTAAACTCTAAATTGCAGGCTTCGGTTTAAAACTTGATGAAGCTGCTGTCGAAACTACGAGTTGAGTACTCACGCCCTGGTTAAATTTCAAATTTCCCTTGCTATATATTCATGGTCGATCACTTTTGCAATTAATACACTGCAAAATAGTGGTTAACTTTCGATCGAAAATATATACGTGCCTATATTTGGTTGCGCTCTATATGCGTGATGTCAAATTTGATTTAATTAATCACTTTACTGTGATAATAATACTAATTAATAAAACTCCTGTACGTTCCTCACAGTTCTTTTAATTTTATACATTCGTTCGTTACGCGTTTCGCCACAAGGCATCATCAGACTAACACTGCAAGACAATAAAATACATAGTCAGACGTTGTCTTAAAAAAGGAACGGGCGAGAGACTTACTGTCGGTCGGATAGGTTCTTCGTAGGCTATTAACATAGGTAAAATTTCCTTTACGAAAACTGCGTAGTTTCCTCTCTCAATGTTGTGTTAAATATAATACACAAAACAATTAACCTAAAAAACACAAAATCTTCGTAAGTTTTGACTGCGATATAAAAATTACATTAAACTTACACAATAGACAAATGTCCTAACTGGAAAACAACAAAATTATGGAAAATGGGACAGCCGAACGAAAGATATTCAGTGTTTAAACAGTATACAGATTTAGCAACCATGTGTGTCAATTTAATAAAATTATATGGGGAAAACATACTGGAAACACGAAAAAGACAAATTTACCATACGAACAGCGCCTTAAGGTTATGCAACACTGTCACTATGGTCGGCAAAGTAGAGACCACCTCAAAAAATTTTAAATTGGGGTAAGCGACTGTGGTACAAGAATTTGAAAATATAAATTACCGAATAGAAGCTCACTTAAAAAGCGGAAAAAGGTTAATATTTGTTACGTTTACGCACTCGCGAGATATTTTGGTATGTTTTGGTTTCACACATTTCAACTGCTGGCCAATTTGTACGATTGATAATAACAATTATGACATATTTCAACCGACTATGATGTTGGTCAATATCTTAGTTTATTAATGATATCTTAATGTTAACATTGTTGAATAATAAATTATAAATTTGAAAAATCATTGATTATGGATTGATCGATTTGATTTTTGAAATAAATCGTGTGTTTCATCATCATCTAAACTCATTGTCTACTCATATGTCTACTCGATTTGGTAATGGATTTATTTATCGATTTGAAAATTATAATTTAATTCGATATGCAAGTCAAATGGTCGGAGCAAACACGAACTATTCTTGGGGACTATTCTTCACAATGCTTGCGCAAGGATTGTAATTGGTCTGTTTGAATTGTCACACTTAACACATAAAAAGCGGAGATTTAAAAACGACCAATTATAACGCGATACTACGATGCAATTTCTCAAACACAAAATGGATTTCTTCGAGTGTGCTGTGGAGTTTGTCACAAAATTCTCAACAGGGCCGCTTTTGAACAAATTCTACGATTTTCAAATCCGTTGGAGAAATTATATTTTATTATATATTTTTTTAACTACGCCAATTTTAGATAGGCGTAGTTGTATTTGCAAATAAACTCTGAATTATATTATTTGGTCTTTAAGTTACTAACATTGTTGAAAAATTCAACATCATCCAACATCATCACTCATCTGTGTTCCACATGAAATATCAACGCAATTATTATATAAAATTTTTAATATATGTATGAATATTTATTATTATTATACATATTAACCTACCTTCATTTAAAATAAAGATACTGCACGCCATGATAATTGACCTCCTTTACAAAATATTCTTTTCATTAAAACCTTTCTACGTAGCTTGTGTATATGGCTCGGCAAAGTACCGTGGCTAAGTATAATTTATTTGAGCAGATGCGCTTAGCTGGATGCCCTTCAACGTTTTATATTTATGCAAATTTTCTCCTTGCATGTTAAGTAGTTTTAAAGCTTCTTTGGTCCAATCGACTCCGTTCCCCCATCCGATGAGAGTTAAAAGGGGAAGCCAACGTATTTTCAAATGTCGTCGTTAATAGTCTTCCGCTATGCACCTTATTTATTATCTCACATTTACTAGCTGATATTAACGAAATGGTGTATGAGAATAGTCTTAAATAACAAAGGTCTAAATATGAGTCATATTTAATAACAAATGCTAATATAAAATAAATACTGTAAGTATGTACTTAAAAAGTTTTCAAACCCATAGTTATATAAAATGAACAAAGTAAGTAGATATTGTTATATCAAACCCTTTACTTCACTTTCATCCAAGCAGGACAACAAATGTCGTTTATTAAACTTCAGTGTTTAACTCATAATGCTTGCCGTACATGGTTATGTAATTCATGGGCTACCTGAAGTATTCGTGCAAATGCACGAAAATGCAAATTTACGTGGCCATATATTATGTTCCTTCTTTTGACGTCTATTTTCTCGGTAACCTAAGGGCAAACAATTTGAAAAAATTCTGGTGCTGCCCTTGATTAATATGCTACAACTCATAAAAATTAGAAAGCTGTATGTGTTGGCGTTCTCCCGATTTTTCCAAATTAAGAAGAATTAGTGCTGTTTTTGCCGCGTAAATTTTATTCGAAATTAGTGGTTAACGACTGTGTATGCTTCAAGAATAAAACTACCGCTTTTCAGTCAGGAATCTATTTCTCATTTAATGCAGATGTAAATGAGAAATAGATTCCTGACTGAAACGCGGTAGTTTTATTATTAAATTTTATTCGTTTAGCTTTAGCAATTAATTACTCCGGAAATAATTCATAGATTTGAACGAATTAAAAAGCATAATCCCCTGCGGAATGCTAGCTTTCAATGTGCATTTTTGTAAAATCATTGGATTAGTGCTTGACCCACAAAAAGCTATATTATGCAATGCCATCAATTCCTCTATTAGAAAAGCTAGAATAATGAAATATAGACGATAGGGTACCCACTAATTCATAGGTTTAAAGTTTATTACATAATCATGGTTTATCTTGCATTTTCCCTGCAAAAGATAGAGTTGAAGCATCTCATGATTGCTGTAGTTGACGCGGCGCTCTTCGGTCCTTGGGGCGAGGGCGGAAGGGGTCTACAGCGACGCTGCCAGTCGTGGCGGATCGCACGTGCGTTACTATAGTTACTAGTGTTTACGGACACAATACATAAAACGACACGGCGATTATGCCTCGCCAAAGTAATTTGGGTATCCGGCGACAGGTGACCGAATTAAAAAATAATGGCAAAATAAGTCAATAAGATAACAGAACCACGAACAGGCATTTGAAAGGCCCATGGGAATTCTTGGTAATTTAAATCGGGTTACGGGTTTAGCATTTAAAATTAATGAGTGATCTGCAAAATATTCTATTTGTCTACAAATTTACGATGCTAAATTTGCAACAGTATTTTTGATATTTTTAAGTTTTATACACTCAGGGCTGACGTTTGTAATATATATAATATATCAAGAGTTGTATTTATTTTATATTGTTTCTGCATGTATTTAAATATTATTAATAAATAAGCTGTTGAAACTGTTATAAGAGTTTGAATATTTATATAACAAAATCGGGCATACTTTTTAAATATTTTTTGGGTTTATCAAGCAAGCTTAATTTAGTATTCACCACTACTCGAAAAATCTGCTAACTCCATATTATTAGATTTATCCGCTTCCATCAAAATCTTGTTTACAACCTTATTGTATAAAAACTGAAGAAAACATAAACGGCAATCGATAGAAGAGATTTCTCTCGTACCGGGTCACATATTATAATCAAAATTATGCAAATATTAATAATTTAATTGTTAGTTAAAATTACTACCTTGTCAAGTTATTAAGTTTGTGTATTGATAATAAGCTGCCCCGGTTCTCCCAGCTGTGTCGGTTCTCTCCGACATGACAGCACCGCTAACGCCTTTCTTCCCCGCAGCCCATCATAGACCGTAGAGCGCCGGAATTCACGCGGAGTTTCAGCACGATCTTTTGTATGAAAAATGAAAGTTAAAGAATGATTATGTAATAAACTTTAAACCTATGAATTATTGGGTAGCCTATAGTCTATATTTCATTATTCTAGCTCTTCTTATAACGGAATGGCTGGCATTGCATAATATAGCTTTTTGCGGGTCAACCACTTATCCACTGATTTTACAATAATGCATATTAAAAGCTAGCATTCCGCAGGTGATTTTACTATTTAACTCGTTGATATATACGGAGTAATTAATTGCTAAAGTTAAACGAATAAAATTTACGGGGCAAAAACAGCGCCAGTTCTTCTTAATTTGGAAAAATCGGGAAAACGCCAACACATACAGCTTTTATGAGTTGTAGCATATTAATCAAGGACGGCACCAGAATGTTTTCAAATTTTTTCGCCTCAATTTTTCCGAGAAAATGGACGTCAAAAGAAGGGACATAATATATGGCCACGATAGTACATACAATATAGGCAAGAACATGTGTGTACGTAGGTGTATTGTATTCGACGTATTCTAAGTATGATGTCATAACGAGCAACCCGGTGCTAAAAGGGCGACGTGAATCCTATAGATTATTCAAATCTATTTGTTAAGTTGGAACATATAAACATAAAGGCCGTTCCAGCTAAAAATAATTTTCGTTGTCGGCACCTCCGCCAATTTGTACGCATTCCATCGTTAGGACCAATCTGAGTATAATAATCATAATATTACAATAATGTTACAATTAAAATCTTAAAATATAATAATACTCAAATGAAGTAATTTGTACGCCTGCCAGAAAATTAGGATGCGAATGATAATTAACCCAGGTGAGGATACATTTTTGGTAAATTAAGCTCGGCTTGGATTTGAACCAGAAAACTTTGCATTTTCGGTCGGAAGCTGTAACCAATTATTGTGCTACTGAGGTCGGTAAAAATCGATGGGCGAATTTGTCACTTCCACAAAAGAATGCCAACATGCAAACATAAGCAAACCCGTCGTGACCCGTCGAGTTCAGGTTTTTCTTCGGTACTGCGCACGCTGTGGATTTTGCTTCTAAATGAACCATAATTCACGACAATTTGTATGTAGGTAGGCAGGGCCGCGCCGGTGCGAGGCGAGTAATTTATATGCACGATTGTGTAAATCAACCTGAAATAAAAATATAGATATCGATAATAGAATAACAAATTTTCATTTATCCTTCATTTATCCTGTTCGTAACTTATTGGGGTTTGGATTACTTTTATTGTACGTTCGTGATTTAGTAGAGGTATTTTTTCTAAATTCAACGGTTTTTTAATTGTATAAAATTGCAATAAAATTCCGCCTTAAATTTTCGAGAAAAACTGATATGAAAACCCTTTATGAAACGTTGCGGTTTTGATAGATTTCTTTGTACTGAACCCGGGCCCTGACACAAAACTTTCATCTATCGCGTCATGTTTTTGCGTTATTGTTCTGTTCAACTGTTATTGTGCTTCAAGAATAATTATGAAAAAAAAGTATATCTTGAGGATTCTTAAGAATTGTGTTAAGCCACTAGAAATCTGATAAAATCATATTTTTTAACATTTTGGCCTCAATTTAACTGAAACGTACAGTACATTGCTGCCGCTTTACCCAAACCAGTATCAAACGTACATTAGGTTATGCAGCCAATTTAATTTAGTGATTTTGAAATCACTAAAATAAAATCACTAAAACATATAACTTATATTATAAGAATTTTTGAGTGGCCCGCCCCCACTCCTTCCGCATGCTACCTCCAGACTTTATAGAGGACGTTTCACGGAACTGTACCTACATTAGAAGTTTCCCACGATCTAATATTTCAGGAAACTTAAAAATTTTTAATTAGAATTTACTAGATCTGAGCTCTTCAGCTAAAATATTCTCAAGTTAACTGTCACGTCCGGTCACCGGAAGTCGGTATCAACATTGTTATTTTAAACGGAATGATATAATTGTAATTTTATTTTTGGTTTCTACGTATCAAAAGACATTATTTTTTATAAGGTTTCCCTGTACCTAAATTTCACTATTTTAGAGTTTTTTGATTTTACTAATTTCTTGGTGATTTTCGCGGTTACGTTTAAAATTGAATATCTCGGTTATTAATGAAACTAGGAGTTTCATGATTGTTGGTCCAAAACAAGAAACATAACCAAATAAGACGATGTTTATTTCATAATGATGTCTTATACAGGCTGTTTAAAATTTACAACAAAATAATTGAATTTTCAAACGTAAAAAACTGTTTTTTCTCCAATGGAACAGGCTGTATACCGATACGCCATTCGATAGGAAATCTTATTCCCTATCAATCAATATTAGGGTTCCCTATATCATCTATCTTCAATAGTTTTTGAGATATTGTCACTTTTTCTTTAAATCTATTTTGAATACTCCCATTTAATAATCGGGGACGAAATTTACAGCAAAGATTTAAATAGTGATAGATAATTAGAAATTTTGCAGGCATGTGTGAATAATTTTTGGGAAACTCTTGCCCTCAATATTTTACGCAACTGCTTTTATCAAATGAACCGTGCACCGACACATTTTTCGCATGTGGTATCCATTCAATTTAATCAGATGTTTGACGATAGGTGGTTTGGTACTAAGAGACCCTGGCGGTGGCCACCAAGCTCACAAAATTTAACACCATGAGACTTTTTTTCGGAGGTCATGTGAAAAGTCGGGTCTATTCCACACCAGTTAATACTCGATAATAATTGACTAACAGTGTAGAAGTACAGCGAAGAGGTTTACAATGTTTGGAGCAGAACGGGCAGCATTACTAACAACATAATTAAAAACGTTAGTAAAATAAAAAGATGGTGATATTTAGGTATTCTAATTCTAGTTCCAAAATTTCAAGTTTCCAGAAATTGTAGAACATGGGAAACTTCTAATGTACCAGTTCCGTGAGACAACCTGTATATATATATATATATTCATGTCGATGGTCCAGCCACGCCATTAATTTAAAGAGCGGTTTGTGGCATAAGGCGTAAATCATGTATGCTCTTTAAAATTGCAAAGTTATTGACTTTACAAGCCACTGCACATTTTCATCTGTACTTAATGAAAGTCGCACGAACTAAATTTTATCATAAATCTCATTTATATTCATAGAAATATCAAACTTGATATGAAAGTGCAACAGGAGCAAAAGGGAAGGGTTTACATGGACAACAAACTGTGGGAACTATGCTGCTGTTCCATGGAGATGTTACCGATCGTAATTTCATGTTAACGCGTGGCGGCATTCCATTTCCCGTCCAAAATTGCACGGCGTTCCTTTGTTTTGCCGATGGGTCAACGGGTCTAACAAACGCGCGCCCTTTTTTAATTTCGCGAAGAGCAGCCAGCCGAGAAATTACTTTCTGTATCTGATGTATCTTCACAACGGAGCGTACCATTGTGGTTGCGAACTGAGGGCGAACGTTAACTAACTATGAGGTCATACGGCAACCCGGCTAAAGTCCATAAAATCACAGTCATAATACCAAATATACGGTATATATCATATCAAAGGAGATCGTAAACGGTATCGTTTCCCGTCCACATAAAAAATATAACCACGCCTTCTATGCCATTGGTATACGAATGTTTTATATATTTTGTTATTTCATAATATACATTTCCGTCATATTCATATTTTACGCGTTGGGTAATTAAGTCTATTACCTACAAAGAAATTTTAGATCTTATTTAGATGCATATTGATTAATTATTATTATTATTAGGCTCTGGTATAATGGATTCGCTACTATAAAATCAACCTACGATTAAATAAAACACTAATAATAAAAATCGAATTAGCTGTTACTAATGGACCTGTAGACCGCCGATTGGGTAGATCGGTGAAGTGGTAAATCGTAAGAATCGATAGAGTTTTTTGCTAAATCAAATTTTCAAGTATGTATTCAGTTAGGTCTGAAGAAGCGAGCAACATGGTGTGCAAAACGTCAGCATTGATGAATATTGACACACGGCATAACCCGGAAGTAATTTATTTTCTAAAACTATGAAACTATTATTGTAATGCAACGTACTTAAATTGTATAAAATGGCATCAAATTGAGCAATTTTAACAAATTAGAATTGTTAGAAATTGTTAATTATATTACCTTATTGAACAGAGAAGAACGTTCGTTTTGTTTTCTGTTTCTGCATCTATATCCTTATAAATGAGAATAAGCTAAATTCTCATAATCCATGCAAATTAAGACGACAAATCTAACAATTGTTTAACAGGTTTTGTGTGACCAACATGATCAAAATAAAAATATACAAAAATACGAAATAGACCCCTTGTGGAAGACCTAGATTGGGTCATCAATTGAGCTAACCGTATAATGTAAATTGTGGTATTGTGAAACTTAACATTAAGTTATTTTTACTTTATCATACGCAGTATGTAAAGTATTGTAATCGTGCCGAAAAAGTTTTTGAGATTTTAGCAGAAATAGGTCTTTTTGGGTCCCCTGAACATTTTTGACCAAGGTACAAAAAATGTCTGTGTGTGTGTGTGTGTGTCTGTGTCTGTGTAAACGATTTTTGTGGCGACGATTCCGGAGAAACTACTAAAGGTATCGGGACGAAAGTTCATATTTAGAAGTTTCATGATCTAACTTAGAGCTGAAAAGCTTTTGGTTCAAAAGGGTCCAAAGGAACTGGTAGTTTATTATAAGCCTTTTTCAAGGATTTTGCAAATGAGCCGTCATTTCTGTAATTTCGTCAAAATAGTTAAATAATAAATTAAAGTAGAGGAAATTTTGAATAATTTATGCCTATGACATTTTTTGGTATAATTAATAGTTTAGCTGCAAAAGCAAATTCTATTTGATCGAGATCGGTCGTATCTGCATTGATATGAAAGTACTATCGTGGCCATATATTATGTCCCTTCTTTTGACGTCCATTTTCTCGGAAACCTAGGGGCGAAAAAATTTGTAAAATTTCTGGTGCTGTCCTTGATTGATATGCTACAACTCATAAAAATTAGAAAGCTGTATGTGTTGGCGTTTTCCCGATTTTTCCAAATTAAGAAGAATTGGGGCTGTTTTTGCCACCTAATTTTTATTCGTTTAACTTTAGCAATTAATTACTCAGGAAATAATACATAGATTTGAACGAATTAAAAAGTAAAATCACCTGCGGAATGCTGGCTTTCAATGTGCATTTTTGTAAAATCATTGGATTAATGGTTGACCCACAAAAAGCTATATTATGCAATGCCAGCAATTCCTTTATTAGAAAAGCTAGAATAATGAAATATAGACTATAGGCTACCCACTAATTCATAGGTTTAAAGTTTATTACATAATCATGGTTTATCTTGCATTTTCCCTACAAAAGATCGAGTTGAAGCATCTCATGATTGCTGCAGTTGACGCGACGGTCTACGGTCCTAGGGGCGAGCGGGGAAAGGGATCGACAGCGACGCTGCCAGTAGTGGGGTATCGCGCGTGCATTAGTTAATAGTTACTTGACGAACAGTGTTTACGGACACAATATAACAACACGGCGATAATGCCTCGCCAAAGAAATTTGGATATCCGGCGACAGATTCCCGAATTAAAAACAAATGGCAAAATGAGTCAAAAAGATAACAGAACCACGAACATTTGGACACAGGCATTTGGAAGTCCCATGGGAATTCTTGGCAATTTAAATCGGGTTTCGGGTTTATCATTTACAATTAGTGAGTGATCTGTAAAATATTCTATGTGTCTACAAATTTGCGATGCTAAATTTGTAAAAGTTTTTTGATATTTTTAAGTTTTATACGGTCAGAGCTGACGTTTGTAATATATGTAATATATCAAGAGTTGTATTTATTTTATATTGTTTCTGCATGTATTTAAATATTATTAATAAATAAGCTGTTGAAACTGTCATAATAGTTTGAATATTTATATAACAAAATCGGGCATACCTTATAAATATTTTTTGGGTTTATCAAGCAAGCTTAATTTAGTATTCACCACTAATCGGAAAACCTGCTAACTCCATATTATTAGATCTATCCGCTTCCATCAAAATCTAGTTTACAACCTTATTGTATAAAAACTGAAGAAAACATAAGCGTCAATCGATAGAAGAGATTTCTCTCGTACCTATTTTACGTACTTATTTTTATGAGTTGTAGCATATTAATCAAGGACAGCACCAGAATTATTTCAATTTTTTTCGCCCCTAGGTTTCCGAGAAAATGGACGTCAAAAGAAGGGACATAATATATGGCCACGATAGTACATAGTAGCCAGAATTTTGACAAATATTTTTTTGTGCTGTCACACTCGAAAACAGCTGATTTCATCAGAGGTTGGAGAACCGCTATGGAACGTTGCCGCTCTAGTGCGGCAAAGTACAAAACACAAATTTAAAATACAATAAGCTCACCAATTTGATTGTTTGTTGATAAGAAATATCAACCCGTCTTTATATCTAATTCTAAAAGCGATAAATTGAGAAAATTGTATAGCGATGAGTGTAGTTTTATTTTAGTATGTTGGTATGGATGTGACATCTACAGTGTCATGAACAAATATAAATCTGTCAGAATTTGAATTAGTTTTTTAAACTGGAACACAATAAACGTTGATGTCACGCCTGCCGAAAACTAGATAGCGCGACTCGTTCACATGCGACGGCGACGCTCCGCCTTCGGTGACGCGCCGCATCACCGCTCATCGCGCTATTCCGTACTTTCGGCACTTGTGACATAAATAACTATTATTCTAATGACGTAGTTTAGGTGGTGGCAAATGCTGATGCTTGGACAATACGTACGATTTATCTCAATATAATAGATTCTCATGCAGCTAAAGTGTTAATTTTATATATTGTATGATTCAGTCATGTGCCTGACCACATCAGATTTTTTTTTAATGGAATGTGGTAGTTCCAACAGCTATAATCTACCCTTACATGGTTCTACTGTAAAAAAGATGATTTGTCATTTTTCTTCATTTAGTAGTTACTAAAGATGTTTGCCAACAAAAAACAGATTTTGTTCCCAGCACCATCGAGCTTAATTTAAATGGACTACCAAAATAAGTTTTATCTATTGTGTGTATGAAGAGTTCCCTCTTACACATTCACGATGTATATATATATATATATATATATATATATATATATATATATATATATATATATATATATATATATATTCGTTAAATAAAACAGGTGTTTATTTGTGAATTTTAAAATTTTATTTACAAGCGATCGATTTAGGTCCCTATACCATCATCAGGCTAATCCAAAAAGCGAAAACAAAGACATTACAATTTATATAAATTCATGGAACAACCAAGTCACTTACAGTCGAATAGGTCAAAATATCAAAACGGTGTGGGAAAAGCACACACTTATCTGTTAAAATTACTCAATATTATGCCAAATGTAGGATACCTAAATGTGTGTCCTAAATGTTGCATTAGAGTAATAATTATTGTACTACTCTTTCACAACAAATTGTTAAAACTTTTCAACATATTTAATGAGAAAAATTATGAACATTAGGCCTCTTGTGGGACAGTTTCTTTCCGTAACTGAACTAATCTTGTAGATTTTATAGGGTAAAGGCAATAGTCGGGGATACTGGTTGTCACTCATATTTTATTAGCATTGGAGAAGTTGGGTGCCACCGTAAGCTTGGGGGTGCCAATGTCTGTATACTTTACCCTATGTGGGTTCATTAACTTTATATTTTGATTTTTGAAAGAGTTTGTTTTAAACACCCTACTGCTTGATTGGGCACTACTTATACAGATTGGTATTGTAAATTAATAACATTGTAGATATATTGCAGAATCTGTAATACATGTACATAAGATTTGTACTTAAAAAATAACTGTTTCCATTACTATTTAGTTAATTTGATAACATAACTGGTAAAATAAATAAATAGAGAAACCTCTATTGAATTATAGACATAATTTATTGTAAATTAATTATTGTACAAAGAAAAGCAAAAATTACCAGTGAAGTGATAATGAAATACATAATAATAAACATTTATGTAAGACATAATATGATTGAGGCTAAAAATGAAATTAGTTCCTTTACAGAGAATAACTATTTTACAACATTGTATACCTATTTATATATTACAGAAAACAATAAAATAAGTAAAAACTGAATTATTTACAAATTTAAACATTTCTTTTTAACATGTACCTATAAATTTTAATAGTAGGAGAACAAACTTGTCATTTCTTTGTAAGAAACCAATTTTGTTTTTCAATAATCGCACGTGAGAAAACGTTTTGTCAATTTACACCTACATAGAAAGCTGAGTTGAGGTAATGAAATTCCAACTAAATACAAAGTTTGTATTCATTTATGATTATAGCAAAACAGACCTTGATTGAATACCATCTTCTTTGTAAAATGAATGGTACGTATGTATATATGTATATTTATACTGAAAATCACATTACGGGTTATAGAGAGTTACGGTTACCCTATACGATAATTCTATGTCTACTATAACCCTTCCGAATCACCAATGCAGTCTATTTATCACATCATAGATATTGCCTTGAAAAAAAAAAAAATTAAGCTAATTCAACTACATATACTGTTTGATTAGAGGAACAATTCTTGTTTATTTTCTCTGAAATCATCCCCTTTCTGACATAATCGAGCTGATGTTCACATTCTAGGCTTCTCTCTTGCGCTCTGTCAATTCCAACACAATTTTAACCATATTTTCACTTTTGCTTTATTGTAGTTGTTATGGTATGGTACACTTTGGTTGTATGCCATCTGTGTCTTTCGATATCTTTGGACCTGGAAGATCTTTTGTATTTGCGGCTAAATACGTAGAAATTAGTCACTGTACAATAGATTGTTTACATCCTAAATTATTAATAAATAAGTAAATGTGTACCTCAAATAATCAGTAATAAACTCACCTTATTGCATGTGCGCGGTTGTTCCTGAATTGACCGTCAAAATATTAGGTTATGTGGTGTTTTGTTGACATTGGGGCTGTCCCAGGCCATCCGCAGTCTGCGACTGGTGTACATTGGTGCTATCTAATAAGTTTCATCTCAAGCTGAAAGCAATTAGACGTAAAGTTAACGGCCAAATTTAAACAATAAGCTAATCATCTCTATTAATTTACGTACTGGTGAATTCGTAATATGCAGGAGTACATACGTATTAAGTACGCATTTGTACCTAATACAGACAAATGCGAATTCATAATTATTACTATACGTACATAGGTTATTGGTTTCTCGAAGGCGATTTGTGGAAACAGATTTTGTACTTGGCAAAACCGGGGAGAGCTGAAGATTACTCATATATTTCAGCTGTTATTTTCGACATACGTTACAGATTATTTCTAAATATTGACGGGTGTTAAAACGAAATAGCATACTTTGTATACGTCTGCTGTATAATTTAAATGGGCAAGACAAAAAAGTACGTCTGTTCTTAGAACCATAAGAACGAATGACAGCGGTGGCAACCTAACCTCCAATTCGAGCGCGAACGTGTGATGTGAACAAGATGTTTTCGTTGGTATGTTTTCACTTTGCTTAAACATGGTAATGATGGATATATAAATTAGATAGGATATTATCACAATTAAATGACAGTATTTTTAATAATTAAATATTAATCTTTGACGAACTACCTAGTAGGCAACCTAATATACACAGCTATATGACCAATCCACGCGGTACGTCCATATCTTGGTTCATACGATTTTAAGCGATGAGTCATCTTCAGCTCTCCCGGTTTTGCCTGTATATACCCACTGCAATACGCATAGGTTATGGTCGCGTCTTTGACGTTTATAGCTGGTAGCCAATGGCGACACGAATCAAGCAGCTCTGGTATGTTGAGATGCGTTCATCAAAATCGCTCGCGTTTTGGAAAATTTTCAAGCTAAAACGTCCGAGAGGCCATTTTGCGTCGATTTCAATAACTCACGCAACGTAGAATTGTCCATATAAGGCGTCTCCTAATTTTCCATAAGCAACTAAGAAGGTACATTTTCGCACGTGAAATGGTGATAAAAAACCTTGAATAGAGTTTACATTATAATAGACTAGTACAGTAAATTTTGTAAAATAACTCGAAAAGAGTTTCCCTTTTGGGATCCGGCGCGCAATGATGTTGCAATATAATATGGCGTCCGCAAATTTTATTAGTCTGGCGCTCTGAAAACCCGCCTTAAATGGTTATCATTTCTCAAGTTTTGGACCTGTACAAAGATAATCGAAATAAAATTCTGCACAAAAAAGTTTAAAGCTACCACTTGCTGCTGAGTAGGTACCACGTCCTAATGTCGGGGTATTTTTTGTTATTTTTTTAACTAATGGAATGTTGATATTGGTATACACCTGTTGACCAATGTTTAATTATTTTTGTATGCATTGCAATTTAGAGCACGCCACAGTATAATTATTGAAATGTCTAATGATTTGTCTGCATTGTGCAATCAAATCCGATGTGGCTTTTTGTTTCACGACGCGTTCTGAGGTGACGTCTGAAAGAAATAGCCGTAATTTATGATGTTTCTGTGATCTACAGATTTAGAGGTTAGCGTTTTCAGAGGGTACAAATTAGGTACGAAATTCTTACAAAAACTAGGATAGAATCGAGTTGTTTTCGGCAAGTGGCATTCTGAGGTGACCCGCACCGTCTATACCCCTCGATTTTGGGGTGTTCATTTGAGGTAGGTACTAATTTGTGGAATGGTGTTTTGTGAGGGTACCAATTGGGGAGGTACTAACTATTTACAAAACTTATGAGTTGTTTTACGAAATTGTGCGTTCTGAAGTGAAGTTCAATCGAACTACTAATAAATTAGTTCCCTTGAGGTATTCGCGGTTGGTGGTACCAATTGGGTAACTAAGTACAGTTAATATCGTTTATAACAACATCGGATATAAGAACATATCGGTTATAAAAAAGACTAATTAAAGACCCGGCCAGTCTTAATAAAACATATAGCATATAGTAGATGGATTGCTTATTACAACATCGGATACTGCGACCAAACTGATATACCGACTAAACAAGTCGGATAGCGCAAAGATATCGCATAAAACAACGAGCGGCGAAAAATCCAGACCGAATTAGGAGAATTTCCGAGTTTTGTGAAAGATTGGTGCTGGCGAAATATTATTTGCATTTGTCACTACGCAGGACATTACAGCTGTGCGCGCAAAAAGCGAAAACCTTTTAGTTTAGCTTTATTTAGGTATGGTGTGTCCAATGTTTCGGTAGGCAAGGAATTTATGAAAGTACATAAGTTCCGTACATATGAGTCGTTGAAAGCCACAATGGCGTAAGTACAAAAATGCAAGTACAGAGTCCGCCAGTTCAACTTTAGAAAGGACAATCGAAGGCGAATTTTTGAAAAGTAAACCACTATGTAAACAAAACAAATTAACAGATTTCTTCGTTAAAATAACTTTTCCCTCGATCGTTTATTTATGGGTCTGTTTAGTAAATATAAAATCGTGTATTAAACAGCTGTATAAATGCACCATTTCTATTAATGCACGAGTTGTTATAATCAATTAAACGACTTCATTATAGCCAATCGACCATACGTGAAATGAAACCATCCGATCAAAACATTCCGTCACCCAGAGTTATAACTGACACATTGCATTTTTACAATATTAGCGCACTCACTGTTGCTCGTGCGCTAAATAATCTCGATCTAGAATTACTCCTTTAATATGCTTGTTGGTTAAATAACTACATATCAATTACATGTAATGGGTAAATACATTATGTAGATTTTAAAATAAAAGTTATGTACACTAAAACAAAATCATTTATATGCGTATTTCCTATAGCGACCTACGGATATAACAACCTAATACGTCCGGTCCCTTGACCGTCGTTATGATGTTAACTGTATTTGGAAGTTTCAACTCTATTTGCGAAAAGTAGCGTTCTGTGGTGACAAAAAAAAACATTCCGTCACAACATAATGTATTTTTTTTGCTTCGGCCGCCGAATACTATGGTTGCTCCGGCTGGAGCCGAAGCGAACGGAGCAAAAGCGAAGCTCCTGTGCATCCCTACTGGAAATTGCGGTTTCTGCCATTTTATGAGTTTAATGATACTGAAACAATACCAATCTTATATTGTTATATATTATAATATACCCCTATGGGTATTGGCGCTTGTTCTTTCAGAACCACTGTATTTACGAATAACTGTAAAATACCTTGTTAGTGCAGAATTTACAATAATAAAAAAATTTAAAAATGTATTTATTCAAATATCCATAGAATTTTTTTGTAAGAAAAGCAACTTTTACTTTATAATGTATAATTTGCATAGGGTAATTTTTATTTTGTATCCATTTTATGTCAGAGGATGAGGCCGTGAAGCAGCGCCACTTATATCAGGAATGAAAAATCATATAGATAATTAAGCATAAAAAGAAAATACTTTTAGGTTGTTTTTTTTTCATAACCTTGCATAGCCCTGCATAACCGTTTTTCTTTTAAAGAATTATAAAAATGTAATGTTGAAAGCCTGCTTGAAATTTCACAGATGTGTTTCTTTTCATCTAAAAAGATTTTTTTTGCACACACACAAGAAAAAAAAACACGCGTTGGGCGTCCTCATAACCATATTAAAAAGAAAATGATTTCGACGCCTCCTCATTGCTTCCTATACCTATCACGTAATTGTAAAATACAGAATATGATTGCGCATATTGTAATACATTACTAAATTTAGTAAACTGGGCAGTAATTGATAAATAGTAGAATAATCCGGTATGATTAACCCATGCGGAAGGTGTGAAAAAAAGGTGTAGTTTTCTTCCTTAGTATGGCTTTTTTATTGACGAAGGTTAGAAGGTTATTAAGAGCGAAAGCGCTAACCTTCGTCAATAAAAAAGCCATACTAAGGAAGAAAACTGCACCTTTTTTTCACACCTTCTGCATGGGTTAATCATACCGGATTATTCTACTATGTAATACATTACGTTAAACGATATATGGCATTTAATTTCAGCAACGTCAGCCTGGTAACTATCTTTATATCTAAAACCTATCACGAGCGACTTGGAAAGAAAATAGCGAACTAACGAATGTATGTTATTTGGATTTCACTACCTCAACTGTATGAGTCGTTATTTTTACAGCCACATCGTATTTAGTTACGACTATCTTCCGGGTTGTAATAAAACGTTAAATTCCCAGCATAAACTTCGTGATTCCGTCCTTGGCTTATTAATACCTTGCGATAAAGATAACTGTCCTTAGATTCCTTGAAACCAAGTATGTTACTTCTTGATATGAAAAGCTCCTTATCGTTACCCTCATTGTTGTCGACAGGTTGCTTTTCTAATCATCTTTTTACGAAACAATGTTCTTGAATAACACAAAAAAAACATGTTTCAAACAATAACTTAAACATGTTTTAAATCACACACGAAGAAAACATGTTTAAACAATGAATAAAACATGTCTTAGGCATGTTTTGAATCAAGCAATTGTTTTATTTGTAACCATTTTAATCAGCATCTTTTTACTTTATCATACGCAGTAAGATAAAGTATTGTAATCATGCCGAAAAAAAAAATTGAGATTTTAGCGGAAATAGGTCTTTTTGGGTCCCCTGAACATTTTTGACCAAGGTACAAAAAAATGTCTGTGTGTGTGTGTGTGTGTGTGTGTGTGTGTGTGCGTGTGTAAACGATTTTTGTGACGACGATTCCGGAGAAACTACTAAAGGTATCGGGACGAAAGTTTATATTTAGAAGTTTTATCACCAAACTTAGAGCTGAAAAGCTTTTGGTTCAAAAGGGTCGAAAGGAACTGGTAGTATATTCTAAGCCTTTTTTAAGGATTTTGCAAATGAGCCGCCATTTCTGTAATTTCGTCAAAATAGTTAAATAATTAATTAAAGCGGAGGAAATTTTGAATAATTTATGCCTATGACATTTTTTGGTAAAATTAATAGTTTAGCTGCAAGAGCAAATTCTATTTGATCGAGATCGGTCGCATCTGCATTGATATGAAACTACATAGTAGCCGGAATTTTGATAAATATTTTTTTGTGCTGTCACACTCGAAAACAGATGATTTCATCAGAGGTTGGACAACCGCTATGGAACGTTGCCGCTCTAGTGCGGCAAAGTACAAAATACAAATTTCAATAAAATAACCATTTTTTAATTATTTTTTAAGTACATATTTCTCAAAAAGCAACACAGTAAACGTTGATGTCACTCCTGCCGAAAACTAGATAGAGCGACTCGCTGACTTGCGACGGCGACGCTCCGCCTTCGGTGACTCGCCGCATCACCGCTCGTCGTGCTATTCCATACTTTCGGCACTTGTGACATAAATAACTATTATTCTAATGACGTAGTGTAGGTAGTGTCAAATATGCTGATGCTTTCACAATACCTACGATTTATCTCAATAAAATAGATTCTCGTGCAGCAGAACTATTAATTTTATATATTGTATGATAAAGTCATGTGCCTGGCCACATCAGATTTTTTATGTAGAAGACTGGTTATCCCTGCAATTGTTTATTTTAGCACTAGTTTATACTAGTACTTTTCTGGACAGAACGATGCGTAAAATCCAAAAAATTAATTAGATATAGGTGGTTCCATTTTTAAAAAAATTACTTTCTTAGGAAAAACTGTTTGCTTTATTTTGTTGCAGATTATGACAATTTGGATATGGTAGGTAATCACGCTAATAGAACGCTTCTTCTCAATTAATCATAATCCAAACGTGCGCAATAAAATTAAAAACAGGTATTGAGATTTTTAGACTGCTGTTTTTCCATAAAAATACCAATAAACCAAAAAGTATAAAGTTTAGAGTAGGTAAAGTTATTTTTCGTTGTCGTAAAGTTTTGCGAGGAATTCAAAATTGTGCCTCATTATATGTTGTTCCATTAAAAAAAACATAAGTTTTAAATAACATAATAATTTTAAAATGTGCGCCTCGGAGTTCTGTATATATGAGTGAAATCAGTTTTAAAGTGTGTTCGTTAACAGAGGTACAATCTTCCGAGATCGCACTGTTGAGACACTCTGTAGACGTAGATGTCAGCACAACTGCAATTGTCCTGTTGCGTGATTAGACTTTGTTTGTTTACCAGGGCGATTTTTTATAAAAACCCAAATTAGATATTTATAAAGATAGTTTTCAAAAGAAGGGCGATCCTATTTAAATAAAATGTACGTAACATTCTATTTTATAGGTCTAAGTTTGGCGCAGACATTCCCTGTAAAAAAATCGGAAGACAGGGTCTGTAAAACGATAATAAATAAGTTATAACTAAGTTCTTTTATTAATACAATGCCACTATAAATACTTCACAACAAATGAAATAACACGCTCATTTCTATACCATTTTAATGAATGTCAATGTAAAATATTCTATTTGAATGCTTTAATCGACTAACACCCAGAATACAACATAAACCGTATGCAAATTATAACGTATGTTAACTTGAAACACGTGACAGAAACACAAACAGAAAATTTGAATATAGTTTCCCAGAATTAGCAAACTCTGACAATTTCCCAACAACTACCGCGTCGGTGCGCACAGCTGCGCCTCTGAGTTTAAACTAACACATTGAATCAAAAATATCAGTTGTGGGTCAGGGTAAAACTTCGGATGTTTGTCAAACCACTATCCGCGATTCGTCCCTGGATAAAAGTTTACACACTGAAGACTCTAAAGTTTCAACGTTATGTCACGGTGACGATATTCCGAATTTGTGATCCCGCATATATTTTATTCACCAGTTTCCCGATATAACAGCACAATCCATTATCATATCCTTTTAAGTGCTGCACGACCCGCACCAGATGTATACGTTTTCGACGTACATCGAGGTAAACATAAAGTTTCTACGGTCCATAACCTTAGCGCCACTCTTAGCTAAATGCATATAAAAAGCAACGCCTAGAGGTAAAGATGTATTTTAAGTTAAAAGAAGTCCCATTTAACAACCAAACTGTATGTGGACCTAATTTACGAATTACTAATTACTAATTTACGAATCTGTCTGAAGTCACTCACAGCCTAATTTCTCATAGCTACAAAGTTAACAAACCCACATATCGTCGATAATTTCTAATAACCGCGACAGTATGTCGTTTCAGAAATACAAAAGACTCAACCCGATTATACAGTCACATAAAGGCGAAAATTGTTTGCATTTCTGAGTCGACATACATGTTTTTACTTTATCATACGCAGTATGTAAAGTATTGTAATCATGCCGAAAAAAAAAATTGAGATTTTAGCGGAAATAGGTCTTTATGGGTCCCCTGAACATTTTTGACCAAGGTACAAAAAAATGTCTGTGTGTGTGTGTGTATGTATGTCTGTGTGTGTGTAAACGATTTTTGTGGCGACGGTTCCGGAGAAACTACTAAAGGTATCGGAACGAAAGTTCATATTTAGAAGTTTTGTTACCAAACTTAGAGCTGAAAAGCTTTTGGTTGAAAAGGGTCGAAAGGAACTGGTAGTTTATTCTAAGCCTTTTTGAAGGATTTTGCAAATGAGCCGCCATTTCTGTAATTTCGACAAAATAGTTAATTAATAAATTAAAGTACAGGAAATTTTGAATAATTTATGCCTATGACATTTTTTGGTAAAATTAATAGTTTAGCTTCAAGAGCAAATTCTATTTGATCGAGATCGGTCGCATCTACATTGATATGAAATTACATAGTAGCCAAGATTTTGACAAATATTTTTTTGTGTTGTCACATTCGAAAACAGCTGATCTCATCAGAGGTTGGAGAACCACTGTGGAACGTTGCCGCTGTAGTGCGGCAAATTATAAAATACAAATTTCAAATAAAATAAGATCACCAATTTGTATGTTTGTTGATAACCATTCTACCAGTCTTATCTAATTCTAAAAACGATAAATTGAGAAAATTATAAATAAAGTATAGCGAGGAGTGTAGTTTTATTCTAGTATGTTGGTGGGGATGTGTCATGAACAAATATAAATCTGTCAGAATTTGAATTACCTTTTTAAGGTGCGTTTTCATTAGTGATAATGGCAGTGGTAGCAGACGCCGCTATAGTATTTCCAATAGAAAATTGATAGTGAGTCATGTTTATGTACATGCAAACTAATATGTGTCATTATCACGATATGTAAGAAATACTATAATTTCGTATTCTACCACTGCCATTAGCTACCATTACCTACCAATCGGAACGCACCTTTAAACTTGACGTTTCGTCAAAGTGGTACCAACCTAGCATCTACTATACAGAAATCATTTATTTTTTTACTTTATCATACGCAGTATGTAAAGTATTGTAATCATGCCGAAATTTTTTTTTGAGATTTTAGCGGAAATAGGTCTTTATGGGTCCCCTGAACATTTTTGACCAAGGTCCATAAAAATGTCTGTGTGTGTGTGTGTGTGTGTGTATGTATGTCTGTGTGTGTGTAAACGATTTTTGTGGCGACGATTCCGGAGAAACTACTAAAGGTATCGGGACAAAAGTTCATATTTAGAAGTTTTATGACCAAACTTAGAGCTGAAAAGCTTTTGGTTCAAAAGGATCCAAAGGAACCGGCTATTTACTCTTAGCATTTTTCAACGATTTTGCAAATGAGCCGTCATTTCTGTAATTTCATCAAAATAGATAAATAATAAATTAAAGTAGAGGAAATTTTGTATAATTTATGTCTATAACATTTAATGGTAAAATTAATAGTTTAGCTGCAGGAGCAAATTCTATATGATCGAAATCGTGTCTGCATTAATACTAGGTGCCCAGGATATTTTGAAGTTTTTGACAGTGTTTGGAACGTCAGCGTTTGCGAAACGTCAATTCAACACGCAAATGCATGGAGAATTGCCATGAGGAGGAGCTAGGTGAAACAATATTGAAACAATATTGAAAAACAATATTTCGAGTGCGGATAGCAATGTTTTCGCGAATAAATACAAGAAAGATTGTAAGACGGTATGTTAACCTTAAAACTTATTTGGAATATTGAGCATAATTCTTTATGAACTTTTGTAGTTAGCACTGAAGACGGCGTAAAACTCGAAAATATAGTATGCTAGAAGCCAATATAATATATTAATCATCAGAACCAGAACCGTTTTACTTTATCATCCGTAGTATGACAACACTCCATATTTAGAAGCTTTCTGTTGAACTAAGGGTCCAAAGGAACTGGAGTTTTAGTCTTAGAATTTTTGAAAGATATTGCAAATAAGCCGCTATATCTGGAATTTCGTCGAAATAGTTAAATAATAAATTAAAGTAGAGGAAATCTGAATAATTTATGACTATAACATTTTTTGGTAAAATTAATAGTTTAGCTACATGAGCAAATTCTATTTCATGGAGATCGCTGATGTTTTGACATTACCTACTGTAAATATAATCAAAATGTCTCTAGTCTAGTTCTAGTAGTTTTATTTTAATGCAGACATGGCCGATCTCGATCAAATAAAATCTCATGCAGCTACACTATAAATTTTATATATGGTATGATAAAGTCATGTGCCTGGCCACATCAGATTTTTTTATTTCTTACTCTATTTGCTACAATGTTATTGTATTACTATGTTAATATTAATGTATTTAAAAAACAAACACATTTTATATGAGTAATAATTGCAATATTGATTTTTTTTGGATTTATTAATTGGTGTTTTAATCTTAAAGGCCACCTCGAACGTTGTCTCAATTCAAAGCAACCTTTGTAAATCCAAAACAACGTTGTACAACGTATACCTATTATACGTTGTATAATATATATTGTTCACTGAAGAAAACCGTTGGTTTGGCCAGTTGCTTTATATTAAGATTGTACAATATTAAATGGATACTACACTTATTTGAGTTATGAATGTGATATTTTATATCAAAAGGTTGAGTAGTTAGATTAATCATCTCATATTCATGGATTAAACATTCACGTACTTCTTTTAAATATGAACATGTTTTGAAAGTAATAAATTTTACATTGAATGCAAAACGCATCCAAAGAAGAATATTGTTATTTTCCAAAAAAAGAGGTGTCCTTCTTAGTCTCTTTCCATCATTACTAGAGCAGTTGAACATTTCTACGTCAGGTACATTGACGGTATAATGGCACAATCACTGATGGTGCATAAACATGTATATACGCCGTTGTATGCCTCCAAGAAGATCCCTCTTACGACGGGACAACAAAAGCTCCATCTATCGGTATCCTCTTATTTTCAGAACACCGACTTTATTAAATAAAAAAATCGTTTACTAAATTAAATATTTAGGTTGTTTTAGATTGATGTAATATTCTAGAGAAGAAGTAAAACAAACAATCTATGTTAAGAATATCATTTTTTCATACTTTCAATGCTGAAGGGTATTACGGCACTTTTCAAATTCTGTTGTATTACAAAGTAGGTAAGGTTAGCATCACCCTTTCACACGTAAAATGCCAAGCAACGCTTTAATATAGGAGAAAGCGCGTTTTGAAATTCAAATAAAAATCCTACTTGCGACGTCACAAGGAAGGATTATAATGCGAAACTTGACAACGTCGCGCATAGTTATTTTATGTTGCTGTGGTGCCAAACTGTCAACAGTCGCGTAGGTCAATCTGTTTACCGTTAGTGCATTGAGGTTAGGTGATCACTGACTTTTTAATATATCAACACCATCCATAATCAACGCTGTAAATGCTGTAAATACTGCCGTCGAAGTTTGTCAACACACATACAAACAAACAGCGGTGCAAACACAGTTGCAAGAAAATTCCCTAGGTTTTGATCAATTTCTTGGCTACGTTGCCAATTCTACACTAGGCCAATCACGACAGTGATCGGAAAATTCAAATTTTAATTGTCATTTTCTCAACTAATTCTGAATGTAATTTAATTTTAACTTAACAGAATTTCGGGTTATATACTGTAAAATCGCTTAATACACGCTTTTGCTTAAATTTCCACATGACCGTAATACCCTATTGAAACAAATAAAAAATACCGGCTTGAGGTGCAAAGTCTCTACAAATTTGAGGCGAGATAATTTAGGTATATAGTATATAATTATTTGCACAATTATTTTATTGTGAAGTTGGACTTTGTGTACAGTCCGTTATGTTATGTAATATGCATTTTTGAACGATTAAATGTACGTCATTATATCTTAACAATGAACAACGTGTTCAAGAGAAGTTTATAGTTTGTCACTTTGCCATTTCCCACCTTTCCACCGCTAAAGGCATTGCATTCCGCTAATGGAAGAAAAGTGTCCGGTTTATCCACAAGAGAGAGCGCAGGTTAGTTGAAAATGTATGCGCTGAACTGTGCACCCGGTGCTCAATGGGTATGATTTTGTGCAAACACCGGTTGTCCATTACTGTTGAAAATGCTTTGTTATTTCTATCAGTTTGTATTATTAGTGCATAGCATATTCAGTAAACAAGAATATAAATCGAAAAGTTTGAAATGTGTGCGGCAATTCTCTACAGTGTCAACAACGTTGGAGACTGACCGTTAAAAAAGAACTAGCATTTAGACCGTAGATACACCTATAACCTCATAAATAATTTTCTGAATGGGAAAAACAATTTTGTTAATTAACGATTCCAAATGATTATCAGCTTTATAATGTTCGTAACATGTTGGTTATCCTACCAACTGCAGAACATTCCTTATCGGTAATCATACGTTGTATTTTTACAATGTCATACGTAGTATGACAAGGTATTGTAATCGTGTAGAAAAAAAGTTTTGTGACTTTAGCTGAAATGTCCTTTTGGGTCCCCTGAACATTTTTGACCAAGGTAAAAATACTGTATGTGTGTGTGCGTGCGCGTATGCGTGTGTGTGCGTTTGTGTACCCGGTTTTTGTGGTGACGATTCCGGAGGAACTACTAAAGGTATCGGGACGATACCTCATATTTAGACGTTTCAGATTAAACTTAGAGCTGAAAGGAGTTTTGGTCAAAAGAGCCCAAAGGAACAGGAGGCACTTAGCATTTTTGTGCGATTTTGCAAATGAACCGCCATTTCTGTAATTTCGTCAAAATAGTTAAATAATAAATTAAAGTAGAGACAATTTTATATAATTTATGTCTATGACTTTTTTTGGTAAAATTAATAGTTTAGCGTCATGAGTTAATTCTGTTTCATCGAGGTCGCTTGCATTGCATTAAAACTAGTTAGTCAGGGTTTGACAAATAGGGAGGGATTCTATTGAGTGTATTGTCAGCACATCAGTGTTTGACACGCTGCAAGGTATGGTAAAGTCATGTGCATGGCCACATCTGATTTGTTACATGTACTATTTTCTTTAGTGTTGATGCATATTGTATAGAAGACATTTTAGTGTACAGAGTGGATAATTTAAAAGGCACCTCTATCTTCGAGGCACGTTGGGCTCAGAGTATACAGTCACTGCTATTATTATTCTGTGCGTTAATTAATTTAAATTATTATCTGTATGCTTTATTATAATCATTATCATTATACTCGGTGGAAGTTCTTTGCTATCTACATTCTTCACCTTCATGCTGGTATTACGTGTGTTTTAAAAAATGTTCATCATTTAGAAGAAAAAAAGTTACAATATATAGCAAAAACATGATAACAACAATTTTAATATTATACCATTATATTAATACCGCCAACCATAATCCCAGTATAAATAGTGTTGTTTTAGAGGCGGAGAACTTCAAATTGAAATTAAACACATTTTTATTATTATATTAATGAATTGTTTGGCATTAATATTTAAATATCATTTCGGGCATATGGCTCCCACGACTGGCGCGTACATGGCGTAATCTAGAGGTCCAAATTTCACACACCCTTTCCTGTACTTAAGGCTGTATTTCGGCAATGATGCGTCGAATGTGGGCTTCAAAGTGTCAAGTGTTTCGATTTATCGGTGTAGACATGTGACTTCACATATCCCCAAAGAAAATAATCTAACGGCGTCAAGTCGCCATTAATAAATTTTAGAGGCGAAAACTTTAATTTGGCAACACTGTTCTCTGCGAATACGGTCAACAGTTTCTCGAATTAATCGCTCTGTAGGACCATTATGAGCACCATAAAACTCACGCAATGCCCGATATGTCTCTCGAATTGACCGATGTCTTTCAAAATAAATTCGAACAATTTGGAAACGTTGCGCTGCTGTCAGTGTATTCATGATGGATTGCCGAGAATTGGCTGTTGGCTGTTGCAGAGAACAGACTTGCCAAATTAAAGTTTGCGGCTCTAAAATTTATAAATGGCCACTTGACGCCATTAGATTATTTTCTTTGAGGATATGTACAGTCACATATGTACACCGAAACAGTTGAACACGTGGAACCCTACATTCGACGCATGAATGCCGAAATACAGCCGGAAGTACAGCAAAGGGTGTGTGAAAATTGGACCTCTAGATTACGGCATGTACGCGCCAGTCGTGGGAGCCACATGCATGAAATCATATTTAAATATTAATACCATAAAAAACAATTCATTAATATAAATATAAAAAGGTGTGTTTAATTTCAATTTAAAGTTCTCCGCTTCTAAAAAAACAGCGTTTTAAGAGGATTAGGTACCACCAAGTTTTTGTTCGTTGAGTCCTATATATTTTTAATTAAATAATATAATCCCCCCTGAGCCCGACAGGTAATTACGACGTTGAACTTTTTCTTGTCTAATTATTCACGGCTACAGAATTTTCGGCAAATTAAATATGATAATAGTGTTATTTGTAGTGCCTAGGTGTGTTATTTAATACACAGCCTATATTTAGAAGTTATCTTTTATTATACAGAATAACTTCTATAACTTCTATTTTCGTCTTAAGTGTACACAAAACAATCACACAACTCTGTGTAATATTATATCACAAACAACAATAACCTAAGCAACTAAGTGTCATGGCACAGTTGAATCATTCTAAACAGATACAAATTGTAGGCGGAGAAAAGTTGAAGGCAGTTGATCGTAAAAAAGAGTTGAATTTCTTTTTAAAAATCTGTTGAATATAATATTATTTTTCTACTTTGCGTTCGTTATAAACTTATAACGAAACCGCTTTCAGTGTCGTTATGAACACACTAGATCAGAAACTTTTAGTAACTTTTAGTTTTCAAAAGTTGGTGATATTGACGTCAAGTGTCAAGTAACATCTAAAACGCTATTGGTTCGCGTCAATAGTATTTATGAATTTTACAACAACTACCACCTGTTGAATATAAAATTCCTCTAGATTGTAAGATGACAACTGCAATTTTCGAAATATATGTAAAATTAATGTCGCAAAGTAGAAAAAGTATATAACCTCGTTTTATAAGACGTATTGGCGCACGCGTTCCATTTGGGCACACCTCGCAAAACAACTCGTGCGCCAATTTTTGTCTTATGAAACTTGTATTATATTATGCTATTAGTTAATATTAATATTAAGTTAACTACATGCCAGGCGATGGAATATGTTCCATATCCAAATCGGTATAATTTCAGCTCAACCTAATTTATGACAGCTTTCAAAATACGCCTGTATAGCTCGAAACGTTGATCTCATAGGTCAACAATAGAATATCATCTGGTCGATCAACAAATCGATTTATTGATCACATAATCCGAATCACATTGTTGATTGGTTCAGTAAGTAATTATGATAATTATTATTATTATAATTATGATAAATAATTATGAAAAAGTAAGTAATTGTGATATAAATTTATCAGTGATAAATCTATATGGGTAGTTTTGCGGAACCTGGTGCACATGGAGATCTCGGTACTATAAGAGTTTAGAATTCGAGTGAAAGGGGCAAAAGTTGTTTAAATAACTAAGTAGTACGGAAAAGTAAAAATCATCGTTATTTTTTCTTGAATAACTTCTTATATACTTATACTTGTTCTTAATACTTGATCAAAACAAACTTCAAATTTTGCATTCGTAAGTCCATAAGAGACATAGTCTGTAGGCATTTTTTTTTCTTCAGAAAATCTCTTGGGCCGCTTGCTATAGCTGGGCGATATCGAACTTGTTTATTTCTTCTGGACGCCATATTGAGTTTAACAGATTTCAATACAGTAGTAAAAAGGCAGAACCATGTATAACACGATTATGAAACTATTATGAAATACACTAAAGTCCCCATTATGTGTCCCGCCAGATTACCCCACTTTACCTCCATGGGCGTTTTTTTTTTGTATGGATCTGTGCAGTAAACTGTCTGCAGTAAACTGTGATGCTGTGCAGAAGCTTCAGGCAGCAGTGAATAGGGCTATTATAGACATATTTTTTTTCAATTAATGGTACTTCTTGCGTCAAACTAATATGTGGTGAAAGTATAGAAGATGGTGATATACAGGCGGGATGTAAATTTTAAATAAATTAAAAATTACAACCTGGATTTGAACCAGGGACCCTTGTGTCGCTAGCACAATGCTCTAACCAACTGAGCTATTGAGGCCTATGACAAATGTTAGGGAAAATCGTCATATCAAGGAAAGTAAGTCGACACTACCAAACCTAACCTATCGTGACACCTATCAAGTGTCATCTACGTGACGTAGGGTTCACACCAGACATAAGTAATTTAATGACAATTACTGAACATGAAAAGAACCGTACGTCACGTAGATGACACTTGATAGGTGTCACGATAGGTTAGGTTTGGTAGTGTCTACTTCCTTTCCTTGATGACGATTTTCCCTAACATTTGTCATACGCCTCAATAGCTCAGTTGGTTAGAGCATTGTGCTAGCGACACAAAGGTCCCTGGTTCAAATCCAGGTTGTGGCTGTAATTTTTAATTTATTTAAAATTTATATCCCGCCTGTATATCACCATCTATACTTTGATTAATTTCATTACGGTAAGTCCGTATCGTACGCTATGTTCGTATATTCATATCTAGTAATATGTAGTGAGTTAATATGAGTTTATATACAGTGTGTACAGGAAAGTCCGCATCATATGGAAACAGTTTTTAATATCCATTTCTCAGAAATATTTATTGTTTATAAAAGTTGACGGCTTGTATGAAACCAATACAGCAACAGTCAAATATGTAAATTTCGGTATACCAAGCGATTCAGAATATATGAATTTGTGATAAGAGCGATTCAGAATATGTGAATTTGTGATAAGAGTAAAGTACCTTTATTTTCATTATTATCGATAAACATTATTTGGAAATGTTGTTTAGAAGTAAAAATTATATTAAAACATGAAGTCACAGCCATCTAAACATTTTGTTTGTTTTTCAAATTTTTTCTTTTATGACAAATATTAGTCAATGCCAGTGTTACTGAAAGATTATTTTTTATCAATTTTTAGAAATTTTAATACATTTTGAACATTTTTTATTATTTTTGTATGATAACAAATATTTATTTAGAACTAGCGCGACAGTCACAGCTAGCTATCTTGAATTTTTATTTTTTTTAGTTCTTACTTTTATGACAAATATTAGTGATATTAAAAGGTTCGCTTTAAACTATTTTTTATAAATTTGAATAACTTCTTTACAGTTTTATAATTGTGGTATAATAACTAATGTTTATTAAGAACTAGCGCAAAATTACTCGTTTTCTTGATGCAAAGTTGATATTTTACCCTGTAGATTATAATAGTTCATACAATAATTAATACACAAGCGTGACTTACCTTTAATTCAATTAATATTAATGACTGGATATGTTTATAATAGTAGCTATCCATCTACAGCAAACGATTATGTCGATGTGGCTGATATTTTCAATAAAAGACACCCGGACAACCAAATTACCCATTCAACCGTTTCTAGGTTAATCAGAAAATTCAAGCAGACTGAGTCTGTTGAAAAAAATACCACGAAAAATATGTTGTCAAAAATGAGGAAGGAAGTTTACCAGTGTTGCAAGCGGTAATCGAGCATAGAACGACTTCGGCTTGACAAATTGCTTCTCACACCCAATGCAGTAAATCAACATCACATAAAATACAATAACTGAACAAATATCACCTGTATAAACCAAAATAACTACTAAACTAAAGGCAAGAGATTATGGTATCTGATATGACTTCATTATTATCGATTAACTTTACTTGAAGATATTGTTTTGAAGTAAAATTTAATAGTTTCTTCAATTAGGTAATTTATGGTTTACTAACTTCTTGACGGTGTTTAAAAAATGTGTTAACACGCTGTTCAGGAACTGAAGATAGAAATCTACATTTAAATTTTAACAAGAAAAGGTTCAGGTATTTGATTGCTCAAAATACCGCACAGTACATTGGTCTTAAAATGGTACTAAAATCAACATTCTACCGTAAAGTAGGGGTTTTCTTGTGTCCACCAACGCCTATTTTGTGAAAAAACAGTGCTATTTGACGTAAATATCGCCTCGTCTATCCATAGAATATTAACAAAAAACAATCTGTCCTCTTCCATTTCCCCCTCAAACCAGATGGCGAAGTCATACCTATGGCGTCAGGTCTAATGTCATAGGTATGGTACTGATGCCATAGTGGCTTTAGTGTACTTATAAATTTCGTATGTTTTTAAAGGTGATATTTGTTCAGTTTTGCCATGTTATGTGCTGTTGATTAACTGGATTGGATGTGAGAAGCAATTTGTCGAACCGAAGTAGTTCTATGCACAACTACCGCTTGCAACACTGGTAAACTTGCTTTCTTATTTTCGGCAATATATTTTTGTGGTGTTTCATAAATGAGATTTTCAACAGACCCAGTCTGCTTGAATTTTCTGATTATCCCAGAAATGATTGAGTGGGCATTTTTGTTGTCCGGGTGTTTTCATTGAAAATATCAGCAACATCGAGATAATCGCTTGAAAATGTGTAATTTTGCACTAGTTAAATAGATTAAAACGAACAATTTAGTATCACTGGTATATACTAATATTAGTCGTAAAGGTAAGAATTAAAAAAACAAACAAAAAAAGAAAAATTTCAATATAGGTGGCTGTGAACTCTTTTCTGAATATAATTTTGACTCCTAACAACATTTCCAAATAAAGTTTATCGATAATAATGAAACTAAAGATACTTTACTCTTATTTCTGAATCGCTTGGTATATGGTACCGAAATATACATATTTAACTGTTGCTGTATTGGTTCCATACTAGCCGCCAACTTTGATAAAGAATAAAATTTTCTGAGAAAAGGATAACAAATTTTTTTACATATGATGCGGACTTTACTGGACACACTGTAAAATAGTGTTTTCATAAAATAAAATACATCAAAATTGAATTTAGACACAAATAAAGTATTATTTTGGAACTCGTAGGAACTACATACTCCGATTTCAATGATTGTTTTTGAAAATGTTTCAAAGCTAAAGCACTACAAACTTTATCGCTTACATAAAGACGAAAATAAATATTTGCATTCGTTTAAATTGCTAAATTGTTAAGTACATCGATGATTCATATTAATATTAATAAAATAAAATAATGCTAAAAGCTTAAAAATGGCCATTGAGCAATGTTTTCTAATACCGTAGTTTTCAATAACAGTACGTAAACGTAACCTATTGAACGGCATTCATTCTCCATTCATGGAAGTTGGATGTTTTTCAATGAAAATTCAATGCTTGATCGCCGATCGCCAATAAACGATCGATATCGGCCGTTCCGCTTGGTAGAGTTTATCAAGGAATCACAGGAAATTCAGTTGGTATCATAGCCTAATCTGACTGCCAAGTCATGCTTTTACTCGTTATTTATTTAGTCTAGTAATTTCGGTATACAAATGGTTGAACTGAGAAAATATATATAATTTGGATATTATTTTAAGGAATTACGCTCAAGTTTGTTTCTAATTTTGAAGTTTATGGTGTTTATGTTTCATAAATACATTCAGACGCCTATATCTCTGAAACGGTTAACTATATAGAGAAAGACAGACAATATTTTTATATAGCAAATTTTACGACCTACGAACCATCATTTACAACCCACTTCTTGCCCGAAAAACTTATAGTTTGCAAGATAATCGCATAAATTTTTTATATATTTTACGACCTGTTACCACCTATGAAACTTTTAACAGCAGTCGTATCGGTGGGAGCTTTTATATAATATGGTCTAAAACGTCTCAAGAACGCCATACAGAAAATTCTTTCTTCTAACTAATTTATAATATTGCATTAAATCGGTAAGTACACGGTACAACGGATGTAGAACCGTTTGCATGAAATCGGCGTATCTTCTAACCCAGGAAACACTTGAACATTTATGAAATGTATTAAAAACGTGATAACACTTAGAAAAATATACTGCTTCTTGGTTATGACGTGTGTCAAGATTCGTAGGTGCTTATGTTTCGCCAACCATGTTGCTCGCTTCTTCAGAGCTAACTGAATACTTTCTAAATGATCCTGGCCGTAAAACCGTACGTACTTCCTTAACGTGATAATAGTTTAAAAACCGTTATTGGTTTATTTCTTAACGTAAAATTTGCCTAAATCAATAAACGTATAAACGTAATTTTTTTTACAATTCTGATGCTGTCCTTGTTTAATATGTTAATTGATTAATAGTGACTTATACTCGTTTGTCCACGCATCATAGATATATTATTTTATAGTTTATAGTTTATTCCTAAATACGCCAACTGATGTTAGGAAACGTCATAGATATCAAAATAAAATAATAAATTATGCTTCATAATATTATATAAATCTTGTAAATCTTTGATATTTAATTACCATATTATACGTATTATCGTATTAATTTTATTATCGGTACCTACATACATTTTGGCCAAATGCTGCTTGAATATTTTTAAGGGCTTCAACAATGAATCGAATAAGTAATAGTTTCTACTGTTGCAAAGAAATGCGTGCTAATAAATTTTTATTTTTTGAGCAAATCTTCATTTTCATTGAATTTTAAAGCAAAGAAGTTGTTTTTACTAAAGATTGCGGCCTCCAAATACACTATCCAGCGTGTTACATTACAAATGAATTATCCTGTATATTCAAAAGTTTGTACCTAGTCATTTCTTAATTGTTTTTATTTGTGAACTGTTCAGAGGACTATATATTAACACGATATGTTTCTTTTGGTACACACTATATACATATGTGCTCAATGTCTTGAAAGAAAGCAGAAAATGCTCATCTGAAATTGACTTATCTACTATCTCCAAATATAAAGAGGAACAAAACTTTCAAAATTCCAATGTTATGACGCCAATTATAATGTTTAAAACGAAATAAAAACGTCGACCATCCGCTACGATTTGGGAATAACTAACCTACATGAACGTATCTACCATTATATCATACTATCTACGCGTTACTGCGTTGCCTACTCGCAGTTCGCACTGAACGAGAATGTATATGTATGTCGCAGGCAAATAGTTATTTTAGGCAAAAGGCTTTTGCCTAGGCAAAACCTATTTGCCTGGGCAAGTAGATATTGAAGCTTTATTTATATTTTAAAACCTAATTGCTTAGGCAAATGTATTTGCCAAGACCGTTGTCAGGCACATAGCATTTAGCATTCAATCGCTTTTGGGCAATTCGTGCATGTTAATTCTCAAATACGTCATAATTAATATTTAGTAGTTGATTACTTTTGAGCAATATCGTATTGTAATCATCATGATTCTAATGAACTTACGCTTGATTTGTTATGACAAGCGTCAATGAGACTGCGGAGATACGATTTAATATGGATTTTATTCCCCTAAAACAAGGGTTAGGTTAGGAATGTTTAGTTTCCCTTTTACCAGTAAAAAGTTATACTAACTAGACTGTAAAACACTAAATTTCTGAAGTCTTATCGACTGGACGATTTTACGCATCAATGCAGATAATGATATCACCTAACGCCTATTTTGCATACGAAAATTATGCGAAACAAATGTACAATTAACTGAACATTTGGTGTGTTGAAAAGTTTTTGCATGTCTTCATAATGGTTCGCAGATATGCTGCGGACGTTACTGTGATGTTCCTTAACGCTGTCAACAATCACATAACCTCACATAATTTGAAAATCCAATAGTATGCTGGTATGCGCACTGTCACTAGCGAATTACTATTACGGTTACACTCTGTTCGCTAAAACCAGTCGCTTACATCATTACTGTTTCTCCGTATGAATCAGATCAGCACAGAAAAATATTGCTGCAATGTGCATGGGAATGCCTGCCGTCAAAAAGTTTTTGTTGTACAAATAAACATAACCGACAGAAAGGAAGGACGTGAGACCCCATTAACTGATAACGCTACGGCCTTGTCTACCCGTACGGAGTGTATTTTAGCGTAGCAAAACGTAACCGATCGATTTCTATACGAAATGCTGTTTGCCTGACAACGGCTTGGGCAAATACTTTTGCCTAGGCAAATAGCTTTAAACGTATAAAAGCAGACTAAATATCTATTTGGCATGGCAAATAGATAGGCAAAAGCCTTTTGCCAGAAATAACCATTTGCCTACGACATATATAAAGACAAAGTGTGCAAAGATCCCACAAAATAGTTTGACCAAGGTCACGTACAGTTGACCGACTCATTGGTCTATATCCGCAACGCTATACAAGCAATCACTTCGTGCGCGGTCTGCTATAGACTATAGATACCAATATTTCAAACCAATTTTTAAAAACTATAATTTCTGCAAAGCTCACTTCTTTAGATTTGTATACTTTTAAGCGTTTTTGAACTATTAACTCCCACAAAATACAAAATTAATTCATCATAAATATTTCTTACGCCAAATAGCCATGTTATCAAGAAGCATAACTATATGCACAGACGATCCAGAGATTAACTCCCTGCTACAATGTCGCCCCCTGGAGATCTTCTCCCCTTACTAACCCACCGTTAACCAACTAATTCTTATATAAACAATGGTTCGCATGTAACGGGGTTTAAGTAAAAATGTGCCATATATGCAGCCATATATAACCCTATTTGATAAGAGCGGATAGGTCAATCATGTTTTATCTCAGTGTATATTTCGTACGTTAAGTTAAGTGGATGTTGATGTAAACAATACTTTACAATCGCAACAAAGTACGGCAGGTTATTTGACATTTGGTTTTTGATGTTTACAACGAAACCCATGCGCCATGTTTTATTTTATTTGTGCAAATGTTACTCCACTCCGTATAGATTATGCTCATAAGTAATTTGCCTATACTAGTGTATTTTAGTGACATCTGTCGTATATCGGTCACAAACGATACCGGATACAACGGCAGCCGCTTGACAGAAATGAGCGTGTGGACGTTTCGTCCAATTGTTCTACCGATATCGCCAACAACTGCCATGTTCGACGACAATGCAATATCAAAAAACACTACACCATTCACAACTATTCACTGAATAAATTGATCGAAAGCTTTGTTCACTCAGTTCTACCTAGTTTTAAATTTAATTCACAAAAAAAACTGCCAGAAGGTACGATTCGCATTTACCTAGTTTGAATAATTGTCATTCTTTAAATTCAACTATCGCTTGCAATTCTTTAATTTAAATACCAAAATGTATATTTAATACAGGGTATGGGGTATCTTAATGAAGGAGATCTATTAGGATAACTATTCTTTGGGTTCTAACATGTCGCCTGGTTTAACCCATTCGTCGTATTCTTTTTCATTCAAATAACCTGACTTCACTGCTGTTTCCTTAAAATTCCCGCCTTCCTTACGAGCTGTTCTCATAATGCTAGAAGCTTTATCAAAACCAATATGCGGACTTAATGATGTACCCATATGGCTGGCGTGTAGGTACTTTTGTATTGTAGGTAAATTAGCTTTAGTACCCGCTATGCAATTTGATGAAAAAGCCATGCAACAATCTCCAAGCAATCTTCCAGATCTTAGAAGATTCGCTACTACCATCGGCTTGAAGTCGTTCAGTTCAAAGTGGCCACTAGAACAGCCTACTGTTATAGCGACGTGGTTACCCATGATCTGAGCTGCGATCATAGTTAGTGCTTCACACTGCGTTGGGTTTACCTTTCCGGGCATTATTGAACTCCCTGGTTCGTTTTCTGGAAGGCTTAGCTCTCCAAGACCACACCTAGGACCTGAGGCTAAAAAGCGAACGTCATTGCCAATTTTCATTAGTGAACATGCCAACGTATTTAGTGCACCAGACACTTCAACCATTGTGTCGTTGGCTGCTATAGATTCGAATTTATTTGGAGCTGTTACAAATGGTAAACCGGTTAGTTCTGCAATTTTTTGCGCTGATTTTTCAGCGAATCCTTTCCTACTGTTGATGCCGGTCCCAATAGCAGTTCCTCCTAAGGCTAACATATATAATCTGGGCATCGCGGTTTCAATTCGATTTATTCCAAACTCAATCTGTTGAGCGTAGCCACTGAATTCTTGTCCTAATGTTAGAGGAGTGGCATCTTGAAGGTGAGTCCTGCCTATTTTTATAATATCCTGAAATTCTTCCTTCTTCTTTTCTAAAGAATCGTTCAAAGCTTTCAATCCAGGTAGGGTACAATCATTAATTTGTTTAGCTACTGCTATATGCATGGCAGTTGTAAATGCGTCGTTACTGCTCTGGCTCATATTTACATGGTCGTTGGGATGAACTGGATCTTTGCTGCCTATCTTGCCACCTAGTATCTCTATGGCACGATTGGCTATAACTTCATTGGCGTTCATATTTGTGTGGGCACCTGAACCCGCTTGCCAGATGGGAAGCGGGAAATGATCTTCATATAATGCACCAGAACATACTTCTTCTGAGGCACTCACTATGGCGTCAGCTATTTTAGAGTCCAAGCCGAACTCTTTGTTAACAATTGCTGCTGCTTTCTTGATAATACCAATGGCTTGAATAACTTCAATAGGCACTCGCTCACATTCGTCTCCAATCGGGTAGTTTAGAATGCATCTCATTGTATCTGCGCCATAGAATTTATTGTTTGGTATTTGCACTTCTCCAAAATTGTCGAGTTCTACTCGTGTTGTCGCCATTTATATAATTAGTTGCGGCCTAAGTATTTGCACTCAATTTTTTTTAAAACTCCGTAAAATTGACTCATGTCAATGTTGACAATAAGTTTAACGCAGTTTCACGTATCAACCACATACCAATCCACACCAACCTATCTATCAATATTGCGATAATCAATTGTGTACCATCGCGATCATGAAAACGGAGACAGCAAAGTAAAATTAGGTACTTATGTTATCAACAATTTTATTTGTATAACATTTACTTTGACAGTATTTGTTAATGTATGAAGTATTAATAGACAGTATTTGTGAACCTACAAACTTGTTCCGGTTTCAACAATTTTATTGTTCGTTTTGCCGTTTTACACGACCGAGTTATCTAACAAAAATAATAGCGAAATCATTAGCGAAAACTATTGAGAATATAATCGGATTTGTACGAGCCGCTTTACACGACCGAAAATAATAGCTAAATTATTAGACCAGGCAATAGAGCAGAAAATGACTGAGTTCGTGACAAAAATGTTAGCAGGAAGCCGACGGTCCGAGGACACGTGAAACAGTCCGTAGATGTATTATGATATGTTTCCTACTCACAAATATCATTTCTTAATTTGTTATAAACAAAAAACCTCAAAATGTCCGTAGATGTATTATGATATGTTTCCTACTAACAAATATCATTACTCTTTTTTTACTTGTTTATTTTACGTCGGTCTAGTTCCGCAACTTAGGCCAATCACCGACGCTGAGGGCAGGCTACACACACCCAGGAATTTTGTCCTACTGAAGGAATTCCAACCTCCAGTATGAGTTCTTTAACGTGCACGTCGCATAATGACAGCACACGGGGCCACCGGCTTTACTTCCTCATCCGATGGAAGGTGGCATGCAAAGGTATTTGTTCCCTGCCTAAAATACCAGGACAGTCGATTTTAGCCCGAGCCGGGATTCGATCCCGGGCCTCCAGCGTAGATAGTAGCCGCTCTATCCTATACGCCATCGACCCCCTTAGTATCATTTCTTAATTTGTTATAAACAAAAAAAAACTCAAAAAATAGTGTTTTTTTTTTTCGTTCTTCGCTTGTAAAACCTGAACCGATGGAGCAATCTTGATGCTTTCAACAGACGAATTGTAGAGAATGAAAAGACGAAAAAATCGAACACTGCGCGGACTCGATTGAATTAATATTACGGAGGAAATTCGGAAAAACCGGAAAAAATCTGCGTTTTTTCAAAAATTCACGGCTCCGCCATTTTCAAAGCTGAGCGGAGTCTTTTCGCGTGAAAGTAGCGATTGATAGGTACTTTGTGTGTGGATAACCCAGGCGTTGTCTGATGACTAGCTTTTGCACAATTGCGATTTAAATATTTTTATGCAATATGGTTCGGGAGCCTGGATGCGTCGGAGGTGGTCCGATTTTAATTTTTTTACGTATTTCGAAAGTAGAAGTATTGTGCTACAAAACGTCTATTCTGGTTCTGCGTTAAAATGTTGCAAAATAGGCGAAAAATGCTTGTAAACATGACTAAAACTGCAGCGCGCTCCAAAACGGTCGAATAGTGGGGGTAGGCAACCGACGCGGGGAAGCGCGTATCTATAGTAATCCCAGCGCACTGCGCGTTTCCCCGAGTCGGCCGCCTACCCCACTACTCGACCGATTTGGATCGCGCGGCAGTTTTAGATCACGTTTGCAAGCATTTTTTACCAATTTCGCAATATTTTAATCCAAAATCAGAATAGTCGTTTTGTAGCACAATACTTCTACTTTCGACATACGTAAACAAAATTAAAATCGGACCACCTCCGACTCATCCAGGCTCGCCGAACCATAATGCATAAAAATATTCAAATCGCAATTGTGCAAAAACTAATCATGGAGCAACGCCTGGGTTGTCCAGTGTCCACGCTCAAAGTACCCATCAATCGCTACTTTCGCGCGAAAACTCTCATCTACAACTCTGAAAACGGCGGACTAATAAATTTTTGAAAAAAGGCAGGTTTTCTGGTTTTTCCGAATTTCCTCCGTTAATATTAATTCAATCGAGTCCGTGCAGGATGCGTTTTTTTCGTCCTTTCATTCTCTACAATTCGCCTGTTGAAAGCATCTTTTTGAAAGCGTTTTTTGTGGTTTTTTGTTTATAACAAATTACGAAAAGATATTTGTGAGTAGGAAACATATTACAAAACATCTATGGACTGTTCCACGTGACTTCGGACGGGCGGCTTCCTGCTAGTATTTTTTTCACACAAGAATCTTTATTGCCTGGTCTATATTAGCTATATTTATATATTACAGATACTATACAATACGTATCTTGTCTACGACTCACATATAATAATTTAATTTCATTGCGTATGACTATACCGGGCGATTCAATTTCGGGCCTCACCATGGGGATCTCGCTTATTAGTGGAGATAGAGCCTTTGTTTAAATTTGGAAAAGTTTTGTATTTTTGTGGTAATCAATTATCTGAAAAGATATTTGAGCTATCATTTTTCATTTTGAAGATATCCACACAAAACTGAAATGTTAAGATATCGTTTTTAATTTTTTATTCAAAACCAAATGTAGCTAGACATTTGAAACAAAAACATTCTAGAGGTACTTTTTAACATGGAATGCAGTGCCATTTTTTAATTTGAAATAGCATCAAAGATGGCGGCGTAACCATGGCCAACTTATGTTTTACTTATGGGCGCCATGTTGAATTTTGGCATTTCCCGATAGTCGTGTTTTTTCTCATTTCCGCAATGTATAACATGTTACCATTATTTTTTCAAATAATGGTGTGATAATCAAAAACCCTTTAGGTACTCAACTGGTGCTTGGTTACAGACCGCCGGAGTCATTGCCAAGCAACGCCAACAAAATGCACTTGGATCAAGCGGCGCTCCCAACGTTAGGTTGGCCATTAAACCAAATAAACCTTAATTGCGGTTGATTGTGGATGTAAAATTCCGTTTACCAAAAAAAAGCGTGATATAATAAGGGTTTATTATTGTTCTCTTAGAAATGTCGCTTCGTACAATATTCTTAACATAGGACGGAAATTTAACGGACCATGGATCGTTTAGTAAACCCTGCAATTCTTATAATCCTCATGGAAATGTTGAAACTGATCAAAGAGGTATTTTACAAATGGTAAACGTTAAATTACCATCATTTGCAGTGCTTCAACTACTGGTTTTTAGATAAATGACGATCCTCGCATTTCTAAGCGGGAAGCAGCCCTTAATTTGGAGTTGCCGCAAACAGGTGTTTGCAGACCATTACGAACAAAGAAATTGAAACCGTACAAACCCCACACAAGTCAAACTTTGCAATTGTACGAAATTATTTAAATCAGCAATTTCCAAATCGCTGGATTGGTGATTGGTGGATCCCCTGATTTAAGTCCCCTGGACAATTTTCTTTTGGGAACTGTGAATGACCAAATTTATCACGATACTCGCAGAAATATCGACGATCTGCGGGATCGAATAACAAATGCGGTCAATGCTAGTGCCTTCAAGAAAATAGCGGCCAATTTGAACATTTACTTAAAAAATAATCTTTATGTTATATAAGCTTGCTTCTTTTACAATCTGAATGTTTTTAATCCAAAGCACTCTTGGTCAGTCCGGCGCCGGCGGTCTGTAACCAAGCTGCAGTTGGTTACTTGATAAGCACGACAAACAACAAGAAAAAGAAGAACGTGTTTTTTTTTATTATTAAGCCATTGTTTTAAAGAATAATGCCAACATGTTATACATTTCGAAAATAAGAAAAACAGAACTATCGGAAATTGTCAAAATTCAATTAATCTCTTAACTATATCACGCGTTTCGTTATTGCTAAACGGCATTTTACATCCACAATCAACCACAATTACGGTTTATTTGGTTAAATGTCAAACCTAACGCTGAGGGCGCCGCTTGATCCAAGTGCATAGTGTCCCTGTTTTTATAGAGTACCGCAATTGGTTATGCCACTACTTGGACTCAAAATGGCTGCTAAGTATTGACAGCTGGCCTGATTGGAAAGTCAACATAACCTTACTATAGGCAAAACTGGGAGAGCTGAAGGTGATTCATCGCTTAAAATCGTATGAACCAAGATATGAACGTACCGCGTGAATTGGTTATTAGCTGTGTATATTAAGGTAGGCACTAGGTAGTTTGTTAAAGATTAATATTTAATTATTAAAAATACTGTCATTTAATTGTGATAATTGTCCTATCTAATTTATATATCCATCATTAGCATGTTTAACAGAAGCAAAGTGAAAACATACCAACGAAAACATCTTGTTCACATCACACGTTCGCGCTCGAATTGGAGGTTAGGTTGCTACCGCTGTCATTCGTTCTTATGGTTCTAAGAACAGACGTACTTTTTTGTCTTGCCCATTTAAATTATACAGCAGACGTATGAAAAGTATGCTATTTCGTTTTAACACGCGTCAATATATAGAAATATTCTGTAACGTATGTCTAAAATAACAGCTGAAATCTATGAGTAATCTTCAGCTCTCCCAGTTTTGCCTATATAACCTTTCGCCCATAAAAAATAGAGCCAAAATGGCGGGTATTGCAAGTGCATTTTGTTGGCGTTGCCCAGCAACGACTTCGGCGGTCTGTAACCAAGCTCCAGTTGGGTACCTGAAGGTTTTTGATTATTACACCATTATTTTAAAAAATAATGGTAACATGTTATACATAGCGGAAATGAAAAAACACGACAAAACCGTTGATTACCGTCAACTTAAATCAAGAATTTCCAGGCTTAATGAATCCCAGATGAACAAAACATTTGCGGAGAATGATGTTGTAGCATTGGAAGACTCTGAAATATCGGTGGTTGTAAACAAGAGTTTATCATTCGAATCTGATGGTTTTGACGATCTGAAGAAAGGACTGCTCACGATAAATAACGAATTGGCAAGTTTACTGACATCAGATTATTTAAATTTAACAAACAATGCAAGGATATGGTGGCGCCATCTATCTGGCAGAAGCAAATGTCTTTCGGGAACGAAAATGCATTTGATGCAAATAAAAGCAGATCACGCCTATTAATTCTTGGTGACAGTCAGTGTAGGAGCCTCTCATACAGGCTTCAGCAACGTGTTAAAAATTTGTACCAGGTCGAATGTATATTTAAACCCAATGCCACCTTTGAACAAGTCACCGAAAATGTCGATGGTCTAGGTCGGTCTCTGGGCGAAAGGGACGTGGTGGTGATCATAGCTGGTACAAATAATATACTTAATGGATCAAAGCTGGATAGGGACGCCGTATTGTCATCATTGGAAAGACTTCGACACACAAATACCATAATGGTATCGGTTCCTTATTTTAGTAGTGACTTATGCCTGAGGGATGCTATTTATCGTTTTAACTGTTTTCTGTATGATATAGTAGGGGAATGTGCTGAGGATAATGTTAGTTTTCTAGATGTTAACGAAGTCTTATCACAATTTGATGTATCACGGGGAGGGATTCATTTAACAGATAAGGGAAAGAGTAAATAATGTTCTTTAATTTCAAAATTGATTACTGGCACTGTACAAAGGAGTCAGTTTGGGTATATTAACTTTAACAACTTAAAATATGTGGTCACAAGTGATAGTAGTTCTGCTGCTGATCAGAACTACTAACATCCTAACATTAATTCCTAACATCAGCAGAACCAAAGACAATTTGTTTATGACCTACAACATACGAAGTTTACGTAATAAGACAGATCTATTGGACGTGTTTCTGTTGGATAGGGATTTTAAGTTTATTTGTTTAACTGAACATTGGCTTAAGTCAGATACAATTACAGTAGAAAAAATTACGAACTATGATGTATTGAACTACTATTGGCGTACTGAGAATAGGGGAGGGGAGTGCGCAATATACCAAAATAAGAACTTCAATATGAAGTCAAAAACTTTTAATGTAGAATGTATAGAACAACATTTTGAGTATTGTGGGGCTAGTTCTTGTTCAATCTGGACGTGTGTTATGTGTGTGTATATATCGCTCACCAACGGGTGATTTTTGGGTTTTTATTGATCTGTTGACTGAGTTGTTAGATGTTGTGTGTGCTAGATTTAACTACCTCGTGATCTGCGGCGATTTTAACGTAAATTTTAATCGGGTCTCTCGTGAAAGCAGAGACCTTACGTCGCTGTTAAACTCGTTTAGCTTGGATGCTTGTTTTAGAGAAGGTACAAGAATGGGCAACTGCATCGATAACGTTTTTTGCAGTCAGTTCCCAAATGGGATAGAGTCTTGGATTGAGGACCCTGGTCTTTCTGATCACGTTTCATTGATTTGTAGTTTAAGTGCCCTGCAGCCTAGCTTTGTGGGGGCAAAGTGTGGCCGGGTTTATGGCAGACAGAGTATAGAATCATTTTTGGCGGATTTGTCACGTGAGGCGTGGGTCGAGGTGTTCGAGATGAATGGTGACGTAAATCAGAAATATAAAGCATTTTACAATACGTTTAATTATTATTTTTAAAATAGATTTCCATTGAGAAAGATGCGTCGCCGGAAATCTGGTGGCTGTGAATGGTATACCGATAGTATTCATCATATGTCTGATAATCTCAAAAACATGTTTCAGGTGTGTAATTTAATAGATGAGCCCCACTGGTGGGTTGAGTACAAAGATAAAAAACAACAACTAAAGCAGGCAATTAAAAATGCAAAACTCCAGCTCAATAACACTAAAGTAATAATGTCCAAGAATAAATCTAAAACAGTATGGAGTATTATTAGGACTGAGACGTCGGCGGCTTGTGGTGGTCCCACTCGGTTAACCGATGACGATGGGTCGTGTGTCGATGACTCGCGGGAGGTCGCTGATAGGTTTCAGGGGAGTTTTTTTGATGTGGTTGCGCCGGGTGTGGGTTGTTGCACGACGACCGTGACCGAAGGGGTGAGCATGGTGCCGTCCATATATCTATACCCGGCTACGCGCCGGGAGGTTCGCGATGTGCTCTTGTCGATTCACCCTAAGTTTTCGTGTGGCGCGGACGGTATCCCACCATACATCATGAAATTGTCGGCTGATTGTATCTGTGAGGTGGTAGCTCACTTGGTAAACTGTATGTTGTCTGAGGGTGTCTTTCCGGAAGGGCTATAGCCGGCCATTATACTGCCAGTCCATAAAAGGGGAGACAAAGGTGTTGTTGGGAATTATAGGCCTGTGTCAATTCTGTCGGCGTTCTCAAAAATATTTGAGAGAATACTGCACAGAAGGTTATATGATTTTTTTGTGAGACACGATCTTATATCGTCTAGTCAGTATGGTTTTCTTCCGGGTTTGTCGTGCGAGTCAGCTCTTTTTGGGGCGGTATCAAGAATTCTTTCGAACATCGACAAACATCGTTGCGTGGCGGCGGTATTTTTTGATTTGTCAAGCGCTTTCGACACTATACCGCATGATCGTTTGTTCACTAAGCTACAATTATTGGGGATTAGGGGAGTTGCTTTGGAACTCTTGCGGTCATATTTTCGGGACAGGGAACAGACGGTGAGCGTAGATGGTGTACTCAGCTCAAGCTCGTCCATATTAAAGTCTGGAGTGCCACAAGGGTCAATTTTGGGGCCTCTTTTATTTTTGATGTACATGAACGATCTCCAACGGTGTGTGGGCGTAGCAGATTTATACCAGTTCGCGGATGACACTAGTCTTTCACATACGGATTTTGCCGGTCTCACATGTCTTGAAAATGAGACAATCCAGAAGATGAGCCGGTGGTGTGAAATGAATGGTATGAGGCTAAATCACAAGAAGACGGCATTATTGCATCTTTCGCTGGAGGCGCCGGATAGGTCATTACTGGTTAGAGAATCCGGGAAGTCAATCCCGTTGGACTCTTCTACTAAGTTTCTGGGTGTTTATCTCCAGAGCAATTTGAAGTGGGATGAGCACATAAATTTTACAGTTAAAAAATTGAATAGAGCATACTACTGTATGTATAGACTTAGAGATACTGCTGTCATGGACACCTTACGGACTTACTATTACGCACACGTAGAATCGATTTTAGCATATGGTATTATTTTATGGGGTTCATCAGCACGTAATGATTCACTGTTCCGCCTGCAAAAAAGATTTTTGAGATGTATGCTCCGTCTGAGCTACAGAGAGTCCTGCAGTGATCATTTTAGGGAACAATCTATATTAACACTTCCTTGCCTGTATATATACAGACTATTGAGCTGCTATCGGAGGAACAGGAGTAGTTTTGTGAGGAACGGGGATATATCTCTTTCAATGACCACTCGAGGCGCCTCACGCCTAGCAGTCTCACGTCACACGTCCACAGCCTATGAAAACGGCCCGCAGTACGCAATAATTAGAACTGTCAATGTCCTGCTTGCCCATTCTTTTTACACTTTAGAGGAGTAAATGACGGCCCATTATTGAATGTTTGTTTTTTTAAATGTTTGTTTTTAAGGTGTGTTTCTTCTTTTTTTCTGTATACACTTGACAATTGTCTATATCTTGTAAAGGGATCAAGCGACAAATAAACGATTATTATTATTATTATTATTATTATTAATCACCCGGTATAATCCCCATCATGATACAAGCCAATGATAAATAAATAAATAAATAAATGATCATAATGACGCTAGCGTTGTACAATAATGTCAGTTCGTTCTAATATTTTATATTATTTATTTTATTTTTTATATTATTTGAACGAACTGTCATTATTATACAGCTCTAGTGTCAAAGTCTTTCAAAATCTACGTGAATGACAGTTATGTGACAGTTCGCCTCGACGTCATTGACATATACATTTAAAATATTTGATATAAGATGGAATTTATGAATCGTAGATAAAACGTCGTATTCGACTCGCACACAACGGACATAAATCGCGAGCATGAAGTTTAAACGCGACCCGTTTAATTTAGGCAAGGCAATTTAATTTGCTACGTCGAAATCAAAGATGACATTAATGTGAGATGACTAACGTACTAACATTGACTAACATGACATTACAAAGCCCAGATTAATTAGTGCAAATCTGAGTGTGCCCGTTTATGCTCGCGTTAGTACGTGTCGCAGTAATATTGCAACAAATGGAAAGCTTTGTTACTATTGGTTCCTATTTCTATTGATTTCTCAGAAAGTGTCGTCATTCTTTATCCAAGTTGCTGGATCGTCGAAAACTGATTCTGCAACCAGACAGCAACCATCAGATTATACAATTTATGAACTGTAGCAGAGTAGTTAAAAAACTTGTGTTGTTTTCTATACTACCGAAAAAAGATTATATAGAAATGTTGTTTAGATTTAACTGTCATTATTATACAACGCTAGTGTCATTATAATCATTGAAGCGTATAATGATGGGGTGCATCTGGTTGCATACGTATCTATGACTATATGATATAGTCATAGATACGTATGCAATGAACTTATTATAAGTGAGTAGTAGATAAAAATTATTAACAATGCAATAAATAAATAAGGAAGTTCGATGCGCAAAGCATGGGTGCCGTGTGAGGTAATACAATTAAGCTTTTTACAGCAAGGTAGAATTATTTTGATTTTTTTTACGATACGATATGTGATATTTTTTGTATGCTTGCATTTTTTATATCCGGTACGATTTATTGGGAAAACAATCAAATAAAAATGATTGATCATGAAATTTTACCATGATGTTCTGGCTACTGATTATACACAATGCAATACATAATTGACATTTCCAAGAACAGCAGCGCTAAATTTCCAATTTCTTACATTATTTTCCGGACTGTTGGAAGTAGATCGTGTGGTACGTAAATTATTTTACTTGGAGTTGCTAGAAATTTTAACCCATGGAATTCTGTATTTCTGTACAAAGCATTAATATAATGGGCTGGTCCGGTGTAAATAACAGCGAGTACTTTCAAAATTTCCATGGAACACGTTTTTAATGAAAGGTATGCTCATATTTATTTCTTGGGAAGCTTAAATACGTTCGAGCACGCCAGATGAGGTGAATGCTAACTTTTTTAAATAATATTCTTTTGTGACCGTAGCAATCAATCGTATCTCTCGTGTTATTGGAAATTTACAAATTTGTATTTTTTTTTTTGTTTAGCTGACAAGAATCTTAGCTAAGACCAACCAGGTACTTTTTTAACAAAAGCAGTAGATACACAATTCAAAAGAATAGCTAGTCAATTTACTTTTTTACTTATGACATCACACATTTTATTTGTAATGGCGAGAGGTATGTTTATTAGTGATTTTGTGTGCTCTTTCAATGCGATATTGGATAAAATGCAACTGAACATTGGTAATAAAAAGGAGCACGTATTTTGTGACTGAAATGCAAATGTAAGTGTTCTAAAGATTTATTTATATTTGCTCAGCGATGTATCCTGTAATCTTGAGTAAATTAGTAGGCATCTGAAGGCATTAAACATATGATTTGATCTATATAAATTACTCAAACAAATGTGGAACGAAATATTTTTTATATGGGCTAATATGAAGCCCATTTGAAATATTATATGTTTTACTTGTTACCCGCGAATTCATTGGCACAAAAAATATACTGACATAATGTAATTTGTAATACAGAAAGTATGTACATTGGTTCTGGATGGCTTTTAAAATGCGAAATAGGAATTAAGTGATATTATGTCTACATCAAACGTCAAATGGCTCGTCGATAATAGTTCAGAAACTTACTATTTTCCAGTCCGGCACAACTTTGTTAAAATCAGTTAAAATCAGGCGCGAATTATGATTATTATGCATCTGTAGCATACTCATACGCATTTGTAGAACGTCTTAAGTTGCCCGGATTCCAGCAATGCGAGATGTAATGAAGAAAACAACAGAAAACCATCAACATGAATTGGTCCATCAACTCCTCTGTTTCAAAAAGGATAGACGCTAGACGTCTGAAAAGCGGTGTTAATAGTCACCCTTGAAACAAAGTGTAAGTGTCGAAAGGGCCATTTGGTTTTTACTGAAACTCAGGCGCCGCGATCGATATAGTGTTGGGTCATTAAGAGTAGGAACCTAGCTGCAAATTTATATACGAAACACTATAGCAGCGGCGGGAAGTGGAAATCGGGCACAAAAAGTTCGAATTAAATTGTTCCTCTGAAAAATTACGACCTGTTAGTAATTAGATCTCGTGCATCCATTCGGTACAAGGAAATTCGAAGACGACGGTCTGGAGTTGCTGCAGGATGAAAGGAAATTAGATGCCATGGAAGTGAACAGAGGAAGTCGACACCCAGTGTCGTTTAAAATCGCAAACTTTGTGCTTATATTCCAGCGACGGAAACATAAGGGATTGCTGTAATTGATACCACCGTGTCCTCGAAACAGAAGACTTTAACCGTTCGTTCCTATAACTTGCCAAAAGTTGGGTCAAGGAATCTTTGCGTGTTGTCAAAAGTGGTACAATCATTTCTTTTCACTCAGCCAGTGGCAAAGATAAACAAATTTTTCCTAGGGGTAAACAAGGCCTGTCATTCTACACAAAATAATGTTTGAACATTTATATAATTGTAATATTAAATATAATTATGGTACTCCGATACGAGAAAGTGCTAATTGAAATAAATACTAGGTAAAATTTGCCCGGAGAAACTATGGAAGTTCATTGGCTTTTTAAAGTGCAAACTACTAGGTGTGACAGTACCCCTGAAAGCGACACCACTGGAGTTAGGAACTACACAATAACCTGCTTACTATAGTGCTGTCTATGTTCTACATACTAGTATCTACACTAGTATACGAGGACGTGTGTCTTAGCCAGAGAAGACGTACGTCCAACATTAATGTCAGTCATTTCACATGTCGTAGAAAGAGTTAACGCATGATAATCACATCGTAACTGGCTTACGTCGTCGCTTACTATCGGAAAAGAACTACTGCTTATATATTAGTTATAATGGATGCTTAACCCTAGGTTTTCGTCGAAGGCGATAGAAATAAGAAACCCCACAGTGGACTGTATTCGCAAGACAATTAGCACATAACAAACAAGTATGTAATGATAATGACAGACGATCGAAACGTCCGATTCCAACGTAGAGAGATAATATTTCAAATTAAATATCAAATACTAAACTAATAACATACCAACTAGACAAAGTTACAACAATACTAAACAACCAAGTAGACCAGATGTCTATCACTACTGAGAAATGCTCAATCACGAGCACAACGAGACAACTTCCTCTCACGAATATTTTTAAGCGAATGATTCGGCCGGAAAATCACCTAGACCAGCTGTCTCCCTTAAAATCCCTTCCAATGTCAACCAGGGTCAACTATATACCCGGCACAGCTGGTCTAACAAAAAATGACTAGGCTGAAATAGATTTTCAAATACAGGGTCTCCCACGACGAGCTGCCATTAGAAGTATATGGGGAACCAAATTATATGAAAGATTGAAAATTTGTGGAAATATATTGTTGGGCACGATCGTCTCAACTAAAATATTTTGTGTTTTTCCTCACTTCCGGTTATACCGGAAATGAAGTCAACTTATATATTTCAAATGGATTTTATCGCATTTTTGAAATCTTTATTGAATGTTCAATTTTATGTTAGATTCCCTATACCTAACGTGTGTTATTTTAAGATGTTCATATGTTTCATTAAAAAATGCAGCTGCACGGTTACTTTCAATTACTTATAAATTATCTCCTGTGACCGTTGGAAAAAAGTTGTCCGGCAAAATTGTTGTGAATATAACATATTATCGATACAGTGGTAGAACTCTTGTAAAAGTTATACAGGCTGTTCAAATTAAACGATCAAAGTTGAATTCGAGAAAAGTACTAATAGTCGATATTTTCAAATGGCAACCATCTGAATACATTTCTCAATTCTACATTAACTTTGTGTACAATGTCCTATACCTAAAATGTACTTGTACCTACTGACATCACAGTAGAAATTGCAAACAACTGAACAAATTGGAATAAACAGAACTCATTTTTCAATTAATTTAGTATTTATAAAATTATAATTCTACAATAATTCACAATAATTTAAAAAAACAAAATCGTAAAGTACAGGGTCCGGCAGTGAAACGAAAAGATTTGAGGTAGGGTTTGCAGCGCGCCGCCAAGTGGTGGGGGAGAAAGAAGCCGACTTGCCAAGACCTGCATGAGTAGCCATTTTGTTTACAATGGAGCGTTGGACGGGTGCGCATCGCGGTTACGCAGTTAAAACCTATTTTAAAAATGGTGGGAGTTTAGTGGAAACGCGTCGTAACTTTCGACGGCATTTTAACATACCGCGCAACCATCCTGTTCCGTCAGATAAAGGGATAAAAAAAATGGGCAAACAACCTCGAACAAACAGGATCGACGTCTAAAAAAAGGGGTGGTAGTGACGAAACAGTTCGAACCCATGAAAATATCGAACGTGTTCGACAAGCAATGTTAAGAAGTCAACGCCGCCCGGCCATCCGTCACGCCACACGTTTTGGAATAAGTGACAGATCGATAAGAAGGATTCTCCATAAGGATCTTAGATATCACCCTAACAAATTACAGCTTGTTGAAATGTTGTTAAATGTTGTTAAAATTCCGTCGAAAGTTACGACGCGTTTGCACTAAACTCCCACAATTTTTAAAATAGGTTTTAGCTGCGTAACCGCGAGGCGCTCCCGTCCAACGCTCCATTGTAAACAAAATGGCTACTCATGCAGGTCTTGGCAAGTCGGCTACTTTCTCCCCCACGACTTCGCGGCGCGCTGCAAACCCTACCTAAAATCTTTCCGTTTCACTGTCGGGCCCTGTATATTAAAGAAACTGCTGAATTCTATTTCATTAACTGCGCAAAAACGTTGCCGTTTTCCGCTAAGCATGCTTCAATTCTTTTTAGCCCAATAACTGATAGGGAGAAAATGAAAGGTAGAGTTCGAGCTGGTTTCAAAGGGTTATGTGCTAACTCTATCAGGGACTCCACCAACAATAATATACTAAAATGAATTGAAGCATGTTTTGCGGAAAACGACAACGTTTTTAAATAGTCACTGAAATAGACTGTTTTTACGATTTTGTTTTATTTTTAGTGTTGTATTTTAATGTACGCTTATAATTATATAAATACTAAATTAATTATAATGAAAAATGAGCTAAAAAACTTCTTTAATAAGGTTCTGTTTATTCCAAATTGTTCGGTTGTTTTCAAACGTAATCTAGATTTGGCAATATGTGCATTTTTTACTGTGATGTTTAAAAATCGATTTAAGTAGGTACAAGTACATGTAAGCTATAGGACTTTGTACACAAAGTTGAACTAAAATTTGCCATAGAATTGAGAAACGTATTCATATGTTAGGGGTGCCATTTGTAAAAATCAACTTTTAGTACTTTTCTCGAATACAACTTTGATCTTATAATTTGAACACCCTGTATAAGTTTTAGAATAGTTTCACCGATGTGTCGATAATACGTTACCTTCACAACAATTTTGCTGAACAACTTCTTTTAAACGGTCACAGGGGATAATTTATAAGTTGTTGAAAGTAACCGTGCAGCTGTCATTTTTTACTGAAAAAAATATCTCAACAATGACACATGTTAGGTTGGTAATGTAACATAAATTTGATCTAAAATTTAATGAATATTTCAAAAATGCGATAAAATATAGATGTTCTATTTGAAATATAGAAGTTGACATCATTTCCGGTGTAACCGGAAGTAACCGAAAACTCAAAATATTTTAGTTGAGACGATCGTGTCCAACAGTATAAGTCCACAAATTTTCAATCTCTCATTTCATTTGGTTCTCCATATACTTCTAATTGCAGGTCGTCGTGGGAGACCCTGTATAAGAAATCAAATATAAAATTTAGACCAATATCTAATTAATGGCTTAATCACTAGTTCTTTCTTAAATAGAGTATTTTACTGACTTGTGTTTTACTGATACATTTCACATACAAATGCAATTTTACAATTACTGAGGAAGATATGCCCATATGAAAAGCTACGCAGAAGCTGTAATGATATCGGAGTGCAAAAAGTCTTAAAAAATTTCGATATGAACTGCGAAAATACTGAATCTAGCTTAAAAGATGTATGTGACATTATTGTATTAATTTTTGGGGAGATACAACTCATATGTGGAACAAAAATCTTAACCATTTTTTTAATACCTTGCAGTTAAATATTAATTAGTTTTAAGCCCCATGTTTTCATAGTAGTAACGTCTGTAGTAAGTCTGTAGTAACTGCAACTAATCTCAAGGTTTGGCAACATTGTTCAAGTAGTAAATTGGTTTTCAATCCTGGTTTTCAATCCTAATAACTCAAATCAAGAAATTAGCGTATGATTTTTTTACTGATGGGTCTGTGAAACATTATGCAGGGGTCGCACCATTTGGCGTCTATGCCGTTTTCGGGATTATGCTTCAATTTTTGCAATTGAGATTTATGCTATTTAAGGGGCTTTTAAATTTGCTGTAGATAATTATATAAATAAATAGATTATTATCACGGATTGTGTGTTCATAGATCCAGGGAAATTATGTGGAAACATGACTGTGCGGGTGGTTATTTAAGAGTATACTGGATCCCTAGTAACAGTGGAATCCCTGGCAATGAGAGGGCTGATTTTCTGGGTGGAGACTTACATAATGATTCTTTTTTACGACGAAAAACTACGGTTTGGAATGTTTTTCGTTTCTACGTAAGGAATCAGTGGCAAGATGGGACTGGTGCTCTTCTTCCTCTCGGAAGGGGAAACAATCTTATTTCCTAAAGTCCAAAGTTATAAGATGAGTTATTATAAGAAAAATATCAAAAGGCAACAATAATACTACCAGGAGGGGCGGTGTTATATTGAAGACTTAATTAAATTTAGGGGGGGGGGGGGTTGGTGGGTTGGAGGCAAGCGCCATTCAACCATTATTTATATGAAATCGGGTTAATTGAGAGCCGTGCATTGTCGTAATCTCATTCCGGAGTTTGTTATAATAATTTGTTATATCGTTATACCCAGGGCCGCGTTTACCAGTAGGCAAAAGAGACATGTGTCTAGGGCCCGGCGGAAAGAGACCCGTAAGTGGCTATTTGTATAATAAATAAATCGACTTTGAATTAGAATTCGAAGTTATAGATAACTTTAGAAAAGATATATGATATATTATATATAACAAAAATACTTTCTACCAATAATAATACCATTTATTACAACCCATATCGATTCTTCGGGGCCGCGTTCAGAAATAGGTCCGGAAGTCGGCGTCCCTCTATGAATCATTTCGGTGATCTCAGTGGTTTTTTTTTCGTGGATTATTTTTCCAATGTTTTTTGTGAGGAACCTCCAGAACATCTTATTTTTGAGAAAAATAAGCTAAATATTTAAACAAAGAGTAATTTTGTTGTTTGTTTTTGTTTTGATAAGTTCTCGGAATTATTTTTATATTATTGCTACAATTATGGTTTGCATAAGGGGTTGAGTGTAAGAATAAGGCAATTTGGAAACAAGTGTGCTGAACTGCGCCCTAAATATAAATAATATTTTGTTGCAATTAATATTGTCTTATTTTAATAAAGGAATTATTTATTTATTTAATTATTTATTTATCTGTTAAATCCTGGCTAACTAGTTTTATTTTAACGCAGACACGACTGATATCAATCAAATAGATTCTGATGCAACTAAACTATTAATGTTATATATTGTATGATAAAGTCATGTGCCTGGCCACATCAGATTTTTTAAGATAGCACGAATGCTAATACTAAGGAGAAAAAAAATAAGAACGTTTTAGGTTTTTAAAATAACATATTTTCATTAAAATGTTAATTACCTACTTAAAAAGTGCGGCTTTTATATCTTTGGGAATATGTTTATTATTGGTCTTATATCATAACGATATGTAGGTTGAGGCGCCCAGAATTTCAGGTGTGCCTAGGGCCACTAAAAGCCTAGACGCGGCCTAGGTTATACCGTATATATCGTACTATTATTATGTAACCTTTTGATATTTTTCTTACAATAACTCCACTTATAATGTGTTATTCTAATTCCTATAATATGTAACACTTTTCACTGTTTAATTCAACAATATTATAACTCAAAGAATAGTAGCTTGGTTGCTAATATCACACTTGTTGATGTCACACGCATACATATATACATATATACTCGTTGTGATAAGTTCGGCAGCGTTTCAACACCTGTAGCTCTCGGGGAATCTTAGTTTTTAATGTCATTTCGACAAATTTTCTACTTTTAATCTTCAATTACAAAAGCATCATCATCATTTAACAACTTTTCATATGAATAATTTAATAATTTAAGTGATATTATATAATATCACTTAAATTAAATAATTTCATATAATGTTTGAACATCTTCCAATATTTTTATAATGTGATTAACGGTAAGTCACAACGAATTTTCTAACCTCTAAATATCACTTGTACAAATTCTTAAGATCTGAAGATGTTGGCTAGGGTAAATAATTAACATCGAAGGCATATTAGAGAAGCTATTGAAATTTCCAAACATCCTGTCAACAATAGCGAGGACGGCACTGACGTTAGGAGGGTTTGGAAATCAATCGTAACGCGGACAGGTGGAAAAACACATGGGAGCAGCAGCTCCAGATGTGCGTAGTGAGGTGTAAATTTAGGTATGTAAGGGAGATTTCTTCGGTAGGTCTTCAGTATTCAGTTAGCTCTGAAGAAGCGAGCAACACGGTTCGCGAAACGTCAACATTTACAATACTTGACACACGGCTTAACCCGGAAGCAGATTATTTTCTAAATGATTCTGGCCGTGAAAGTCTACGTACTTACTGTATTAATTCTAGTTTTATATTAAGTGTAGCTGGTTTGAAGATGGGTGTAAAAACCCAAAATAATAAATAACCAAAGAATAGGTATAATCAAATAGTTTACAGAAGAAATCTTGTTTTAATTATTAAATATTCACCAACAACGACAAACTAATGAATGCATTTATTGAGAATATTCACCAAGTAATAAACTATATACAAATAGTACGATCAATTGCTTTTGGCGCAGTATTGGTTTATTTGAAAACTGAGTGCAGTCCCCCAGAGTGACATAGGTACATGAACAAATAGTGAGCTATTGATTGTACATGATTTCAATATGTAGTTACATTTAAATCATGGATATTCTGATCGCACTTGACAAACAATCTGAAACAATTGATATCGAAAAAAAAATTAATTTGATTGTAAATCATTGATAAATTTTATTGTAATTTAAAACACGTAATTAACAAAGTGATGACATTTTGGCATTATAAAATTGTTATTTCCAGTTATTTGCTTGTTCATTTCTTTTTTAAATAATAGCTTAACGTGGAGCGTAATATTACAATTTAAATGCACATACATTGACATAATTGTAATTATATCCTTTCTGTATGCATTAAAAATAAACATTTATCCTGACAGCCTACACGGCTTCATCGTTGTTAATTGGATAATATGATAACATCATATTATTATCATAATTGGATAATATCATACCATTTATTATCGAAAATCAATAACGATTTACTGTTTTCCCATTTCGTTGGATTAGAGTAAGGCAAACCGTTCTTGCCACACTTACTAAAATTAGGATTAATTTTACGAAAACAATTATCAGAATGTTATTCAAGAACTTCAGAAGCTTAATACACAGGTAAACAATCGACAGCTACTTTTTAACAAGGAATGCAGTGTTATTTTTTAATTGGTTATAACATCAAAGATGACAGCGTAAACCAAAAGTTCTTTTTAATTTATATTCACTATATCGTATATCTATTATAACTAGTTTTCGTGATATTTTAATTTAAAGAGTACTATTTAGTATCTTAATATTTATTGCTCTGTACACAGTGTGCTGGGTAGCACGATGTAAACTATTTAAAAGGTTATAGAAAAAGCCATTTGGAAACTATTTATCATGATTTATCCATATAAAGAATATTACGGTTATAAAGGTATTACACAATTTTATAAATATGTTTTGCAATTTTTACAAACAGCGAGCGAACCCGAAGACCTAGTAACTTCAGTTGGACTCCGAAGTAAACCACCAACAGTGTACTTTTAGGGGGACTATCGAAAAAAATGTTCACTGTGGTAAAATTGTGCGGTGATATTTCATTGTAATGGTATGTGCGCGGATACACAAAAACAAACAGAAACGCTAAAATATGTCTTAATGAGGTACGTTTGAGAACGGATTTGTATTCAGTATAAAAAAACAACCAAACATATGTACTTAAGAGACAATTCAAAATTCGGATAATATGAATAATAGTATGAGTAATATTGATAATGTGAATGGAAAGTGAGTTATTTGGAAGTGTTTTTGATTGTTTATTTTTGCTATGAACGAAAATCTCAATCTAAAGATGCCTATCAGTTTGCTTTTGTTGCATATTTGGTTTTTGTGTGTGAGCATATAATACACATCAAAGAAAATCTGATTTTCAACACTTAGAAGTCTACAAATTTTCACGATAGTTAACCTAAAAGTACAGGGTTTACGGTATACTTTAGCAGAAATTTGAAATTTTTAAATCCTGTGTTCGGTTGCCATACGATAAGCGGCAACACATACTGACAAAAACATACTTACAAAATTTCATATAAAATTGTTAATATGTTGATAACGGTATTACTTTGTATTAGTATCAAGCTGGTTAAATCATTTCTAAATTATCTCTTCTATCGCCATTTGAACACTTTATATCAAACTACCAAATACCTTAGTCACAGCAATATTAAAATTTACAATTGCATTACATTTTCTTTAAATTGCTAATATTACCAAAAATAGTAACATTTGGTTTATGACATACTAGATGGAAATTGGAGCGAAATAAAGAGTTATTACAGCCAACCCATATTATACAGGAAGTTCCATTTAAAAAACTCCAGAAAAAGCCATTTGAAAAACATCAAAATTTACTAAGTTCAATGAACAGCCTGTATAGTATATCTAATATCTTTGGATACTATCATCTACCTACTGGCTTTGACTATTGTCTCACATAATTTAAAGGTAAAATCGGCAAAAATGTCGTTTTTACATTTTTAAAAAGATCCTGCAACGGACATATTTTGGAAAAACAGTTGAATATCTCTGGAACTATTAACGCTGTGACTTAGCAGCATACACGGTTGGATAAACAAATTTAGTAGTATTCATAATATAATATTATATACAGCCTGTATAAATCAAAATTATTTGACGTTATAGATAATGGCGAGTCAAACAACTTTTGTATATAATATTTTTTCTTTCTCAAATGATTTGTTAACTATCGACCGCGAGGATACTAATAACTCAGCCTGTATATCACATCCTGGCTTTTGTGAAAATGCGCTCACTTAGTATTCATGTCTGTAATTTGTTCGGTAAAACTTCTATGCAATCCGTTGCGTTTGTTCAGTTGCCAGAGGAATTACGTTACAGTTACGTGTCCCCATATATCGCAAAAAGAGGATAATCAAACTAACTGTAAAATGGTTGTTGGCTTAGTGGACCGTTATTACATTTTACCAACCAACCTTAATTTGCATAAATTATATTCATTTACGTTCCATACAGAAGTAACTTTACGTAAACGCGCCGCAAAACTTGCCGCCGGAACTTTTGCAATTTGTTACTGTTACACTACGGATTTAATTAGTATCCTTGTGCGCTTTCTGTTACTACGACGTAATATTCAGATATTTATTAGCTTAGTCGGATGGTAGTAAATTATTACTGCAGCCATTAAACACATAATATATAATTTATCCCCGTTTAATTTATGTTGGCAGCTTAATTAATGGTAATACTATAGCTTGCTTAATGTTTGTTCATCGCATTAGATGTGGGAGATGCACAGGAAACATTTCTATCAGATATATAGCCAACAAAACATAATATTACCGACGATCAATTTTGGTGGATGAGCCAGATAACTTTTCGCAGATATGTATGCTCAAAATCTACAACCAGTGGAAGAGTGTTTCACTTACGTCACACATGAAAACGTTTTCGTTATAAAATAAATAAAATAAAATATAGTCAAATCACTTTGTACAAAGTTATGTCACATAATACATCTACATCTTCTTAGTTCAGGAAGACAGAAGTGAATATAGTTCCCATTCGGCTAGGCGTCCTTGGCAGCATCGAGGTGAACTCTTCCTTACTATATGGGGAGATTTCACGAAGATTTATCTTTAGGGTCGATTTGAATTGCTTGAGAGGCTTTAGTTTCCATTCTGTTGGAAGTTTGTTGTACGTATTCAGTTGGGCAGCGTGGTATGCTGTTGTTGTTAGTCGTGCGACATTGCTTGTCAGCAGGTCTTTGGTTCGTGTTGGATAAACGTGGTGGTCACGTTGCTTGGGAAGTGAACCGCTGTTTTTGTGTAGCGCTGTTAGGCATAGTAAGAGGTGAAAAGTATGGACTGTAAGAATGTTATGTTGACGGAACAATGGCTTACAGTGTGTTGTCGGAGTTGCACTGGTGAGAGCTTTCACAGCTCTTTTCTGAAGTCTTAGGATTGCTGCGGCGTGCGTGCTGTGGCCCCAGATCGCCAACGCATAGGCCATTCTTGAGTGAAAAACTGAGAAGTAGGCAACTTTTGCGGCGTCATATCAAGACGTATTCTCTATTCTTCGTATTGCATAGATGGCCTTTGCTATCTATGCCCGAGTGTCTTGATATGTTCGTTCCATGTTAGTCGTGGATCGATGTGCAGCCCCAGAAAACACACCGCTGGTTCCTGTTGCTCCCATCTGTCTATTTGGAAAGTTATTTGTTCTGTTTTTTGCTCGTTGAGAGAGAGTGTATTCAGGGAGAACCATCTTTCTTAGCATGTTTGTTTGCAGTTCTGACCTATTGTGCTCCGCTGTTGTATCGTCTGCGTAGATTATTGTGGCACAGTTTAGACATGCTGGCAGGTCATTGATGTAGAGAGTGAGGAATACGCCACCCAGCAGGCTTCCTTGTGGGACTCCAACAGTTGACTCTCGGAAAGTGCTTGCTGTTCCGTTAGCAGCTACTTGTTGAATTCTGTCCGTGAGGTAGGATTTTATTAGGTCCAGTGCTATTCCTCGGAGGCCGTATTGCTCAATCTTTGTAAGGAAAGCAGGATGCGGTATTGAGTCAAACGCTCGACTTAGGTCACAGAGATGGGCCACACATTTATTTCGTTGCTCGAGGTTGTCAGGAGTTTGTGCTTGTTGATATGTCCGTTGAGTGTTCTGAGTACAATTTCCTGAAGGATTTTTGAAATTGTTGGTATTGCGACAGGACGGTAGCTTTGACATTCCTTTACATTACCCTTCTTCTTTATTCGGGTCACTCTTGCCACTTTCAGTTTATCAAGGAAGATGCCTTGTGTAATACACTTGCTGAAGATGTCTGCAAGACATTACCCATTTAAATAGAAATTCAATGTGAATCATTAAGCAATTCTAACGCCTCTGCACGACTTATCATCTAAAATTATTGCATGTAACCGTTTATTGAGTAGGTACCTAATCCTAAATCAATGATACCTCTATTGAATTGCAATAGTTAATCGCAAAATTAGCAAAACCATCCAGTTTTGCTGTAGTAACATCAACGGGTGAGCTATAGTTAAAAGCTGTCCAAAAAGTCCAGTAAAAGCAACCGCGCAAAAGCATTGACCATTGTTGTTGTACAGAATTATAAATAACGATAAGGATGTTATTTACACATTTACGCTTTTATCTCTTATTATATATTCTCTTATTATTTAATAGTAGGTCAAATTATAAAACAGTATTTTTTTTAAATTTCGATGCGCAGCCGCGTTATCTGAGTGAATGTTTAGCCAACTAAATGCGATCTGAAAGAGTAACTATCAAACCATCCAATAGAATGGTTTAACACTGGTCATAAATCATGCTGTCATAATTATGAACACGGATAGTTATTAATAATTAATAATTATTAACACATCAAATTTCTTCAACCCTTTCTTTACACATTGTTTCTTCTTATTTCAAAATTCTTCTACAATTTACAAATTTACCTTTTTCTGATTCGCTATTGTACTATCATACTTACATACTTTAATTATACTGTGCAAGAAATGATCAACATCCATGTTAACACGTTCTTTCTCAATTAAATTTGCATTCAACATTTATTTCAGCTTCACAGAATGTCGATTAGGGGCTTTCTTTAAATTACCTTAAATTACTACCGCTCTTCAGTTAATGTTTAATTTCCAACTAGGTAACTCGTTGGTTGTTGATTTTATCATTTTTACAATAGGATGCCTATAATATACGAAGAACTGTTTTGTCTCGAACATATTACAAATTCTGTTTCGGTATTCATACTGTACTACTATTTATGATGGCTACATTATTAATATGATAAATAATAATCAATCCATAAAATAAGTGACTTACTTAAACGTTCTTGTACTCCTTTCACCCTAAGGTTGCAGAAGGTTGCTAGGGTGGCTTCTTTTCCAAAACATTTTTCGGATTAACGCAGGTTTTTCCCAAGTTTACACCGGTATTATTTTTTCTGATCTGACACTGTCTTTTCAGCCATGTTTTCTGTAAATGGGATTTAAACGCACATTCTCTCCTCACCATCAAAATCATACAGTGCTCTGCAGATGGCTAGAACATCCTGATGACTTTTTATCATAAAACGTATGTTTGAATACACTATTTGTGACAAAATTTGCGAAAGCCATAATTTGGGTTAAAACAGTGAAAATTCTGGTCTAAGATTATTGTGCAAGCGGCAATAAAAGCTGCAGGCGGTATGAGATGAAAACTTTTTTGGGGTCAGCCATTTTTATCCGACAGAAAAGTTGAAACACAAAATCTCCTTCATCTGGAAAATCTCTCTTCTTCAGTCACCGTAAGAGCGCCTTTCAGCTTCTCTCAAGTTGGTCATGTCAACTTCTTGGCCAAGGAGATATTTCGATCTTATTTTATTCCCATATCTTATCCAGTTTAACAGCTTCTTCTCTGAGTTTGGCGGAACTTTACCATGGAATACTGATACTTTGAGGTGAGATATTCCCAGAAGATATTGGCCTTTTCAGCGTAAGCATCCAAAGAGAAGAAATGAATGTGAAGCTGCAACATAATACAATACATCATGTCTTTGTTATGAGATTGGTACGAAATGTTAGTCGATTACTTACTAATATATTCCGCATATGTCTAATATTTCAATTCAATTATAATTATCGACTAAAATGTTACGGCATAACTCCAATTTCTATAAATAGGAAGTATGATAGAACAATTTTCTGAAAAATTTGGCAACTACTTTACTCCGATAAACATCATCAGAAAGGAAACTTTGATAATATATTCATGTAATTTTAAAGTTATCACTTTGTTCATTACATTTTGCGCTTGTTGATGTTTCGGTCTTGTCAAACTTTAACAGTTTCCGTAAATACCCCGCCAATTCTTAGGACTAACAAGACGGTCTACATAATTTATGGAAAACCTCGAATGGTGCAGAAGCGATATTATAAAAAAAGATTATGAATTTGCATGGGAAGTACTTGGAGATTTTTATATTTTTCACTAAATAAACAACGTAATAAATAAATAGGAATACTGCAGAGTAGTTTTATATAAGGCCACTACTTTTATTAAAAATAATTTGTTATTATTATTGGACAGTGGAATAACTGTGACTGATCGCTAGGGAAGTGCAGTTCCGATACTTTTGAGTAACGAATTAATTCCCGCACTTTATAATCGAGTATTCGTTACTTTGTATTAGTTACTTAAACTGATACTAATATTTTGCAAGTTAGCAATCCTACATAAAATATAGCTAACTAACACCTTTAACATTTCACCTGCTTTACATTCGAACCAAATTGTTTCCGTATCGTATCGGATACAAATTACTGAGCACGGACATAAGATTTTCTTATGTTTAAAAATGTCCAAAACTCGCCGCGCCGCCGGCGCCGGCCGCTTTTACTATCTAATTTATTTGTAAACGCGCCGCAACCAGTCGTTCACGTACGACTGGTTGCTGCCTTCTGATCTCAGGCTGTTCGGTGCCGCCTGGTATCAATATCTATATGTAATCATTAGTGAGTGGTTCGTTACTTGATACTTAGTAGATACCTACACTTTCGGTACCGTTACCAGACTTGATAGTCAGTATCAGTAATCATTCGCGTTTCGTTACTGATACTGGGTACCTACACGTTTCTGTACCGTTACCAGACTTCAAAGCGAGTATCAGTAATCATTCGTGTTCCGTTACTTGATACTTGGTACGCGTTTCGTTTCCGTAACCAGACAGTTACTGATCGTGAACTTTATAATTTACTGTATTTAATTGTACTGTACTTGTGATACCAGAATCGATATGATATTTCGTGTAATACCAATTGTACGTGTGGTGACTTGTGATTGTCGCATAATCTGCTATCTTGGGCACGTTGGGCATCAAGGGTGGCGGTATCGAATTGATAGGAGGGTTGATTTGCGGAGAACGGATAGATGGAAGCGGTCGGTGTTGCGAGGAGTGATTTTCCAGCACTAACTGATTTTTTTAGGGATTACGACATTGGATCACAATTCCATTGGCGGGATTATTATTGAGTTACGTTTAGTGGCGATTACACGTGTTCTATTTCTTATTAAATTTTATAATCATATTTAGTTCCAACTTAATTTGTAATTTATTGAATTATGCAAATTATAGTTTATACTTGATACTAGAACTGATATTTCATTCGTTGTGTTTGTTGTGATTGATACCTAACCTGGTGTAACGAATACCTTTTTAAATAAGTATTATTTACTTGCAATATTTTAAAGTAACGAATTTATCCAATTTGCGCATCGCTTCTGTTCACTAAAATTATATTTTTCCCTAAATAAACAACGTAACAAATAAATAGGAATACTGCAGAGTAGTTTTATGTAAAGCCGCTACTTTTATTTGAAATAATTTGTTATTATTATTGGACAGTGGAATAACTGTGATGGGCAAAATACCCACCCTAATACCCACCCGCTAGGTAAATATCGGGTATTTATATAATATATTTATAAGTATTATTAATTATATTTATAACACAAATTGTGTTTACCTGGGTATTTATGTAACATGTCAATGATTGATCATTGATCTTATTAATATTGATCAAATAATAAATATTCCTCGTGCATTTTTAGTAATTGTTACGTTATTAGAATGTTTCTTTTTGTTCACTAAAATGTATTTATTTATTTTAGTTTTTGTAAGCCATATTTTTTAGAAAGCATTTTATTAGTTATTTTCAGTATGATTTTTATTTATTAAAATTTATTATAGCTTTACTATTTCTTTAAGCTTGTTGTTTATTTACGTATTTGGTATTACGATTGTATAGTCCTCAGGGGCGCATTATGCCATCGCGGGGCCCTGGGCAATTTTGAATTTGGGGACCCCCATGTACGATGTTGAATTAACAACTTTTTTAAACATATGTTATTTACTTCTTTATACAAATATTTAGTAAGATACCTACTTACCTAGGTAACATTAATGAACAAACAAAGAAAGCCATTGATAAAAGTGTAGGTATTGAATTTTTGCAATGCAATGTAATGTATCTACCTACATATTTAAAATATGTAGGTATGTTTTAATATTTGTTACATTTGAAATAAATATTATTAGACATATACCTAAATAATTAATTATTCTTACTTAATTAAACTTATCAATTAAAAACCAAATTTAACAAATAAACTATATTTGTTTATAAATAAAAGGATATTCTTAACAAATAAAAATAAATAATTCTTCACAAACATAAATTAATATAAATAAAACAAATAAAATAATTCTTCACGAATAACAACACCGACATTGAAAACAGCTCTACTTTTCGGGCGTTTTAAGCTGAAAAGTGATCAATAAGTTCATCATAGTTCCGTTATTGCAAATGTCTTTCTCGATGCATAAAATAGATAAAGTACACAATTTATTCTGTCCAATGTTTTAGAACACTAAACGATTGCTCTGCTGATGGGTTCGAAACCGGAATTAATAAATATATTTTTAATATTATATCCACATTAGGGAATGTAGACACCAGTGCCGCTTGGATGCAAAAACTGCCATCGCGAGTATCGATATCGTCTCCATATGTAGATATTAAAATTGTTAGGCAATTGTCATATTCTGTTGGGGAATTATCTTTTAAATTTAAGTTCGTAATACATAACTGCGAAATAATCTAAAACATTTTGTTACACCTCAACGCGCCTGTTAATTTCTCCTATTAAGCTATCGCATACTACATTTAAATAATTCACAATAAACGCTTGCTTGCCTGATAGTTGCACCTCCTCTTCACATCGTTCAACAAACTGTAATTTTCTTTTTCCCTACTTTTGTCGCATTCCTAGACTATTTTTGGTTAATGCAAAGGCTTCCGACTCCATATGATCAAAAAAAGGCTATTATTTCTAATGCCTTCTGATATAATGATAATGTTTTTAAAAGATTTACTGCATTTTGTTATTCGGAATTTTTGTTTTGCAGACTTTTGTTTGTCGCATTTAATCTTTAAAGAATAGAATTCCATAAAATAAGAAAAAAATCTGATGTGGCCAGGCACATGACTTTATCATACAATATATAAAATTAATAGTTTACCTGCATGAGATTCTTTCGAGATCGATCGTGTTTGCATTAAAATAAAACGAATTAGCCACGATTTGACAGATATTGACAGTAGGTATTGTCAAAAAATCAACCTTTAACACTACCTACTGTCAATAGAATACAAATATCTGGCAAATTTTATATTAATGCAGACACGATCTCGATCAACTAGAATTTGCCCCAACAGCTAAACAATTAATTTTACCAAAAAATGTCATAGACATTTTATAAAATTTATACAAAATTTCCTCTACTTTAATTGATTATTTAACTATTATGACGCAATTACAGAAATGGCGGCTCATTTGCAAAATCCTTTAAAAATGCATAACAATATTTCTATCCGCACTCGAAATACACATTGACTTTGTAAACACCATGAAAACACCAGGCTGTGTCAATATTGTGGCAATAAATATCTCCATCACGTTGGTGTATTGATAAATAAATTCAGGTAGTAGATTTCCAACGTTTATTATATAAAAAGATGTTTTTTTGGCTGTCCTCAGGCCAAGCTGAAATTACAGAGATAAGTCAGAAAAAAACAGGAACCTTTATAATAAATGCAGTATACAATTAAAAATGAAATATAGGGGAGGGGGGGGTGAAAGGGTTATTTTCTCTCTAAAATTGCATCACATCAGATTACAACAGAATAAACGACTAAAATTAGAAGAAAAGTCATTGGGGAATTCATTATTAGTAAAACAGGAGAAAAACAGTTCAATAGTACATACCGTCAGACGAAAATCACTGTGTACAAAATATTTGAGGTTAGGTGTATTTCTCGGAACAGATATTTCGTCAACTCCTTCAGAAGTGCAGCTTACAAACTAAGGGAAGGACACAAAAGTGTAGTCTTATTATATCGATCTTAAAATAAAGTTAATACTACAATCATCAAAATGTACATAAAAATAATAAATTACCTCGACAAAATGCGTTTCTAAAAATAGAGTATGATGAAATGCTTGATGAAATGTTTAGTATATTATGTAGAGCCACGATCTGTGCGTCATTTCCATTGTATATCATGAATATGTCATCGACATACCTGACGTAAAAAAACAATATTCCCGGTGATAAGACTGTATTTATTTGAGAACAGTTGATTCTCCAGATAGTCGACGTAAAAATCAGCCATCAGGCCTGAAATAGGTGAACCCATAGGCAACCCATCTTGCATTTTATAAAATTTATCTTGGAATTTTAGAAAATTCTGTTGAGCAACAGTTTGAAGTAGTGTAATTATGTTAGAAACGTCAAAGAAGTCCAATTGTTTAAGTTTATGTACGTTGTCTAGTTAAAAATCGTTAACTATGGTAATAGACAGGAATGTTTGTATATAAGTTCTTTATATCTGAAATAATACACGAAAAGCCTGATAACTTAGCTGTAGGCTTTAATTCACTAAATTTATACGTACAACAATAGCAATTACAAATAGTGTCGTAAATGTCAATCTTGATAAGACGTTGTCAGAATCATTGTCTATCATAGACAATGTGATCATAAAGAGGGGACACAATATTTACAAGGAAGTATTATATCAATATCAAAAGATATTAATTTGTGGGACTTTTTTTATATTTAAATGTTCTGTTGAATAAGGCTATTTGAGTTATTTATGGTGTATCTCGGTTTGAACAGGAATTGACGTTGAATGATTTGTTGAAGGTGTTTGGCTAGTTTTCCAGTGGGCGTACCTATATTGGTTACTATTGGTCTTATGCTCTTATAGGGTTTATGTAATTTCATTAAGCTGTATAGGATAGGATGCTTCGGGTTTATTTCTATAAAATTATAATTATTAATGTTAAACTTGCGGAGGGTGTGAATGCATTCTTTCACGTCATTTTTTACTATTTTTACCATTCTCATGGGGTCTTTATTTAAGTTAATGAAATTGCTAACATTAAAAAAATTCAAGGTTTTTTTAGTGTAGACAGAGGAACTGAAAGCCATACCTACGTTTTTGTCGCCTAATGTAACAGTTATATTGTTGTCTCTTATGTTGGTCCTAATTTGAGTGAGGGTGTCCTTTTCTTTTGTGATGTGTCGTCTTCTCTTCGCGAGATCGTGGGCGGGGTGGTTTTTCAATTATAACAACCGTTGCTAGCATTATGTTGTTCGATATGCATAAAACATAAAAGCCGTTCCTGTTTTTGTTTTCTTATAATAAACGATAACTGATCGGTGTGAGATATATCACGACAATAAGTGAAAAGTATTTGGCCCCTTTATATCTTTAATAAAATGTATATGACAATGGTGTGCTTTCTGAACTGGAATAATGGTATATTAAAACTCCTGTAGTGTTCTTCGCAGTTCTTTGTTAGATTTTTCGTTAGTACTAACGAAAAATCTAATAAAGAACTGCGACAATACAGGAGTTTGAATATACTGTATAAAGTACACGAGCAATAATGAGTCATTTGCAAAAAGAAGCAAACCAATGAAATCACGCTAGAGGGCGCCAGTAATACAATGTCAGCAAAAATCGATTCAGTCAGTGTTTATTTGACGAATTTTGTCTATTTTCACGAATCCATAGCCACCTAGATTAATATACTACAAAGTTATTTTTCGTTGCCTTGGGATAATAAATGACGATTGATATGTTTTTGGGTTCAGACTGTCATCCTGATTGAAAATATCACAGAAATGATATAGAGTGCTATTTAAAATTTCAATGATGACGTGATTTCCGGAACGCCGAAAGTTACTTAGAAACTAATTTCAAGAAAATCCCAAAAAATTAAATTGTTTGTCTAAATGCACTACTCAAAATTTCATTCGCCCAGAGTCGTAAAAAAGGCGGACCTATGGCGTGGTCACCCGCTATACCAAAAGATAAATATTGGGCATTTGCCCATCACTAGCACTACCATTATTACTTTATCATACGCAGTATGATAAAGTATTGTAATCATGCCGAAAAAAAAATTTGGGATTTTAGCGGAAATAGGTCTTTATGGGTCCCCTGAACATTTTTGACCAAGGTACAAAAAATGTCTCTGTGTGTGTGTGTGTGTGTGTGTGTGTGTGTGTGTGTGTGTGTGTGTGTGTGTGTGTGTGTGTGTGTGTGTGTGTGTGTGTGTGTGTGCGTGCGTGCGTGCGTGCGTGCGTGCGTGCGTGCGTGCGTGCGTGCGTGCGTGCGTGCGTGCGTGCGTGCGTGCGTGCGTGCGTGCGTGCGTGCGTGCGTGCGTGCGTGCGTGCGTGCGTGCGTGCGTGCGTGCGTGCGTGCGTGCGTGCGTGCGTGCGTGCGTGCGTGCGTGCGTGCGTGCGTGCGTGCGTGCGTGCGTGCGTGCGTGCGTGCGTGCGTGCGTTCGTGCGTGCGTGCGTGCGTGCGTGCGTGCGTGCGTGCGTGCGTGCGTGGGTGTGTGTGTGTGTGTGTGTGTGTGTGTGTGTGTGTGTGTGTGTGTGTGTGTGTGTGTGTGTGTGTGTGTGTAAACGATTTTTGTGGCGACGATTCCGGAAAAACTACCAAAGGTATCGGGACGAAACTTCATACTTAGAAGTTTCATGACCAAACTTAGAGCTGAAAGTCTTTTGGTTCCAAGGCGTCCAAAGGAACTGACCGTTTCTTCTAAGCATTTTTCAAGGTTTTTGCAAATGAGCTGTACATAAACATGAGTCACTAGCAATTTTCTATTGGAAATACTATAACGGCGTCTGCTACCACTGCCATCATCACTAATGAAAACGCACCTTAAAAAGGTAATTCAAATTCTGACAGATTTATATTTGTTCATGACACATCCCTACCAACATACTAAAATAAAACTACACTCATCGCTATACTTTATTTATAATTTTCTCAATTTATCGTTTTTAGAATTAGATATAAAGACGGGTTGATATTTCTTATCAACAACCAATCAAATTGGTAATCTTATTTTATTTGAAATTTGCATTTTATAATTTGCCGCACTAGAGCGGCAACGTTCCATAGTGGTTCTCCAACCTCTGATGATATCACCTGTTTTCGAATGTGACAACACAAAAAAATATTTGTCAAAATCCTGGCTACTATGTAGTTTCATATCATTGCAGATGAGACCGATCTCGATCAAATAGAATTTGCTCTTGCAGCTACACTATGAATTTTACCAAAAAATGTCATAAACATAAATTATTCAAAATTTCCTCTACTTTAATTTATTATTTAACTATTTTGACGAAATTACAGAAATGGCGGCTCATTTGCAAAATCCTTGAAAAAGGCTTAGAATAAACTACCAGTTCCTTTGGACCCTTGTCAACCAAAAGCTTTTCAGCTCTAAGTTCATGAAGGTCATGAAACTTCTAAATATGAACTTTCGTTCCGATACCTTCAGTAGTTTCTCTGGAATCGTCTCCACAAAAATCGTTTACACACACACACACACAGACAAAAGCTGAAAAGCTTTTGGTTCAAAAGGGTCCAAAGGAACTGGTAGTTTATTCTGAGCCTTTTTCAAGGATTTTGTGAATGAGCCGCCATTTCTGTAATTTCATCAAAATAGTTAAATAATAAATTAAAGTACAGGAAATTTTGAATAATTTATGCCAATGACATTTTTTGGTAAAATTAATAGTTTAGCTGCAAGAGCAAATTCTATTCGATCGAGATCGGTCGCATCTGCACTGATATGAAAATACATAGTAGCCAGAATTTTGACAAATATTTTTTGTGCTGTCACCACAGAAACGTCTATGGCGGTCACACTCAAAAACAGCTGATTTCATCAGAGGTTGGCGAACCGCTATGGAACGTTGCCGCTCTAGTGCGGCAAAGCACAAAATACAAAATTCAAATAAAATAAGATCACCAATTTGATTGTTTGTTGATAAGATATATCAACCCGTTGTTATATCTAATTGTAAAAACGATAAATTGAGAAAGTAAATAATGTATAGCGATGGGTGTAGTTATATTTTAGTATGTTGGTACGGATGTGACATCTACAGTGTCATGAACGAATATAAATCTGTCAGAATTTGAATTAACTTTTTAAACTTGACATTTCGTAAATGTGGTATCAACCTAACATTTCCTATACAGAAATATAACCATTTTTGAATTTTTTTACTTTATCATACGTAGTATGGTAAAGTATTGTAATCATGCCGAAAAAAAAAATTGAGATTTTAGCGGAAATAGGTCTTTTTGGGTCCCCTGAACATTTTTGACCAAGGTACAAAAAAATGTCTGTGTGTGTGTGTGTGTGTGTGTGTATGTGTGTGTGTGTGTGTGTGTGCGTATGTGTGTACTCGATTTTTGTGACGACGATTCCGGAGAAACTACTAAAGGTATCGGGACGAAAGTTCATATTTAGAAGTTTTATGACCAAACTTAGAGCTGAAAAGCTTTTGGTTCAAAAGGGTCCAAAGGAACTGGTAGTTTATTCTAAGCCTTTTTCAAGGATTTTGCAGATGAGCCGCCATTTCTGTAATTTCGTCAAAATAGTTAAATAATAAATTAAAGCAGAGGAAATTTTGAATAATTTATGCCTATGACATTTTTTGGTAAAATTAATAGTTTAGCTGCAAGAGCAAATTCTATTTGATCGAGATCGGTCGCATCTGCATTGATAGGAAGCTACATAGTAGCCAGGATTTTGACAAATATTTTTTTTGTGCTATCACCACAGAAATGTCTATGGCTGTCACCACGCTGTCACACTCGGAGAACCGCTATGGAACGTCATCTACAGTGTCATGAACGAATATATATCTGTCAGAATTTGAATTAGCTTTTTAAACTTGACATTTCGTAGAAGTGGTATCAACCTAACATTTTCTATACCGAAATATAACCATTTTTAATTTTTACTTTATCATACGCAGTATGTAAAGTATTGTAATCGTGCCGAAAAAAAAAATTGAGATTTTAGCGGAAATATGTCTTTTTGGGTCCCCTGAACATTTTTGACCAAGGTACAAAAAAATGTCTGTGTGTGTGTCTGTGTGTGTGTGTGTGTGTGTGTGTGTGTGTGTAAACGATTTTTGTGGAGACGATTCCGGAGAAACTACTGAAGGTATCGGAACGAAAGTTCATATTTAGAAGTTTCATGACCTAACTTAGAGCTGAAAAGCTTTTGGTTCACAAGGCTCCACAGGAACTGGTAGTTTATTCAAAGCCTTTTTCAAGGATTTTGCAAATGAGCCGCCATTTCTGTAATTTCGTCAAAATAGTTAAATAATAAATTAATGTAGAGGAAATTTTGAATAATTTATGTTTATGACATTTTTTGGTAAAATTCATAGTTTAGCTGCAAGAGCAAATTCTATTTGATCGAGATCGGTCGCATCTGCATTAATATGAACTACATAGTAGCCAGGATTTTGACAAATATTTTTTTGTGTTGTTGCATTCGAAAACAGCTGATCTCATCAGAGGTTGGAGTACCACTATGGAACGTTGCCGCTCTAGTGCCGCAAATTATAAAATACAAATTTCAAATAAAATAAGATCACCAATTTGATTGTTTGTTGATAAGAAATATCAACCCGTCTTTATATCTAATTCTAAAAACGATAAATTGAGAAAATTATAAATAAAGTATAGCGATGAGTGTAGTTTTATTTTAGTATGTTGGTAGGGATGTGTCATGAATAAATATAAATCTGTCAGAATTTGAATTACCTTTTTAAGGTGCGTTTCATTAGTGATAATGGCAGTGGTAGCAGACGCCATTATAGTATTTCCAATAGAAAATTGCTAGTGACTCATGTTTATGTACATGCAAACTAATATGTGTCATTATAACTATATGTAAGAAATACTATAATTTCGTATTCTACCACCGCCATTAACTACCATTACCTACCAATCGGAACGCACCTTTAAACTTGACGTTTCGTCAAAGTGGTGCCAACCTAGCATTTACTATACAGAAATTTTTTATTTATTTTTTTTAAAATACGTATTTCTTAAAAAGCAACACAATAAACGTTGATGTCGCTCCTGCCAAAAAGTAGATAGCGCGACTCGCTCACATGCGACGGCGACACTCCGCCTTCGGTGACGCGCCGCATCACCGCTCGTCGCGCTATTCCGTACTTTCGGCATTTGTGACATAAATAACTATTATTCTAATGACGTAGTGTAGGTAGTGTCAAATGCTTATGCTCTGACAATACCTACGATTTATCTCAATAGAATAGATTCTCATGCGGCTAAACTATTAATTTTATATATTGTATGATAAAGTCATGTGCCTGGCCACATCAGATTTTTTAAGTATGCATTTCTCAAAAAACAACACAAAAAAGTTGATGTCACTCCTGCCGAAAACTACATAGCGCGACTCGCTCACATGCGCCGTCGACGCTCCGCCATCGGTGACGCGCCGCATCACCGCTCGTCGCGCTATTCCGTACTTTCGGCACTTGTGAGATAAATAACTATTATTCTGATGACAGTAGGTAGTGTCAAATGCTGATTGACAATACCTACTATTGATACTATTGGCTATCAAATCCTGGCTAGCTAGTTTAATTTTAATGCAGACACGATTTATCTCAATAAAATAGATTCTCATGCAGCTAAACTATTAATTTTATATTTTGTATGATAAAGTCATGTGCCTGGCCACATCACATTTTTTTTATATGAGCTATAGTAGATGCAGAAATAAAATGCAGAATGTTCAATCTGAAAAAGACTACGTAGCATCAATACTGTAATAAAATCTATTGTTTTGAAGACCTTTAGATAATCCTTTTCATGTGATACTCTCCGTGCAAAGATATTACTGCATTGGGGTTCGAACTTGTTTCCGCCTAAATATAAGGGAACACATTTTGCCACTTCTTACAAATAAAATATATCCTAAGTAATCTTAAAAAAAAACATGTATGTCGACTCAGAAATGCAGACAATTTTCGCCTTTATGTGACTGTATAATCGGGTTGAGTCTTTTGTATTTCTGAAACGACATACTTTCGCGGTTATTAGAAATTATCGACGATATGTGGGTTTGTTAACTTTGTAGCTATGAGAAATTAGGCGGTGAGTGACTTCAGACAGATTCGTAAATTAGTAATTAGTAATTCGTAAATTAGGTCCACATACAGTTTGGTTGTTAAATGGGACTTCTTTTAACTTAAAATACATCTTTACCTCTAGGCGTTGCTTTTTATATGCATTTAGCTAAGAGTGGCGCTAAGGTTATGGACCGTAGAAACTTTATGTTTACCTCGATGTACGTCGAAAACGTATACATCTGGTGCGGGTCGTGCAGCACATAAAAGGATATGATAATGGATTGTGCTGTTATATCGGGAAACTGGTGAATAAAATATATGCGGGATCACAAATTCGGAATATCGTCACCGTGACATAACGTTGAAACTTTAGAGTCTTCAGTGTGTAAACTTTTATCCAGGGACGAATCGCGGATAGTGGTTTGACAAACATCCGAAGTTTTACCCTGACCCACAACTGATATTTTTGATTCAATGTGTTAGTTTAAACTCAGAGGCGCAGCTGTGCGCACCGACGCGGTAGTTGTTGGGAAATTGTCAGAGTTTGCTAATTCTGGGAAACTATATTCAAATTTTCTGTTTGTGTTTCTGTCACGTGTTTCAAGTTAACATACGTTATAATTTGCATACGGTTTACGTTGTATTCTGGGTGTTAGTCGATTAAAGCATTCAAATAGAATATTTTACATTGACATTCATTAAAATGGTATAGAAATGAGCGTGTTATTTCATTTGTTGTGAAGTATTTATAGTGGCATTGTATTAATAAAAGAACTTAGTTATAACTTATTTATTATCGTTTTACAGATCCTGTCTTCCGATTTTTTTTACAGGGAATGTCTGCGCCAAACTTAGACCTATAAAATAGAATGTTACGTACATTTTATTTAAATAGGATCGCCCTTCTTTTGAAAACTATCTTTATAAATATCTAATTTGGGTTTTTATAAAAAATCGCCCTGGTAAACAAACAAAGTCTAATCACGCAACAGGACAATTGCAGTTGTGCTGACATCTACGTCTACAGAGTGTCTCAACAGTGCGATCTCGGAAGATTGTACCTCTGTTAACGAACACACTTTAAAACTGATTTCACTCATATATACAGAACTCCGAGGCGCACATTTTAAAATTATTATGTTATTTAAAACTTATGTTTTTTTTAATGGAACAACATATAATGAGGCACAATTTTGAATTCCTCGCAAAACTTTACGACAACGAAAAATAACTTTACCTACTCTAAACTTTATACTTTTTGGTTTATTGGTATTTTTATGGAAAAACAGCAGTCTAAAAATCTCAATACCTGTTTTTAATTGTATTGCGCACGTTTGGATTATGATTAATTGAGAAGAAGCGTTCTATTAGCGTGATTACCTACCATATCCAAATCGTCATAATCTGCAACAAAATAAAGCAAACAGTTTTTCCTAAGAAAGTAATTTTTTTAAAAATGGAACCACCTATATCTAATGAATTTTTTGGATTTTACGCATCGTTCTGTCCAAAAAAGTACTAGTATAAACTAGTGCTAAAATAAACAATTGCAGGGATAACCAGTCTTCTACATAAAAAAAATCGATTTTTCTATCAATAACTGCTTCTACACCTACATTAACTATTACACCAGCTAAGTATTTACCTAAAGTACTGTTTTCTCGCATGATTTAATGTTTTTTTTTTAATATTACAAAATATTTTAGCACATCTGCAATTTAATTAGAATTTGTAGTAAAATTTTACTTATGTACGCTATGAAAAACTGTGCTAAACAAGCAAGTGATTAAGGTATCTATCAGTGGTGCTGATGTTGTTAGGGTTGTTAACTTAGATTTGTATAATTTTAAGAATTATGGCAATCTTTTCCCAGGAGGAACCAATTGACATGGTGTGGGTGCTTGGCGAAGGCAACAAAAATCCTTTATTGGCAAGTAGAGTTGACAGATACCGCTGACAGGTACCTTAATAACTTCTTTAGCACAGTTTTTTTAGATAACACCTGGCCGAGTTATTGGTTAAATTCCACCGTTATTTTTTTAGTGTGTCTCTTGTATTATAATATGTGTGCCTGGATATGAAAAGGGACCAGTTGTCCAAAATTGAGTTATAAGTGTTTTTGGATAGAATAAGTTATGGCAAAGGTACTTCAACACTTTAAATCTAATACTATAACGGGAAATTGAAAAAAAAATATATAATTAAGTTGCTGATGCAAAAAGTAAAGTTTTGCTCACTGACGCTTCAAACTTTTGCAAAGTTTAAAAGTTAATAACTTCGCTGATATTTGCAAGTTACGCCGACTCCAACAATTTATTTTTTTTTATTATTTTTGATATTAGTTTTAAGATTTTTAGTAGAATTTATTATTTCATTATTCCGTTGAGGTTTTATAGGTCTTTTAATCTAAATATAGCGCCATGGGCCTGGGGACTACAAAATAGTCTAACCCAGGTAACATTTGGATTAATTTTAAAGTTTTTGCAAGTTTTGGAGAAGTTTTCAATTGTTTTATTGATTCACGCATTGTCACCAGAAATGTGTCCATACGCAAAATTTCAACTCGATTGCACTCTAGGAAGTAGCTAAAATATAGTAAAATATAAAATATCGACAAGTGGTCCCATTTCTTTCGCAACAAAAACGCATTTTTTCATGCGTTTCCAACCGCAGACGGGTTTCAGAAAAACACATCTGATAAAAACACAATAAAGAGACTAATTAGCGAATAAAACAAAAAAGTTTATTTTGAACCAGTTTAACTGTATTTGCGATTACCTGCGTAACTAGAAACGGACAACTGGTCCCTTTTCACATCCACGCACACATATTATCTATTTTTATTACCTCATAAAGATTTGAGCAGTCCATGCCAACATTTATTTTGAACAATATTTTATTGCTCTTACTAGTGGAGTTAAGTTAGACAGAAATAATGCGTTATCTTGAACCAGTTTGGATATACGCGAATTTTAATGATTTTTCTTAAACGTTGGAAATTAAAATCACTGTAAATGTTTATATCCACCAAATGTACGCTACTTATTTATTTAATCAACATTTGCATTTGTTTACATTATTAAATTGTGTATATAAGTAATAATAACATGAATTTAAGTAGTTAAGTACATGTACACAATCCGGTAATGATGTTGGAACCTTATGTGATAAATAGCCCCCATCAATCACCTTCAATTTGACGTATGATAAATAATTATAGAACAACTGCTGTAAAAGTTATTAATATTTTGCTAAAGCATAACACCGTAATTTATATTCTATGTTCAGTTGAATCTACACAATGTAAGTACAATATTGTTATGAAGGGATAGTGCGCCTCGGAGCAAAACATTATGCATTTATGAATATTACCACCTCAAGTAATTACCTACATCTAGTTGTATTAGGGACAGTAATCTTTTTTTTTTAAATTCTAAACATTTTGTTAAAGCAGCCAACCAAAATATCAATTCCCTCCACTGGTGATCCACTATCGAGCAACATTAAAACGTAAGGTTCCTAATTAATTACCCACAATTAGGCATAAGAGAAAAAGATTTCAAAAGGTTGTATAAAAGTTACAAAAATTTTTCTGTCGCAAAGATATATTTGTACCCACATAAGTAGTAGATAAAAATTATTTGCGATTTAAGGGTTGTTTGACACGGGAAAATCACACAGTTTGTGGATATATACAATGATTAAGATGTACAAACATTTTTGTATAAGCTTTTAAAAAACATTTTTTTCTGCGTCTTCTTCTCGTAATATATTTCCAAACAGATAGTCAATGTAAATTATTGTAATTTAGGCGTTGTTTGCTACAGAAACTGAAAGGGTGACTAACTAATCGAAGTAGTCTACATTTTGACGCATGGAATCACGACATGCCGCATTTTTACTTTATCATACGCAGTATGTAAAGTATTGTAATCGTGCCGAAAAAAAAAATTGGGATTTTAGCGGAAATAGGTCTTTTTGGGTCCCCTGAACATTTTTGACCAAGGTACAAAAAAATGTCTGTGTGTGTGTATGTGTGTGTGTGTGTGTGTGTGTGTGTGTGTGTGTGTGTGTGTGTGTGTGTGTGTGTGTGTCTGTGTGTGTGTGTGTGTGTGTGTGTGTGTGTGTGTGTGTGTGTGTGTGTGTGTGTGTGTGTGTGTGTGTGTGTGTGTGTGTGTGTGTGTGTGTGTGTGTGTGTGTGTGTGTGTGTGTGTGTGTGTGTGTGTGTGTGTGTGTGTGTGTGTGTGTGTGTGTGTGTGTGTGTGTGTGTGTGTGTGTGTGTGTGTGTGTGTGTGTGTGTGTGTGTGTGTGTGTGTGTGTGTGTGTGTGTGTGTGTGTGTGTGTGTGTGTATGTGTGTACTCAATTTTTGTGAATCCGATTCCGGAGAAACCACTAAAGGTATCGGCACGGAACTTCATATTTAGAAGTTTCATGACCAAACTTAGCGTTGAAAAGCTTTTGGTTCAAAAGGGTCCAAAGGAACTGGGTGTTTACTCCAAGCCTTTTGCAAGGATTTTAGAAATCAGCCGCCATTTCTGTAATTTCGTCAAAATAGTTAAATAATAAATTAAAGCAGAGGAAATTTTGAATAATTTATGCCTATGACATATTTTGGTAAAATTAATAGTTTAGCTTTTTAGTTTATTCTAAGCCTTTTTCAAGGATTTTGGAAATGAGCCACCATTTCTGTAATTTCGACAAAATAGTTAATTAATAAATTAAAGTAGAGGAAATTTTGATTAATTTATGCCTATAACATTTTTTGGTAAAATTAATAGTTTACCTTCAAGAGCAAATTCTTCGGTCGCATCTTCATTGATATGAAATTACATAGTAGCCAGGATTTTGACAAATATTTTTTTGTGTTGTCACATTCGAAAACAGCTGATCTCATCAGAGGCATAGAATAATCAGAGGTTGGAGAACCACTATGGAACGTGCCGCTGTAGTGCGCAAAATTATAAAATACAAATTTCAAATAAAATAAGATCACCAATTTGATTGTTTGTTGATAAGAAATATCAACCCGTCTTTATATCTAATTCTAAAAATGATACATTGAGAAAATTATAAATAAAGTATAGCAATGAGTGTCGCTTTATTTTAGTATGTTGGTAGGGATGTGTCATGAACAAATATAAATCTGTCAGAATTTGAATTATCTTTTTAAGGTGCGTTTTCATTAGTGATGATGGCAGTGGTAGCAGACGCCGTTATAGTATTTCCAATAGAAAATTGCTAGTGACTCATGTTTATGTACATGCAAACTAATATGTGTCATTATCACGATATGTAAGAAATACTATAATTTCGTATTTTACCACCGCCATTACCTACCATTACCTACCAATCGGAACGCACCTTTAAACTTGACGTTTCGTCAAAGTGGTACCAACCTAGCATTTACTATACAGAAATTTTTTATTTATTTTTTTTTAAATACCTATTTCTTAAAAAGCAACACAATAAACGTTGATGTCGCTCCTGCCAAAAACTAGGTAGCGCGAGTCGCTCACATACGACGGCGACACTCCGCCTTCTGGCCGCGCCGCATCACCGCTCGTCGCGCTATTCCGTACTTTCGGCATTTGTGCACCTGAACATTTTTGACCAAGGTACAAAAAAATTTCTGTGTGTGTATGTGTGCGTGTGTGTGTACCCGTTTCTTGTGGAGACGATTCCGAAGAAACTACTAAAGCTATCGGGACGAAAGTTCATATTTAGAAGTTTCATGACTAAACTTAGAGCTGAAAAGCTTTTGGTACAAAAGGGTCCAAAGGAACTGGCTGTTTCCTCTAAGCTAAATTAAAGTAGAGGAAATTTTGAATAATTTATGCCTATGATATTTTATTGTAAAATTAATAGTTTAGCTTCAAGAGCAAATTCTATTTGATCGAGATCGGTCGCATCTGCATTGATATGAAACTACATAGTAGCCTGGATTTGACAAATACTTTTTTGTGCTGTCACCACAGAAATGTCTATGGCTGTCACATTAGAAAACAGCTGATTTCATCAAAGGTTGGAGAACCGCTATGGAACGTTGCCGCTCTAGTGCGGCAAAGTACAAAATACAAAATTCAAATAAAATAAGATCACCAATTTAATTGTTTGTTGATAAGAAATATCAACCCGTTGTTATATCTAATTGTAAAAGCGATAAATTGAGAAAATTGTAAATAAAGTATAGCGATGAGTGTAGTTATATTTTAGTATGTTGGTACGGATGTGACATCTACAGTGTCATGAACGAATATAAATCTGTCAGAATTTGAATTAGCTTTTTAAACTTGACGTTTCGTAGAAGCGGTATTAACCTAACATTTCCTATACAGAAATATAACCATTGTTGATTTTTTTAAATACGCATTTCTCAAAAAGCAACACAAAAACGTGGATGTCACTCCTGTCGAAAACTACAGAGCGGGACTCGCTCACATGCGACGGCGATGCTCCGCCATCGGTGACACGCGGTCACGCGCCGCATCACCGCTCGTCGCGCTAATCCGTACTTTCGGCACATGTGAGATAAATAACTATTATTCTGATGACAGTAGGTAGTGTCAAATGCTGATGCTTTGACAATACCTGCTATTGATACTATTGACTATTTAAATACCTGTCAAATCCTGTCTAACTAGTTTAATTTTAATGCAGACACGATTTATCTCAATCAAATAGATTCTCATGCAGCTAAACAATTAATTTTATATTTTGTATGATAAAGTCATGTGCCTGGCCACATCATACGCAGCGATACGCAGTGTGTGAAAATAGATAAATAATAAATCAAAGCAGAGGAAATTGTGTATAATTTTTGTCTATAACATTTTTTGGTAAAATTAATAGTTTAGCTGCAGGAGGAAATTCTATTTGATCGAAATCGTGTCTGCATTAATAGTAGGTAGCGAGGATATTTTGAAACCTTTGACAGTATTCAGAACGTCAGGGGTCGCCAAACGTCAATTCAACACGCAAATGTACGAGATGTGAAACAATATTGGAAAATCTTGGTGTTCACAAAGTCAATGTGTATTTCAAGTGCGGATAGCAATGCAATGATGTTATGTTTTCGTGAATAAATGCAAGAAAGATTGTAAGACGGTATCTTAACCTTAAAACTTATTTGTAATATTGAGCATAATTCTTTATGATCTTTTGTAGTATGCTAGAAAATATAGTATGCTAGAAGCCAATATAATATATTAATCATCAGAATGTATATCATAGAATATGTCATTGGGTCCCCTAAACATTTTCGAGCCGCTATTTCTGGAATTTCGGCGAAATAGTTAAATAATAAATTAATGTAGAGGAAATTCTGAATAATTTATGACTATGACATTTCTGGTAAAATAAATAGTTCCATTTCATCGAGATCGCTCGTACTGCATTTAAACACTATAGTATTAAAACTAGTTAGCCAGGATTTGTCAGATATTGTGATTCTAATGACAGTAGGTAGTGTCAAATGCTGATGTTTGAACATTACATACTGTAAATGTAATATCTATCTAGTTCTAGTAGTTTTATTTTAATGCAGACATGGCCGATCTCAATCAAATAGAATCTCATGCAGCTAAACTGTTAATATATGGTATGATAAAGTCATGTGCCTGGCCACATCAGATTTTTTAAACTTATAGATATTTTAGTACCCCACAATAATGTATATGTATCTTTGGTAGTCGACTCTTAATATTGCTACATTAATTAATGGATTAGTCGCCATTTAACGGTCTGTTAACCGTAAATCCTAATAATATGTTTTACTCAATTTGTATCACCTTCAAAGAACAGTCATAACATGAGGGCATTTTCTTGATCAAAAAAGTATGACTGTAAAGTAAGTCCCTTGCGACCAACAGGCTACAACATATTCCACAACTAATGTATGATTCACTAGTTTGATATAATTGTTCCTAGATGGCGACAGGTACCGATCGATCTTTTGATCTGAGTGATTTTTTACTGATATAAAGGCCTGTTAAACATTTTAACCGCGGCATAATACCAAACCGACCGGTGCGGCAGAACCTGTCTCAAACCGGGACGTATGGTAAAAATACTTCTAGCAAATTTTCTACATTTTCTCCGAGAAGTTCTAATAAAAGCTTGACACCCAAAATAGTTTTTATTAGTTTTGGTTTGCAGATTTACTTAAAATTGTGGGGTGCACTTAATTTTGCCTCGTTATTTCTGCATCATATTAGTGCAGATTTTCAACTTTTAGTCTATGCAACACACTTACAGAGATAATTTAACAAAAGAAACGAAAATACAAAAATAATATTTATGTTATAGATAAAATAACTAAAGCCTTGTACACACTACAGCTGTAACGCGTAATGTAACATGTAATGTAACGTGTAACGTAACATGTGTGTACGGCGTGTTCCGTGTTACAGCGAGCGTTACACTGTGTGCTCGCCGTGATCCGTCGGCTGTCGGTTTTTGTCGCGAACACAATGGGTCCTTACATTACAGCGTGGACGTGTTTGTTGGCGCATCGGCCAGTGTATACTGTGTAGCGAGCAATCAGTGCGAACAACGTTGCACAAGAATCCGACACGACTAGAAGATAATGATGAAGCTTCGGAAAGTGAGTCGCAACTATGTCCACCTAAAAGGAGGCAACATGCAGACTAAAAATTAGAAATGCTGAAACAGTCCTTTGGCATTTTAAAGTCAGCATCGGATACCATACAGACATCAAAAAGCAGCCAAGTAATTTTTCCCAATGAAGAAACTAAATATTTCAGCGGTTTGTAATAAAATTAGTAAATATTCAGATACTACAAGGAATATTATGCTGACTCCGGTTACTATGAGAACATTGACAACGCAGTACCATCTACTTCCAGAGCACACATCTCAACAACACCACAACAGCCCTTTCAACCTTCACCTCCAGGATTTACTCCCACCAAAACACCAGCACAGCCACAACAAAATCTTACACATTCGACACCAATTCAACAATATACACAGACATATTCTGAGAAGAGTGATGCAAATATGTATAATCAAAAGAGAAGACTTCGCCATGTCGCCTCCATGGCGACAGTACCAGTGCATAGGACAGCATCCTTCAGAAAGACTTTTTCGTACCTGAATTCGGTCCTCATACCATAAGTAAAACCAAAGCTATTTTGAAGAGGGAGATTCTTGAGGGAGGCTTAGCGGTTCAAGATGATATATATTAATTTCAGTTTTTAATCTGTATCTATTTTTGAATGGTGCCATTTTAAATCACCTTGGTGTTATAGGTACCTTTTGTATTTATTTATATACAATAAAGCATTTTATTATTATTATTATTATTAAAAGCCCCATTTGCTTTCCAACAACTTAATTCCCATTCAACAAGGAATACCAGTCCAGTATTCACCACGGCAATATATCGCCGAGACACCATCTCCTCTTTTGTCTGGGCAGACATCGCTAACTCAGGATTCTCTTTTGTCGGATTTAGAAGATATGGTTTAATTACTGTCATGAAGTATTATTTATTTCTATGTCCGTGATCAGTATAGCAGAATATATTATTTCCTTTTATTTTTTGTCTTTCTCAAATGTGTATCTTTTTTTGCAGTTCTAGGCCAGATTAGCTGACCCAAAGTTTCAAAGTCTGTACTTGACATTCTAACAAAATTTCGACAATTCTTGGCATTTTAATTCTGCAAGCAAATTGGACCCGTTTCGTTTTTTGTATAAGTTGTTTTGTATAACCATCTTCGCTGTTTTCAGTATGTGGTTAATTCATGTATTAACATAAAGGCACCAGATGCCACGGCTATAGGTGAAAAGAATACTCCATGTTTCGTCGACGCTCGTCGAACAACTGCGGAACAAATATGAGCGGAGTTGGCTCGTTGTTAAGAAAGGTTTAAAACATGACATAGACTTATTTGTTTTTCAAATGTCTTAAAAAAGTTACAACCGTCTGAAATAATGACAAAACGTATCGTAAACTGCTGTACCTTCTAAAAGAATTGAAAATCCAATAAATCCATTTGAAACTGTTTAATCAGAATAAAATGTTACTTCATTTTAGCAAGGGAAATTATTTTTTTTTTTATTTCATTATTTAGGTTTTGTTATTGTACAGTTATTTTTATGTTTCGTGTCGGTGTTCGATAAAAGAAGGTTGGAAATCATATTTTAGATATATTATAAATACTTCCGGATGTTCTGCTACCGACGGGTTCCACTTTTGGACTTCTGTCTCCTTTCCGTACGAAGCAGCTGTATTATCTCTATTCGTCGCTCGCTTCATTATACTTCGTCCGAGACGGCCCCGAGGGCTTCCATTTTCGGCGTAGTTCTATCCGAAACTCTCCGCCCGCAATGTGCCCGGGTAAAAGACTTACTCAAAGTTATTTTTATGTGTTACCTATCCAGAGTGGCGTCGGAGAAAATGGGCTCACCCGCATAGGGCTCCAGGGCCTAGGTTCCGCGGTATAGGTAAAGTAGAATTGGACCATTACCGCTACCGTTGCGGACAGAAAATATTTAAAGCTGTCGTCGATACTATGCCTGCCACTTGGGCAACATTATAATAGTATTACGAATAAACCCACAATGGTATTGTTTTTGAAGGAACGTAACTCTGCAACGACTGAACAAAAAAATAATATAAAGTTTGTCTGCTGCTAGATTTGAACATGAGTGCGAGATAAATGTAAAAATTTACCAGATTTAAGCAGTTTTTAATGAATGCTGATCTTTTTAATATTTCCTTCCTAAACCGTTGTAAAAAAAAGATAATTAGAATTAAATAGACTATAATTCAAATTCTCCTTTACAGATTGGCTTTTGTGTTTTCCTGACTTGTTTTCTTTGCAATAAAGGCTATAATAAACTAGCTGTGTATGATAAAGGATACCTCAGTAACAAGTATTGGCACGATAACGCAATTGGATCGAAAATAATCGTAAGTGTTTAATTAATACGGGTAATTAAGTAGAAACACATGTGAGTTGTTGATTAATTTTATAAAGCGATATAAATGTGCGATAAAATTAAGGGGCAGGACTTTTCGAAAAATCTGTATGAGCGCATACGGACCTTCGCACATTGGTGTATTTGACCCAAAAAGCTGGCTATAAATTAAATTTCTAAATTGTCAAAGTCCAAAAAGTAAACCAGTTTCTGGGATAGGACCGATGTATTAGAAGGCGGCAATATTTTTTCACTAGAGTTGTAAAGGAAAATCCAAAAATGTATGTACCGGCTTATATCTAATTTGATGCAATTCCTGGAAACCGCGATAGTGGAGGCAATTTAGAACATATTTAACAATATACAAATGGCTACGGTTAACGAGATATTGACAATTTTATGTTCAATGCATCTTATGTTGTAAATGCCGTTTTGTACGTATATTTTTCCGTGTTGGATCATGTATAGCAAATAACCCCGATCACCTAGACCAGGGATGGGGAAATAGATTTAGAGAAGGGCTATTAAAACAATTAAAATATTCAGGCGGGCCAGATATACTGAATAATGATCACCTTATTAAATTGGTTTAAAGCGCGAGGAATTTAGAGTAGAATTGATAGCGTAACTTCATATAAAATACTATTTTTATTTATTTTTTGTCCATAATAACTATGTATACTCTCATTCGACTCGCACATGTTACGTACAATATTATATTTATTACACACTTGTTCATGTTTATAAAATATATGTTTTATTTAATACATGCAACCTAACTGACTTTTCTTAACAATAATATCTTATGCACCAAAACAGTTAATATTTAAATTGTTGAAAATAGATTTATTTATTAAATCTACTGTTCCTTAACCATCTCGTTGATATTTGGATTCAAATTACTAGAAGAAATACGCAAGACGCATTCAAGATATTCGTCGGTCATCTTATTCTTCAACTTTAATTTGCGGAGATTCATTGTTAAAAACACCTGTTCGCAGAAGTATGAAGACCCCAACATCAAGACAATTTTTGAGCGTGTTTTATTAGATTGGGAAATTGAGACTGCTAAACTTTTGTAGAAATCAAAGGTTAATGAATTGTTAAACAGCTGCTTTAACGTATCATTGCATTGTAGCTCAATCACTTCGAGTTGGTAGGCGGGTTCGATCTCCTCGCAATTTACGGAGAATAGCGAAGAAAATATTTGTAAGTCGTCTTCTATCTTTTAAAAATCTTCAAATCTCCTGGTAAACTCGCTTTCCAAGCGATTTAGTTGGATATCATAAAACTTGTTTAGTGGTCAATGTAGCAACCGTCTGTAGCATTGGTAAATGAGTGAGATTTCTTTGTGGTATTTGTATCGTAAACAAATTTGAACGCCTTTGTTTGTGCCCAGGCGTAGTCAATAAGTATGTATTTGCCTTAGATACTTTTATTTAATTTGAGTAGGCAAATCAGAAAAAAATGCGAAATCCGACATCCATTGTGGATCTTCAATCATTTACAAAGTCATTCAGTTTTGTTTTTTTGTCGCAGAAAATCTATTATATCATTTTTAATTGCCAGACTCGTTCGAAAACTTGCCCAGCACTTAACCGCCGAACGAATACGATATGCTGACTTCGGGGCTGTTTTGACAATGACTCAACTGGAGTTGATCACTTCTTCACTAAGAAATGACGCTGTATATTAAACTCCTTGTTAACGGCAACTGTTTCGTAGCTTTGAACTATATGACAAAATATTTTTGAGTCCATTCGTCCTTAAATGACCGGCATTCAACATCCACCTTCCTTTTTGTATATAATGGCATATTGATTACCGAGTTGCTATACTCCGAAAAGAAAGTATCTCATATATCTCTGTACTCTGAGTTGCAGAGTCCGCGCGAAAACACACTCGAGCTGTTTACGTGTGTGCGAAGATCTCCAATACGTACCTAATAACTACCGAATTTGTTATGAATTTGAACGGACTGCTTTTATCGATGGCGGGCCGTATAAAATTCCAACGTGGGCGGGACGCGGGCCGCTATTTCCCCATCCCTGACCTAGACTCTTAAAAATCATCGGAAAAAAACCTTAAACTTCGTTCTTGTATGAGAATTTGTTGCTTGAAGCGAGTCGGAATGAGTCGGATTCATATTCAGGGCAACAAAATACATAAAAAGCACCTACTCGCATACACAGTTCACTGCTTTAAAATGGATTATTGTTGAGGAGAGACAATAGTAAGCTTGAGATTAGAAACTGATTAGGCGTTTTCGATAATGGTGTTTATGCGGAATGCGAATCCGGCTTCAAAACATGCGTATGAGGGTCATACCACTAAAAAACAATCGTATCAGCTTGAAGGATGAACAAATTGCGAAAGTTTTCATGGAAACAATAAGTATAAGTACTAAACAATTTTGAAATAATAATAAAAATAATAGTTTTTATAGTGATAAATATGGTTAAATAAGTTCTTCATTAAGTACGTAGGCTTTCACGGCCAGAATCATTTACAAAATAAACTGCTTCCGGGTTATGCCGTGTGTCAGTATTCAATTAGCTTTGAAGAAGCGAGCAACATGGTTCGCGAAACGTCAGCATTAACAAATCTTGACACACGGCAAAACCCGGAAGCAGTTTATTTTGTAAAAAAAAGTTCGTAATTGCCTCTACTATCACGTCTTAAAAGGAATGTATCGAACGGAAAATAGCGTATGTACCGTTTCAATATACAATATCGACTGGTGTAAACTTTCAACTTCTTCCTCTACCACTGGTCCTAAAAAACAAAAACTTCACGAGTTTCTTACAACATACCAAACCCAAAAATATTATCTCATACAGTATGTCCACGAAAGTCGCACCATATGGAAAACTTTTTTATTGTGTATTTCTCAGAAAATTTTATTCTTTATAAAAGTTGGCGGCTCATATGAAACCAAAACTGCAACAGTCAAATATGTAAATTTCAGTGCCATATACCGAGCGATTCAGAATTTATGAATTTGTGATAAGAGTATAGTACCTTTGTTTTCGTTGTTATCGATAAACCTTATTTGGAAATGTTGTTTGGAAGTACAAATTATATTCAAATATAAAGTCACAGCCACCTACCATGAAAAGAAAAATATTTTCACTTTTTTCTTAATTATTACTGTTGTGACAAATATTAATAAATGCCAGTGATACTAAAAGGTTCTTTTAAATCTATTTTTTAGAAATTTAAACACATTTTTTATATTTTTTCTTATTTTGGTATGCTAACTAATGTTTATTTAGAACTAGCGCAAAATAACTCATTTTCTTGGTGCGAAGTTGATATTTCACCCTGTAGATATTAATATATCATACCATAACTAATTCGGGAGCGTGAATTACCTTCTATTCGGTTAATATTAATGACTGTCGGTAGGTTTATAATGTTGGTAGGTATCCATCTACAGCCAGCGATTCTCAAGTGGTGGTACGCGCGGTACTACCACTTATGAAGTTTTATTTTCACTGATAATATTTTAATAAAAATAACTAAAACATCAAACATTTATTGTTTCTTGAATTAATTATGACTGACTTACCCGTTATTAAGTTAATAATTATTATGAATATCTTAATAATACTAATTTATTATCTATGAACTAATTTTATTTCTACTACGTACAATTACAAAAATACATACATAAATACACATTAAAAAAACTAAACATCGAAAGAATTGTTAAATATCTATTAATCCTGTTTCTGTGTGTGGCTTCCCACAACAACTCCAACAAAAAGTTGAAATTGTTTTAATACATGGAGAAAATAGACAGCACCGAGATGTTCCTGTGATTTTTAATGAAAGAAATCTACACAACCAAACTGCCCATTCAACCATTTCCAGCATAATGAAAAAATTCAAACAGGGGGTCTGTTGGGTCTGTTGAAAATAGCTTCAAGAAACCCCACAAAACATATGTTTCCGAAATGATGAAATAAGTTTGCCAGTGTTGCAAGAAGTAATCGAGCATAAAACGACACAACCAATGCAATAAATCAACAGTACATAAAATACTAACACTAAACAAGTAGCACCCTTATAAAGCAAAATTTATAAGTACACTAAAAGAAAGAGACTGACGTCAGGTATAACTTTGCCATCTGGTTTGAGAAGAAAATGGAAGAGAACAAATTTTTTAAAAAATATTCTTTGGACAGACGAGGCAACATTTACGTCAAAGACAGTCCCTTTCTTCACAAAATTCCCGGTGGTGGGCACATCAGACCCCGATCTTTACAAGAGAATGCCGAGATCAGTACCATTTTAAGACTAATATGCTATGCGGTATTTTGCTAATAATTAAATATTGTGCCTTTTTTTGACAAAATTTAAATGGGGAATTATATCTTTGGTTTAGTTCCTGAACAGAAGGTTGTCACCTTTTTTGGACAATTTGCCATGAATTCAACGAGGGCCAATTGGATTCCATCTTGATGGTGCACCCATACACTCTGTCAAGAACTTTTTAAACCATAAATTTTGGCATCGCTGGATAGGCAGAAATTCGGAATTAAAATCCTGGCCACCTAGGTCCCCCGACTTTACCCTGTTAGATTTCCTTTTGTGGGGTTACGTAAAAATACAGTATACAAATAGCGACCATTTAGAGATATAAACCATTTAGAGGAACTATACAACAGATTATTCCAGATTATTCCACCGAATTACTAACTCTAAAACAAATAAAACAGTGCCGAGAAAGTTTAACAGAAGTTCCTACAGTTTAGCCGAATCGGGTCAGCTCACCTCATACCAAGACAAGTCATACCCGGACAACTCATACCAGGACAACTCATACCAAGGGACAACTCATACCACGACAACTCATACCGGGACACATCATACCAAGGGACAACTCATACCAGGACAACTCATACCAGGACAACTCATACCAGGACAACTCACACCAGGACAACTCATATCACGACAACTCATACCAGGACAACTCATACCAGGACAACTCATACCAGGACAACTCATACCAGGACAACTCATACCAGGACAACTCATACCAGGACAACTCATACCAGGATAACTCATACCAGGACAACTCATACCAGGACAACTCATACCAGGACAACTCATACCACGACAACTCATACCACGACAACTCATACCACGACAATTCATACCAAAACGCACATAACAAGCCGACAAATGATTGTTCTCTGGTACGGTATCATCTATTGTGATTAGGAAACTCTCTTTAACGAGTTATTATTAGGTAATTGAGTTTAAATTTCTACACTGTCGAGTATTATCACATTTTATACAACGCGGAAGGCTATCTAGTGAAAGACTAATATAGCCTAATAATAAGGCATGACATGATATACAGGGTGTCTTGAATAACTTTGCTATTACAATAAATAGCAAGACGAAATGGTGTATTCTTACATATATACATTATACACCAGAGGCAAAAAAAACGGTACAAATTTTTAATCATTGTAGTGTGAAGATTGCAACCACACCATACTCTACTCCATACACTCCATACACTACTATGCAACATTTCTGATAATATCGGGGAAATTTAATGTGAAATGAAAGGGCAACTCATACCAGGACAACTCATATCACGACAACTCATACCAGGACAACTCATACCAGGACAACTCATACCAGGACAACTCATACCAGGACAACTCATACCAGGACAACTCATACCAGGACAACTCATACCAGGACAACTCATACCAGGATAACTCATACCAGGACAACTCATACCAGGACAACTCATACCAGGACAACTCATACCACGACAACTCATACCACGACAACTCATACCACGACAATTCATACCAAAACGCACATAACAAGCCGACAAATGATTGTTCTCTGGTACGGTATCATCTATTGTGATTAGGAAACTCTCTTTAACGAGTTATTATTAGGTAATTGAGTTTAAATTTCTACACTGTCGAGTATTATCACATTTTATACAACGCGGAAGGCTATCTAGTGAAAGACTAATATAGCCTAATAATAAGGCATGACATGATATACAGGGTGTCTTGAATAACTTTGCTATTACAATAAATAGCAAGACGAAATGGTGTATTCTTACATATATACATTATACACCAGAGGCAAAAAAAAACGGTACAAATTTTTAATCATTGTAGTGTGAAGATTGCAACCACACCATACTCTACTCCATACACTCCATACACTACTATGCAACATTTCTGATAATATCGGGGAAATTTAATGTGAAATGAAAGGTGTAATAAAATTAGTAGGTAATGACATTTGTTTTCCTTTGGTCAAAAGGGACCGTCGAGATTTCATACCATCGTATACATGGTGATTTTTTTGTATACAGGGTGAAGTGTTGAAATCGTTTTTTGCTGTTTTTACTCAAAAAAGAAGTGGAATTGCGAATATTGTATGTTTTCAATCCTCACAACATAAGCAATTAGTGTTTCAAAGAAATGTTTGCTTGAATTTACTTAAAAATTTGGAAATATGAGTAATTGAACATTTGTACCGCTTTTTTGACCCACTTTGTATAGCTTACATACAGTGCCGGGTTTACCCCGGGGCACCCGGGGCACGCGCCCGGGGCCCCCACAAAATAAGGGCCTCCACAAACTTAAGGAAGCAAGAATTTAACTAAAATAATTAATTGTTTTTAATTAATATTCCGGTGATAGATCGGCTTTCTGCATCTTTGACTGAAAGAATTCATGCTTAAGATATCGATATCGATATTCACAACGCTGCAGAAAACTTACAACAAATTTATAAAAACGATCTAGAGGACAGTCTTGGGAATGACTTTAAGGACTATAACGTCGACAGCGAACCAAAGGAATTGTTTTATTACAGAATTTTAATTAATAACAACTTCGGCGCTGCATTTCCTAACATAGAAATTTCATTACGAATGATTTTGGTGTTGATGGTGTCTAATTGTAGTGGAGAAAGTTCTTTATCAAAAATGAAAATTATTAAAAATAAACCAAGTAACGCCTGGCTCGCGTATGTTTAATTTAAATTTGTTTGTTTGTTTTTGATAAAAATTTATTTTTCAGTTGGCAAAGTAAAATTACGCTAAAACATATTGTTTAATTTAAGGGGCCTCCACATCCCCCACAGCCCCGCAGTTGTAAATCCGGCACTGCTTACGTATATTCTTACACTCAGAAGCCATTTTTGGTATCATAAAATGTTTTTGTCCATCAACTTTGGCTGGGCAATATTCAACTTTTTTATTTCTTATGGACACGTTATTGAATTTTTACAGATTATTGAATATAATATTATATAGTAAATATTATAAATAGAATATTGAATATTTTAAATAGAATTAATTTCAATAAACTTATTAATGAATTTTTAATGAAAATATGTTATGCCATAATTCCAAAACGGTTATACTTATGTTTATGTTAATTCTTATGGGTAATATTACCGAGTTCTTTGCGGTGATATTACCAATCAGAATTAACGTGCGCTCGGTAATGTTACCGGTAATTTAACGTCAGTAGACTAGACGGCGGTAGCCTTCCGCGTTGTGTAAAATGTGATATGTACTATGCGCGCCAAAAAAATCGTAGAGCTAATTTTTACATAATATAATTATGGCTTGTTTTTATTTTTCAACTTTACAGTTAACGCATGTATACACTGTGGGCCAAAAAAAACAGTACAAATGTTCAATTACTTCTATTTCCAAAGATTTTAAGTAAATTAAAGCAAGCATTTCTTTGAAGGACTAATTGCTTATGTTGTGAGGATTGAAAACATACCATATTCGCAATTCCACTTCTTCTTTTTCAGTAAAAACAGCCAAAAACCATGTTTCAAAATTTCACCCTGTATGCAAAAAAAATCACCCTGTATTCGATGCAATAAAATCTCTGCTGTCCCTTTTGACCAAAGGAAAAAAATTGATTACCTACTAATTTTATTACAGCTTGCATTTCACATTAAATTGACACGATGTTATCAGAAATGTTGCATAGCCAAACACAAAGCAACATAACTGTGGAATGAAACGTCCTGTTATTGCGAATATGGTACGGTTTCAATCTTCACACTACAGGCAATTCGTTTTTAAAAGAAATATTTGAATTGACAAAATATTATAGGAAATATGAGTGATCAAAAATTTGTACCGTTTTTTTTGCCCACCGTGTATATTGTACTTAAGATTAATGTCAGAATGACAGCGCATATGTTATAAAAGAACCATTTACAAAGTGAACAAAAACATTTTTCTACTTTGCGTTCGTTATGAACTCATAACGAAACCGGTTTCGGTGTCGTTATGAAAACACTAGGTCACAAACATTTGGTAACTTTTAGTTTTCCACGACTGATGATATTGACGTTAAGTGTCAAATAAGGCTGGCATCTGGCTGACATCTCAATCGCTATTGGCTCGCGTCAATCGTATTTGTGAATTTTAGTACAACTACCAACTGTTGAATATGAAACTACTCTAGATTGTAAGATGACAACCGCAATTTTCGAAATGTATGTGAATTTAAAGTCGCAAAGTAGAAAAAATAGTATATAACACTCGTTTTATAAGACGTATTGGCGCACTCGTTCCATTTGGGCACTCCTCGCTATGCTCGTCGTGCCCAAAACTACTCGTGCGCCAATTTTTGTCTTATAAAACTTGTATTATAATATACTATTTCAGTATATTTTGTTGCATATGTAGTGTACGACTTTTTTGGTGCGCGTAGTACATATAAAATGGCAATTCTCGGTAATTTTCAAATACCTAATACGGCATTACAGAGTATGTAGAGAACATCCACACATTGACCAAAATTTGTTAATCACACTAGATGACACCGTACGTGACAACAATTGACACTTGTCGGCTTGTAACGGGTGTTTTGGTATGAATTGTCGTGGTATGAGTTGTCGTGGTATGAGTTGTCCTGGTATGAGTTGTCGTGGTATAAGTTGTCGTGGTATGAGTTGTCCTGGTATGAGTTGTCGTGGTATGAGTTGTCCTGGTATGAGTTCTCTTGGTATGAGTTGTCCTGGTATGAGTTGTCATGGTATGAGTTGTCCTGGTATGAGTTGTCCTGGTATGAGTTGTCCTGGTATGAGTTGTCCTGGTATGAGTTGTCCCTTGGTATGAGATGTCCCTTGGTATGACTTGTCTTGGTATGAGTTGTCCCGGTATGAGTTGTCGTGGTATGAGGTGTCCGGGTATGAGGTGCACCCGACCCTAGCCGAATGGTTGTACGGGTGTAATGTTCAAAATGCATTTTTTTGTTTTGTGTACTTAATTAGAAATTCTCCAGAAAGATTTAAACCACCTTGGAGTTTTTTTTCTGTACTTAATTTTCGATATTAAACATTTCAAAAACAGTGATAAAATTGAAGCATAAATTCCGGCCTCTCCGCATTCCAGACGGAGGGTCGCCGGAGGGGTGCCCTCCCGTCCGAAGAAGTCACGAGCCGCCACTGCTGCAGATACACATTTGTCTATGTCAACAAACACATTATAATTTCAGGACAATATGCTTAAACCGAAATATTTACGAAACATGTGTCATTGCGATTAATTTTTGTGATTGTATTTTGTCCCAATAATTGCAGCGCCATCTGTCACCCTTGCATCGAACCAGTGCGGCAGCCTTTACAGCACATTGGCTTTGTTCCAACATTCCGACCGTTTGATGTTATTAATTACGCATTTTAACGATTTGATACGTCCTTATTATACAGTGTGTTCATTTCAAAAGTATCCACCCTTAATAACTCTTGATGTGATGCGATTATTGTTTTGAGCGGAAATACGTCGATTTAGATATCGAGGGGGAAGTTCAAAAATGGTACCTAGAGTATTTTAGGCTTCATCCCTTCAACCCCCAGCAACCCCACTTTGAAATTTCAAATGGCACCCCCTACTTTGTGATATAACATTTGAAAGGGCATAAAATTCTCCACTCAACCGTGATAAAAAATATGAAATCGATCGATTGAGTGTTAAGATAGACTACACAGAAGATGGAAGGTATGAAATCAATTATTATGAGCGAAACATTGCGGATTGCATACACTGTTGAATCAAATTATAGTCATAAAAAATAAAAAATTAAAATAAAAATTAAATAAAAAATAAGAAATGATTTTATGACATGTTAGAAATGGCCACCATTATTTGCTAGATAAAAATACATTCTGTTTTCGAACTCTTCGCTAACGCAAATAAGGGGTAGAGAACTTTGTGCCCTTTCAAATGATGTACCACTAGGTAGGGGGTGCCATTTGAAATTTCAAAGTGGAGTTGCTGGAGGGTGAAGGGATGAAACCTAAAATTCTCTAGGTACCATTTTTGAACTTCCCCTCGATATCTAAATCGCATCAGGTCGAGTTATTAATGGTGGATACTTTTGGAATGAAGACACTGTATATGCCATGCCAGAAACTGTCGCATTTGTTGTTGTTTGTTAGTGAACACCCGACGGTATGTACGACTTCGATTTATAATGTAAGTTACATTTTACCAAAGTATGTTTTTCTTTGTGCACTTTGCAACTGATGACGAGATTGTTATCTGGAAAGTCGACTATTGCAAGAAAGCGAAATAAATAAAATTCATCGACTACAGTATTTTATTTTTTGATTTAATATCATCTATAAAATGAAGATATTCCTGATTAAATTGTATGATGTGATCTCTCAATCAGTGAGGCTGATATGGTCGAAAGATATTTTACCGCTCAGAATGATAACGCACTTCTCCGCCAAATAAAACGAATTTTAAACAGTACACAGTTTGTTTTAATTTATTTGAAGGACTACGCTTCCGACATGGAGGTTCCCAATTCAGTATTGTTTTGCAATGTAGGAGTTCAGCGGCGCGCCCTAACCTTGTTTCTAACGTTGCAATCTATCTTGGCGAGGTTCTAGCGGGGCGTTGAAATTGTCGTCTCTGCAGCACCGCCGGAGTAAAACCGCGCCCTCGACTCTCGCCCGCTTGATTGTCGGACGAACGTTGAATGAAATAAATGCCCTCTCGCGGTGGTGCCTCGACTTGGTAGTACTATGCAGAGACCCATTTATCCGGTGAACGCCGGAGTTAACTTACATTTGTCACGAATTTACGACGTCCCACGACGGAGACGTACTGCTGTTTACTTTGCCTTAATGCTGCACAGTTTATTTGCCGTGGAAATTTGTTGCTGAAGTTTAATAACATAGGTACCTACACCTCTTTTATTAATCTTATAAACTCATATAAAAAGGCTTTCGACAACTGCACGTCTTTTATACAAAAATGTTGCACAGAGATTAGTAAAAAAGGATAGGAAACGTCCATAAGCCACCTATGGTGAAATTCGACCACATTTTATTAACTGGTTAACATCTGAGACGTTAGGTGACAGCACGGTGGCGCTCCGGGCGATTCGCATATTCGGCTGGATGTGCCGGTAAATTTTAATTTGTGTGCATTTCTTATATGTTTTATTATTTCGTTTTCCTACACATCAAAACTTAGTTGTACATTATTTATTATATAATAAATATCAATAACAAATAAGAACAGTGTTACTAAAGTAATTCAACACTAAGATATAACAACAACACTAGAAAACTTAGCTTCATAACTGCTGCTGACCTGCTGCTCTTCTCTGCTGTTCGTAGCAACATCCATATTATCTGCAGAAAGTAAAGGTACAGGGTACAGCTCCTGATTTCAAAAGCAATCGCGGATATGTTTTCTTGAAATGCTCGACAGAAAAATGATCACTTCATATGTGATAGTTTTTTGTGTCATCTTGCAAAAGGTAAATTCGGCCAATATTTAACATCCATTGCTTGGCTCTGCAAAACCAAAATCTATGCAGATGACTAATTTCAAAGATTGATTTTTACTTACAGCGAACCATCCTTTGGTATTATTGCAAAGAATGCGCATCCGTCAGATCAGCCCGCCACTTTTCGCAAAACAATCTGAAATTTTGTGAGAATTTAGTACCTAATTTGTACTATTTTGTACCACTAATCCCCGAATTTGTACCTCAAAGGATCACCTCGATATCGGCGTTTCTAATTCTTAGCGTCAGCTCAGCCCACCATTTTGAACGAAAACCATGTAGGAGTGTAATTTTCAAATCGATGATTAACCTAATATTTAGTACCCAATTTGTACTATTATGTACCACAAAGCTCGAAATTTGTACCTCAAAGCTTCACCGTTTTATCGACGTTTCAATTTTTTAGCGTCAGTTCAGCCCGCCAATTTTTACTTTCACTAGGAAAGGCAGGTAGGAGTGTGATTTTCAAATCGACAATCATCCTAATATTTAGTACCAAATCGGTACTAATTTGTACCACAAAACTCAAAATTCGTACCGCAAAGAATCGCCCTCATATCGGCGTTTCCAATTTTTTTGCGTCAGTTCAGCCCGCCAATTTTTACTTTATCATACGCAGTATGCTAAAGTATTGTAATCATGCCGAAAAAAAAATTGAGATTTTAGCGGAAATAGGTCTTTTTGGGTCCCCTGAACATTTTTGACCAAGGTACAAAAAAATGTCTGTGTGTGTGTGTGTGTGTGTGTGTGTGTGTGCGTATGTATGTCTGTGTGTAAACGATTTTTGTGGCGACGATTCCGGAGAAACTACTAAAGGTATCGGAACGAAAGTTCATATTTAGAAGTTTTGTTACCAAACTTAGAGCTGAAAAGCTTTTGGTCGAAAGGGGTCCAAAGGAACTGGTAGTTTATTCAAAGCCTTTTTGAAAGATTTTGCAAATGAGCCGCCATTTCTGTAATTTCGACAAAATAGTTAAATAATAAATTAAAGTAGAGGAAATTTTGAATCATTTATGCCTATGATATTTTTTGGTAAAATTAATAGTTTAGCTTTAAGAGCAAATTCTATTTGATCGAGATCGGTCGCATCTGCATTGATATGAAACTTCAAAGTAGCCTGGATTTGACAAATATTTTTTTGTGCTGTCACCACAGAAATGTCTATGGCTGTCACACTCGAAAACAGCTGATTTCATCAGAGGTTGGAGAACCGCCATGGAACGTTGCCGCTCTGCTGCGGCAAAGTAGAAAATACAAAATTCAAATAAAATAAGATCGCCAATTTGATTGTTTGTTGATAAGAAATATCAACCCGTTGTTATCTAATTGTAAAAACGATAATTGAGAAAATTGTAAATAAAGTATAGCGATGAGTATAGTTACGTTTTAGTATGTTGGTACGGATGTGACATCTACAGTGTCATGAACGAATATAAATCTGTCAGAATTTGATTTAGCTTTTTAAACTTGACGTTTCGTAGAAGTGGTATCAACCTAACATTTCCTATCCAGAAATATAACCATTTTTAATTTTTTGTAAGTACGTATTTCTCAAAAAGTAACACAAAAAACGTTGATGTCACTCCTGCCTAAAACTATATAGCGCGCCTCGCTCACATGCGACGGCGACGCTTCGCCTTCGGTGACGCGCCGCATCACCGGTCGCCGCGCTATTCCGTACTTTCGACACTTGTGACATAAATAACTATTATTCTAATGACGTAGTGTATGTAGTGTCAAGTGCTGATGCTTTGACAATACCTACGATTTATCTCAATAAAATAGATTCTCATGCAGCTAAACTATTAATTTTATATATTGTATGATAAAGTCATGTGCCTGGCCACATCAGATTTTTACTTTTACTAGGGAAGCCAGTCAGGAGTGTCATTTTCAAATCGATAATTATCCTAATATTTAGTACCAAATCTGTACTAATTTGTACCACCAAACTCAAAATTCGTACCGCAAAGAATCGCCCCTATATCGACGTTTCCAATTTTTTTGCGTCAGTTCAGCCCGCCAATTTTTACTTTCACTAGAAAACCTAGTCAGGAGTGTCATTTTCAAATCGATAATTATCCTAATATTTAGTACCAAATCTGTACTAATTTGTACCACCAAGCTTTAAATTTGTACCTCAAGGGATCACGATTATCTGGGCGTTTCCAATTTTTTAGCGCACCAAATTACTTTTTTATTAAAAACGCCATGTGGGAGTACAATTTTCAAGCCAGCGACTATCCTAATATTTAGTACCATGTGTGTACTATTTTGTACCGCCAAGTTACAGATTTGTACCTCAAAGGACAACCCTTATATCGACATTGCCATTTTGTTAGCGTCAGTTCAGCCCGCCATTTTTCATTTTCATTAGGAAAGCCGGTCAGGAGTGTCATTTTCAAATCGATAATTACCCTAATATTTAGTACCAAATCTGTACTAATTTGTACCACCAAGCTTTAAATTTGTACCTCAAAGGATCACCATTATCTGGGCGTTTCCAATTTTTTAGCGCACCAAATTACATTCTTATTAAAAACGCCATGTGGGAGTACAATTTTCAAGCCAGCGACTATCCTAATATTTAGTACCATATGTGTACTATTTTGTACCGCCAAGTTACAGATTTGTACCTCAAAGGATAACCCTTATATCGACGTTTCCATTTTTTTTTAGCGTCAGTTCAGCCCGCAATTTTTTATTTTCATTAGGAAAGCTGGTCAGGAGTGTCATTTTCAAATCGATAATTATCCTAATATTTAGTACCAAATCTGTACAATTTTTTAATCCCAACCTCCAAATTCATTTACCTCTGTGAACTTAGCCCCCCGCCATATTGACTTTTTCCAGTTTTTTTGCTTAAGTCGTTTAATAGTCGTTTGATAGTCTATCCCAGATGTTTGATTGTTTCTTGTTTTTCCGCAAAACGGAAAATAAAATTTGGCGTGAAGTTAGCCCCCTATGTTCGAATTCTCGGGATTTTTCAGTTGCAATAGATTGTCTATGGTTTGGTTAGGTTTGATAGTCCATTCCCGACGTTTGATAGTTTTTCGTTTACCTGAAATCCGAAAAATTAGAATTTGTAGGTTATGTTATTGTCCGAATTTATACCTTTATAAAGGCTATTTTAAACGGGAGTTGTTTGATTGTTGTTTCATTTTGTTCGCTTGTTAGTTCTGAACGTATAATTGTTCTTAGTAACGGCATGATTGATAATATTATAATATTATAATAAATTAATGATCCTTATAAATAATATATTAATAATGTTCGAATTCTCGGGTTTTTTAAGTTGCAATCGATTGCTTATGGTTTGGTTGGGTTTGATTGTTAATTCCCGACGATTAATAGTTTTTTGTTTTTCTGAAATCCGCGAACTTAGAGTTTAGTTTATTAGTTTAGTAATTAGTTATCATATTTTCCGCGTGGATTAAATTTAATGGGCTATTTTAAGCGGGATTCGTTTGATTTCCGTTAGAAAATGTATCATAATCCATAGTTTTATTTATTGTCCTCAATATCTAATTTGAATCAGCGCCATCTACAAAGGAACGGTTAAAGTTAGCGCTACTTTATCGGCATCGGTAGAAACTTGACAAGAAATAAAAACTAGGTGCTTCCCACTCAATACAGCTATGACTTATTTTAAATCTATTTATTGGATATAGGAAGTATTTTATAGTATATCTACAGATGTAGTATATTACAGTATATTATATTAAAGTTTAAAATAAACTATGACAAATGTATTTACATATCGATAGTTTATTTTAAACTTTCAATAAAATATATCTGTAGATATACTTCCTATATCCAATAAATAGTTTTAAAATAAGTCATAGCTGTATTTAGAGAGAAGCCGCTAGTCTATATTATGTAAACTGATTTCACGTATTTTTTCTCACCATTTCACATGCGAAAAAGTGGCTTCTTAATTCTTTATGGAAAATTTGGAGAGGCCTTTTCGGGCGCGCGGAGCGCGTCCGATCCACTATATGGGCAATTCTACGTTGCGTGAGTTTTTGAAATCGACGCAAAACGGCCTCTAGGGCGTTTTTGCTTCAAAATTTTCCAAAAAGCGAGCGATTTTGGTGAACGCGCCTCAACATTCCAACAGCCATTTATTACGCGTTGTCATGGTTGCCAGCTAAGAAACGTCAAAAGCGCAGACATAACCTTATCATAACCTCAAACCTATTTACATTGCAGTAGGTATCTACAGAGCTAAGCGATTTGTTACTTCCCCACAAGTATGATATGAAAAACCTATAACCATGTTGATCGTATAAAAATATGTATTAATTTGCGTTAGTTTTTATTACGTACGAATGCGTACTTAATACCTATACCTACGCATAATTGGAAAGATATGTAAAATTTGACAAACTGCGAATATTACCGCGCAGTTAAGTTACTACGAAAACACAGTAAGTAAATTAATAGAGATGATTAGCGTTTCGACTTTCGTTTAGTAGGGCCCCTTACTTACCCTCTAATTGATTACAGTTTGAGAGGTAGTTCTTAGATGGCACCAATGTACACAAGTCGGGCCGGGTCTGCGCACAGCGCCAATATCAAGAACCATCACCTAACCTAATCTAATATTTTGATGGTGAGATTTCTCAAACAACCGCACCCATAGCATAAGGTGAATTTATTGCAGATTATTTGTAAAACACATTTACTTATTTATTAATAATTTCAGGATGTAAACAAACTGTCGTACGTAATTTGTACGTATTTAGCCCCACATACAATAGATCTTCCAGGTCAAAGTATATCGAAAGACATAGATGCCATATAACTCAGTCTACCATACCAGAGCCCCTACAACTACAAGAAAGCCGAAGTTAAAGTAGTGTGCGAATTGACAGAGCGCAAGAGAGAAGCCTAGAACGTGAACATCAGCTCATTATGCCAGAAATGGGGATGCCTCGAAAGAAAATAAACAAGAATTTTTCCTCTAATCAAACATTTAGTACAAGAATTTGAAGGAATGAAACTATTTATCGTTATTTTAAAGTTACATTAATTATTATATTTTTAGTTGAATTTCTTTTCATTCGATTTTTGCACAGGTAACATATACGATGTGATAAATAGCCTGAGGAACAAGGAATCTAATTTTGGGTTAAAGAAAGTTATCTGTTACTTGGAACAAAACAGATTTGTATATATCAGAACAAATGGGACGAATATCGACATTGGTGATTCGGAAGGGTTATTGAAGTAGACTTATCGCAATATCGCATTGGTCTATCGTAACTCTCGGTCACCCGTAATGTTATTGTCAATTTCATATACATACGCGCATCAATCATATTACAAAGAATACAATTTCGAATCAAGGTCTGTATTGCTATAACCATAAATGAGGACAAACTTTGGATTTAGTTAAAATCTATTTATTTCAACACGTTTTTGCACAGCTAAATGTGGCATTTTCTACGGCTAAAAGGTGGGATTCTACGTATGTGTAAATAGACAAAACGTTTTCTCCGGGGCGATTATGGAAAAAGATTCTATTCAAATTAACAGTTACATGTTACGAAGAAATATTTAAATTTGTAAATAATCCATTTTTTACGTATTGTTTTCTGTAATATATACACATGTATACAACAATGATGTGCAATGTTCTACAAATATATATTATATGCACAGTCTCTGTAAAGGAACTAATTTAACTTTTAGACTCAATCATGTTTTAGTTTCTTAATTATGATTGCTTATTTGTTATTTAAAAATACTAATGTTATTATACATGTATTACATATTCTGCAGTATATGTACAATGTTATGAATCTACAATACCAATCTGTATAAGTAGTGACCAACCAAGCAGTAGAGTGTATAAAATGAACTTTTTGGAAAATCAAAGTTTTAAGTTGATTTATGGTTTCTCTATGGACCCACATATAACATCAACAAGATTAACCCAATTAAGAAAAAATAGGTCTCCCACAAGAGGCCTAATATTTATAATTCTTTCCAATTGTTTGTTGTAGTTAGGTTAAAGTTTTATATATACTATAATTTGTGAAATAATAGTATATAAATATTACTTTACTGCAAGATTTAGATTTCCTGCGCTTGGCATAAAATTGAGTAAATTTAACAATTGAATCTTTTTTTGTATTCCATGTAATGGAATAACTGGGAAGAAAATATAACAATGGTTTTTTTTTTCAAGTGACAAACATCTTTAATAAAATCTAAAATAAAAAAAAAAACAAATCAGAAAAATCTTTTCCATTAAACCCTTCTATATAAGAGTAGATTGTAGTTGCTGGGCCAACAACATGCCATTATATAAAAAATAATTTAGTGTTTAATTTGACAAATAGACAATTATACAAAAATACGTTATATAAGTTGATAAAAAGGTGTCTCTGCGGACCCACGTATACCACCAACAAATTTTGCCCAATTGAAAGCAATCTGAGTCTTCCACAAGTGGTCTAAAATATTTTTACATTTTTATTAAGATCAATTTAAGTACGTTGCATTAGAATACTATATTTTTATACTTTTGTTTCACACCATATACGTATTGTTAAAATTATTCAACTTGAAAAGAAAAAGCAACAAAAAAAAATCTAATTTATTGCGACAAATTATATTTTTGTTTTCAATTGCAGGAGACTAATTTTTACTTTATCATACGCAGTATGTAAAGTATTGTAATCGTGCCGAAAAAAAAAAAATCTGATGTGGCCAGGCACATGACTTTATCATACAATATATAAAATTAATAGTTTAGCTGCATGAGAATCTATTCTTTAGAGATAAATCGTAGGTATTGTCAAAGCATCAGCATTTGACTCTACCTACACTACGTCATTAGAATAATAGTTATTTATGTCACAAATGCCGAAAGTACGGAATAGCGCAACGAGCGGTGTTACGGCGCGTCACCGAAGGCGGAGTGTAGCCGTCGCATATGAGCGAGTCGCGCTATCTAGTTTTTGGCAGGAGCGACATCAACGTTTATTGTGTTGCTTTTTAAGAAATACGTATTTAAAAAAAAAAATGATTTCTGTACAGTAAATGCTAGGTTGGTACCACTTTGACGAAAGGTGCGTTCCGATTGGTAGGTAATGGTAGCTAATGGCGGTGGTAGAATACGAAATTATAGTATTTCTTACATATCATGATAATGACACATATTAGTTTGCATGTACATAAACATGAGTCACTAGCAATTTTCTATTGGAAATACTATAACGGCGTCTGCTACCACTGCCATTATCACTAATGAAAACGCACCTTAAAAAGGTAATTCAAATTCTGACAGATTTATATTTGTTCATGACACATCCCTACCAACATACTAAAATAAAACTACACTCATCGCTATACTTTATTTATAATTTTCTCATTGTATCATTTTTAGAATTAGATATAAAGACGGGTTGATATTTCTTATCAACAAACAATCAAATTGGTGATCTTATTTTATTTGAAATTTGTATTTTATAATTTTGCGCACTACAGCGGCACGTTCCATAGTGGTTCTCCAACCTCTGATGAGATCAGCTGTTTTCGAATGTGACAACACAAAAAAATATTTGTCAAAATCCTGGCTACTATGTAATTTCATATCAATGCAAATGCGACCGATCTCGATCAAATAGAATTTGCTCTTGAAGGTAAACTATTAATTTTACCAAAAAATGTTATAGGCATAAATTATTCAAAATTTCCACAACTTTAATTTATTAATTAACTATTTTGTCGAAATTACAGAAATGGCGGCTCATTTCCAAAATCCTTGAAAAAGGCTTAGAATAAACTAAAAAGCTAAACTATTAATTTTACCAAAAAATGTCATAGGCATAAATTATTCAAAATTTCCTCTGCTTTAATTTATTATTTAACTATTTTGACGAAATTACAGAAATGGCGGCTGATTTCTAAAATCCTTGAAAAAGGCTTGGAGTAAACACCCAGTTTCTTTGGACCCTTTTGAACCAAAAGCTTTTCAACTCTAAGTTTGGTCATGAAACTTCTAAATATGAAGTTCCGTGCCGATACCTTTAGTAGTTTCTCCGGAAATGAATTAACAAAAATTGGGTACACACACACACACACACACACACACACACACACACACACACACACACACATACACACACACACACACAGACATTTTTTTGTACCTTGGTCAAAAATGTTCAGGGGACCCATAAAGACCTATTTCCGCTAAAATCTCAAATTTTTTTTTCGGCACGATTACAATACTTTACATACTGCGTATGATAAAGTAAAAATCTGATGTGGCCAGGCACATGACTTTATCATACAATATATAAAATTAATAGTTTAGCTGCATGAGAATCTATTCTTTAGAGATAAATCGTAGGTATTGTCAAAGCATCAGCATTTGACTCTACCTACACTACGTCATTAGAATAATAGTTATTTATGTCACAAATGCCGAAAGTACGGAATAGCGCAACGAGCGGTGTTACGGCGCGTCACCGAAGGCGGAGTGTAGCCGTCGCATATGAGCGAGTCGCGCTATCTAGTTTTTGGCAGGAGCGACATCAACGTTTATTGTGTTGCTTTTTAAGAAATACGTATTTAAAAAAAAAAATGATTTCTGTACAGTAAATGCTAGGTTGGTACCACTTTGACGAAAGGTGCGTTCCGATTGGTAGGTAATGGTAGCTAATGGCGGTGGTAGAATACGAAATTATAGTATTTCTTACATATCATGATAATGACACATATTAGTTTGCATGTACATAAACATGAGTCACTAGCAATTTTCTATTGGAAATACTATAACGGCGTCTGCTACCACTGCCATTATCACTAATGAAAACGCACCTTAAAAAGGTAATTCAAATTCTGACAGATTTATATTTGTTCATGACACATCCCTACCAACATACTAAAATAAAACTACACTCATCGCTATACTTTATTTATAATTTTCTCATTGTATCATTTTTAGAATTAGATATAAAGACGGGTTGATATTTCTTATCAACAAACAATCAAATTGGTGATCTTATTTTATTTGAAATTTGTATTTTATAATTTTGCGCACTACAGCGGCACGTTCCATAGTGGTTCTCCAACCTCTGATGAGATCAGCTGTTTTCGAATGTGACAACACAAAAAAATATTTGTCAAAATCCTGGCTACTATGTAATTTCATATCAATGCAAATGCGACCGATCTCGATCAAATAGAATTTGCTCTTGAAGGTAAACTATTAATTTTACCAAAAAATGTTATAGGCATAAATTATTCAAAATTTCCACAACTTTAATTTATTAATTAACTATTTTGTCGAAATTACAGAAATGGCGGCTCATTTCCAAAATCCTTGAAAAAGGCTTAGAATAAACTAAAAAGCTAAACTATTAATTTTACCAAAAAATGTCATAGGCATAAATTATTCAAAATTTCCTCTGCTTTAATTTATTATTTAACTATTTTGACGAAATTACAGAAATGGCGGCTGATTTCTAAAATCCTTGAAAAAGGCTTGGAGTAAACACCCAGTTTCTTTGGACCCTTTTGAACCAAAAGCTTTTCAACTCTAAGTTTGGTCATGAAACTTCTAAATATGAAGTTCCGTGCCGATACCTTTAGTAGTTTCTCCGGAAATGAATTAACAAAAATTGGGTACACACACACACACACACACACACACACACACACACACACACATACACACACACACACACAGACATTTTTTTGTACCTTGGTCAAAAATGTTCAGGGGACCCATAAAGACCTATTTCCGCTAAAATCTCAAATTTTTTTTTCGGCACGATTACAATACTTTACATACTGCGTATGATAAAGTAAAAATGGGATTTTAGCGGAGATAGGTCTTTTTGGGTCCCCTGAAAACATTTTTGACCAAGGTACAAAAAAATGTCTGTGTGTGTGTGTGTGTGTGTGTGTGTGTGTGTGTGTGTGTGTGTGTGTGTGTGTGTGTGTGTGTGTGTGTGTGTGTGTGTGTGTGTGTGTGTGTGTGTGTGTGTGTGTGTGTGTGTGTGTGTGTGTGTGTGTGTGTGTGTGTGTGTGTGTGTGTGTGTGTGTGTATGTATGTGTGTACCTGATTTTTGTGACGACGATTCCGGAGAAACTACTAAAGGTATCGGGACGAAAGTGCGTATTTAGAAGTTTTATGACCAAACTTAAAGCTGAAAAGCTTTTGGTTCAAAAGGTTCCACAGGAACTGGCTGTTTCCTCTAAGCGTTTTTCAAGGATATTTTGATTGTTTGTTGATAAGAAATATCAACCCGTTGTTATATCTAATTGTAAAAACAATAAATTGAAAAAATTATATCTAATTGTAAAAGCGATAAATTGAAAAAATTGTAATTAAAGTATAGCGATTAGTGTAGTTATATTTTAGTATGTTGGTACGGATGTGACATCTACAGTGTCATGAACGAATAAAAATCTGTCAGAATTTGAATTAGCTTTTTAAACTTGACGTTTCGTAAAAGTGGTATCAACCTAAAATTTCCTATACAGAAAGGTAACCATTTTTGAATTTCTTTTTAAATTTTATTTTATTGTTATTTTAATTTTGTATGATAAAGTCATGTGCCTGGCCACATCAGATTTTTTTTTTTTATTAAACCATTTTTGTTTTATATGAGTCCATAGAAACAACTTTATAGGTAACAACGTAAAAGTTTGGTTTTGGAAAAAAGTATATTTTAAAGACTGTAATCGTACTGTATATGCGGTCTATCGATTCCTGCGATGTACCGATTCACTGATCTACCCAATAGGCGGTCTATAGGTCCACTAGTTTTTATTACTTGTCAAGTTTCCACCGATGCCGATAATGTAGCGCTAACTTTGACCGTTCCTTTGTAGATGGCGCTGATTCAAATTGATATTGAGGACAATAAATAAAACTCATGTAATTCCTTTTCATATAATTCCAACTTTTAATTAGAACTATGGATTATGATACATTTTCTAACCGAAATCAAACAACTCCCGCTTAAAATACCCCATGAAATTTAATCAATTCGGAAAATAAGATAACTAATTACTAAACTAACAAACTAAACTCTATGTTACCGGATTTCAGAAAAACAAAAACTATTAAACGTCGGGAATTAACAATTAAACCCAACCAAACCATAAGCAATCGATTGCAACTTAAAAAACCCGAGAATTCGAACATTATTAATATATTATTTATAAGGATAAATTAATTTATTATAATATTATAATATTATCAATCATGCCGTTACTAAGAACAATTATACGTTCAGAACTAACAAGCGAACAAAATGAAACAACAATCAAACAACTCCCGTTTAAAATAGCCTTTATAAAGGTATACATTCGGACAATAACATAACCTACAAATTCAAATTTTTCGGATTTCAGGTAAACGAAAAACTATCAAACGTCGGGAATGGACTATCAAACCTAACCAAACCATAGACAATCTATTGCAACTGAAAAATCCCGAGAATTCGGACATGGGGGGCTAACTTCACGCCAAATTTTATTTTCCGTTTTGCGGAAAAACGAAAAACAATCAAACATCTGGGATAGACTATCAAACGACTATCAAACGACTTAAGCAAAAAAACTGGAAAAAGTCAATATGGGGGGGGGGCTAAGTTCACAGAGGTAAATGAATTTGGAGGTTGGGATTAAAAAATTGTACAGATTTGGTACTAAATATTAGGATAATTATCGATTTGAAAATGACACTCCTCACCGGCTTTCCTAATGAAAATAAAAAATCTGATGTGGCCAGGCACATGACTTTATCATACAATATATAAAATTAATAGTTTAGCTGCATGAGAATCTATTCTTTAGAGATAAATCGTAGGTATTGTCAAAGCATCAGCATTTGACTCTACCTACACTACGTCATTAGAATAATAGTTATTTATGTCACAAATGCCGAAAGTACGGAATAGCGCAACGAGCGGTGTTACGGCGCGTCACCGAAGGCGGAGTGTAGCCGTCGCATATGAGCGAGTCGCGCTATCTAGTTTTTGGCAGGAGCGACATCAACGTTTATTGTGTTGGTTTTTAAGAAATACGTATTTAAAAAAAAAAATGATTTCTGTACAGTAAATGCTAGGTTGGTACCACTTTGACGAAAGGTGCGTTCCGATTGGTAGGTAATGGTAGCTAATGGCGGTGGTAGAATACGAAATTATAGTATTTCTTACATATCATGATAATGACACATATTAGTTTGCATGTACATAAACATGAGTCACTAGCAATTTTCTATTGGAAATACTATAACGGCGTCTGCTACCACTGCCATTATCACTAATGAAAACGCACCTTAAAAAGGTAATTCAAATTCTGACAGATTTATATTTGTTCATGACACATCCCTACCAACATACTAAAATAAAACTACACTCATCGCTATACTTTATTTATAATTTTCTCATTGTATCATTTTTAGAATTAGATATAAAGACGGGTTGATATTTCTTATCAACAAACAATCAAATTGGTGATCTTATTTTATTTGAAATTTGTATTTTATAATTTTGCGCACTACAGCGGCACGTTCCATAGTGGTTCTCCAACCTCTGATGAGATCAGCTGTTTTCGAATGTGACAACACAAAAAAATATTTGTCAAAATCCTGGCTACTATGTAATTTCATATCAATGCAAATGCGACCGATCTCGATCAAATAGAATTTGCTCTTGAAGGTAAACTATTAATTTTACCAAAAAATGTTATAGGCATAAATTATTCAAAATTTCCACAACTTTAATTTATTAATTAACTATTTTGTCGAAATTACAGAAATGGCGGCTCATTTCCAAAATCCTTGAAAAAGGCTTAGAATAAACTAAAAAGCTAAACTATTAATTTTACCAAAAAATGTCATAGGCATAAATTATTCAAAATTTCCTCTGCTTTAATTTATTATTTAACTATTTTGACGAAATTACAGAAATGGCGGCTGATTTCTAAAATCCTTGAAAAAGGCTTGGAGTAAACACCCAGTTTCTTTGGACCCTTTTGAACCAAAAGCTTTTCAACTCTAAGTTTGGTCATGAAACTTCTAAATATGAAGTTCCGTGCCGACACCTTTAGTAGTTTCTCCGGAAATGAATTAACAAAAATTGGGTACACACACACACACACACACACACACACACACACACACACACACACACACACACACACACACACACACATACACACACACACACAGACATTTTTTTGTACCTTGGTCAAAAATGTTCAGGGGACCCATAAAGACCTATTTCCGCTAAAATCTCAAATTTTTTTTTCGGCACGATTACAATACTTTACATACTGCGTATGATAAAGTAAAAATGGCGGGCTGGACTGACGCTAAAAAAATGGAAACGTCGATATAAGGGTTATCCTTTGAGGTACAAATCTGTAACTTGGCGGTACAAAATAGTACACATATGGTACTAAATATTAGGATAGTCGCTGGCTTGAAAATTGTACTCCCACATGGCGTTTTTAATAAGAATGTAATTTGGTGCGCTAAAAAATTGGAAACGCCCAGATAATGGTGATCCTTTGAGGTACAAATTTAAAGCTTGGTGGTACAAATTAGTACAGATTTGGTACTAAATATTAGGGTAATTATCGATTTGAAAATGACACTCCTGACCGGCTTTCCTAATGAAAATGAAAAATGGCGGGCTGAACTGACGCAAAAAAATGGCAACGTCGATATAAGGGTTGTCCTTTGAGGTACAAATCAGTAACTTGGCGGTACAAAATAGTACACATATGGTACTAAATATTAGGATAGTCGCTGGCTTGAAAATTGTACTCCCACATGGCGTTTTTAATAAAAATGTAATTTTGTGCGCTAAAAAATTGGAAACGCCCAGATAATCGTGATCTTTGAGGTACAAATTTAAAGGTTGGTGGTACAAATTAGTACAGATTTGGTACTAAATTTTAGGATAATTATCGATTTGAAAATGCCACTCATGACCGGCTTTCCTAATGAAAATAAAAAATAGCGGGCTGAACTGACGCTAAAAAAAATCTGATGTGGCCAGGCACATGACTTTATCATACAAAATATAAAATTAATAGTTTAGTTGCATGTGAATCTATTTGATTGAGATAAATCGTGTCTGCATTAAAATTAAACTAGTTAGCCAGGATTTGACAGATATTTTGATAGTCAATAGTATCAATAGTAGGTAATGTCAAAGCATCAGCATTTGACACTACCTACTGCCAGAATAATAGTTATTTATCTCACATGTGCCGAAAGTACGGAATAGCGCGACGAGCGGTGACGCGGCGCGTCACCGATGGCGGAGCGTCGCCGTCGCATGTGGGCGAGTCGCGCTATGTAGTTTTCGGCAGGAGTGACATCAACGTTTTTTGTGTTGCTTTTTGCAAATGAAACGTAAATATAAAAAATCAAAAATGGTTATATTTCTGTACAGGAAATGCTAGGTTGATACCACTTCTACGTGCTACGAAACGTCAAGTTTAAAAAGCTAATTCAAATTCTGACAGATTTATATTCGTTCATGTCATATCCGTACCAACATACTAAAATATAACTACACTCATCGCTATACTTTATTTACAACATTCTCAATTTATCGTTTTTACAATTAGATATAACAACGGGTTGATATTTCTTATCAACAAACAATCAAATTTGTGACCTTGTTTATTTGAATTTTGTACTTTCCGCACTAGAGCGGCAACGTTCCATAGCGGCTCCCCAACCTCTGAAGGAATCAGCTGTTTTCGAGTGTGACAGCCATAGACATTTCCGTGGTGACAGCACAAAAAAATATTTGTCAAAATCCTGGCTACTATGTAGCTTCATATCAATGCAGATGCGACCGATCTCGATCAAATAGAATTTGCTCTTGCAGCTAAACTATTAATTTTATCAAAAAATGTCATAGGAATAAATTATTCAAAATTTCCTCTGCTTTAATTTATTATTTAACTATTTTGACGAAATTACAGAAATAGCGTCTCAATTGCAAAATCGTTGAAAAATGCTAGGAGTAAATAGCCCGTTCCTTTGAACCCTTTTGAACCAAAAGCTTTTCAGCTCTAAGTTTAGTCATGAAACTTCTAAATATGAACTTTCGTCCCGATTCCTTTAGTAGTTTCCCCGAAACCGTCTCCACAAAAAACGGGTACACACACACATACACACACACACACATACACACACACAGACACACACACACAGACATTTTTTTGTACCTTGGTCAAAAATGTTCAGGGGACCCAAAAAGACCTATTTCCGCTAAAATCTCAATTTTTTTTTTCGGCACGATTACAATACTTTACATACTGCGTATGATAAAGTAAAAATGGAAACGTGGATATTAGGGTTGTCCTTTGAGGTACAAATCTGTAACTTGGCGGTACAAAATAGTACACATATGGTACTAAATATTAGGATAGTCGCTGGCTTGAAAATTGTACTCCCACATGGCGTTTCTAATAAAAATGTAATTTTGTGCGCTAAAAAATTGGAATCACCCAGATAATCGTGATCTTTGAGGTACAAATTTAAAGGTTGGTGGTACAAATTAGTACAGATTTGGTACTAAATATTAGGATAATTATCGATTTGAAAATGCCACGCATGACCGACTTTCCTAATGAAAATAAAAAATGGCGGGCTGAACTGACGCAAAACAATTGGAAACGTCGATATGAGGGCGATTCTTTGCGGTACGAATTTTGAGTTTTGTGGTACAAATTAGTACCGATTTGGTACTAAATATTAGGATGATTGTCGATTTGAAATTCACACTCCTACCTGCCTTTCCTAGTGAAAGTAAAAATTGGCGGGCTGAACTGACGGTAAAAAATTGAAACGTCGATAAAACGGTGAAGCTTTGAGGTACAAATTTCGAGCTTTGTGGTACAAAATAGTACAAATTGGGTACTAAATATTAGGTTAATCATCGATTTGAAAATTACACTCCTACATGGTTTTCGTTCAAAATGGCGGGCTGAGCTGACGCTAAGAATTAGAAACGCCGAAATCGAGGTGATCCTTTGAGGTACAAATTCGGGGATTAGTGGTACAAAATAGTACAAATTAGGTACTAAATCCTCACAAAATTTCAGATTGTTTTGCGAAAAGTGGCGGGCTGATCTGACGGACGCAAAGAATGCCACATCCCTATTATTGAATTTATTTTTGCTACTTGAATTACAAATGCAATAAGTGCCACGACTCATGTTGTAACTCTTGGTAAATAATGAAACTCCGGCGTTACCACTAAATACAACTTAAGTCAAATGACATTCTAAATTGCGTTTTGAACACTTGACATGATAAGACATGACATTTCAGTCACGTCATAGAGCGGTTAGTTAACATCTGAGACGATAGATGGCGCTAACATCGACACGGTCGCATCGCTTCCTATCTTTATTTACTAATCTCTGATGTTGCATACATGCGCGGACAGAAGAACAAATTTTATGGGTGCAGTATGAAGGAATAGAAAATAATTAATATTTTTATAATATATTTGTATGAAAGCTTGAACGTTAAACATTCAATTCATGAAGCAGACAATTAAGTGGTAATTGTGTTGCCAACTCTTGCAGATGTTTACCCACGAAAACCGGTAGCCGATTCTCTACTAAAATTACACTGGATTTTTCTAATTTGCACTAAATATTCTACTAGATAATGAAAAAAAAAAATAACTTTTTACGTGTTTTAATAGACGAATAATAAATATAAAAAATAATATATAAAAATTTTATATAAGATCAAATAAATCTAACATGAAATATTATAATATTATGTAAAATACAAAATAAATATAAACAGTACATATATTTGGGTCTAGGCATCAACTTGAATACACGAATAATATATTCTAACGTGTACCTAGATTTCAAAAACTTAAGTTTCTGTTAACGCCTATACTTGTACAACAATATCAAACAAATCTTCTGTATTTTCTGCAGTGTACGTATTATTTTTACTTTATCATACGCAGTATGTAATAGTATTGTGTAATCGTGCCGAAAAAAAAAATTTGAGATTTTAGCGGAAATAGGTCTTTATGGGTCCCCCTGAACATTTTTGACCAAGGTACAAAAAAAATGTCTGTGGTGTGTGTGTGTATGTGTGTGTGTGTGTGTGTGTGTGTGTGTGTGTGTGTGTGTGTGTGTGTGTGTGTGTGTGTGTGTGTGTGTGTGTGTGTACCCAATTTTTGTTAATTCATTTCCGGAGAAACTACTAAAGGTATCGGCACGGAACTTCATATTTAGAAGTTTCATGACCAAACTTAGAGTTGAAAAGCTTTTGGTTCAAAAGGGTCCAAAGAAACTGGGTGTTTACTCCCAAGCCTTTTTCAAGGATTTTAGAAATCAGCCGCCATTTCTGTAATTTCGTCAAAATAGTTAAATAATAAATTAAAGCAGAGGAAATTTTGAAATAATTTATGCCTATGACATTTTTTTGGTAAAATTAATAGTTTAGCTTTTTAGTTTATTCTAAGCCTTTTTCAAGGATTTTGGAAATGAGCCGCCATTTCTGTAATTTCGACAAAAATAGTTAATTAATAAATTAAAGTTGTGGAAATTTTGAATAATTTATGCCTATAACATTTTTTTGGTAAAATTAATAGTTTACCTTCAAGAGCAAATTCTATTTGATCGAGATCGGTCGCATTTGCATTGATATGAAATTACATAGTAGCCAGGATTTTGACAAATATTTTTTTGTGTTGTCACATTCGAAAACAGCTGATCTCATCAGAGGTTGGAGAACCACTATGGAACGTGCCGCTGTAGTGCGCAAAATTATAAAATACAAATTTCAATAAAATAAGATCACCCAATTTGATTGTTTGTTGATAAGAAATATCAACCCGTCTTTATATCTAATTCTACAAAAATGATACAATGAGAAAATTATAAATAAAGTATAGCGATGAGTGTAGTTTTATTTTAGTATGTTGGTAGGGATGTGTCATGAACAAATATAAATCTGTCAGAATTTGAATTACCTTTTTAAGGTGCGTTTTCATTAGTGATAATGGCAGTGGTAGCAGACGCCGTTATAGTATTTCCAATAGAAAATTGCTAGTGACTCATGTTTATGTACATGCAAACTAATATGTGTCATTATCATGATATGTAAGAAATACTATAATTTCGTATTCTACCACCGCCATTAGCTACCATTACCTACCAATTCGGAACGCACCTTTCGTCAACAGTGGTACCCAACCTAGCATTTACTGTACAGAAATCATTTTTTTTTTAAATACGTATTTCTTAAAAAGCAACACAATAAACGTTGATGTCGCTCCTGCCAAAAACTAGATAGCGCGACTCGCTCATATGCGACGGCTACACTCCGCCTTCGGTGACGCGCCGTAACACCGCTCGTTGCGCTATTCCGTACTTTCGGCATTTGTGACATAAATAACTATTATTCTAATGACGTAGTGTAGGTAGAGTCAAATGCTGATGCTTTGACAATACCTACGATTTATCTCTAAAGAATAGATTCTCATGCAGCTAAACTATTAATTTTATATATTGTATGATAAAGTCATGTGCCTGGCCACATCAGATTTTTTTAATTTCTTCTAATACACCATCTGGGAAATTGTGAGCATCACAATTTATTGTATCGACTTAAACCAGCTCTGATAGATAATATAGCACTTAGCATAAGGACTGAAGACGATTTCAATCTATTTTTTTATAAGGTTCATAGAGCTGAATAACCGCTCGACTTTAGCATTAGGAGTGTGGTAATATAAGCGTCTGTAGTGCAAAATAAGCCAGTTCTTTAAATTGATTTTTATTTGAACCATCTTCATAATTGTATACCTCATACTAAAAACTTCTTGTATCTTCTTCGTGTATCTTGCCATTGTATATGTGTACAGATTTCCACTGATTTTGAATGTGTTCAGTGAAATCTGAAGGTTTGCCTAGGGTTCCTAATATATTGACTAGGTTGGATTTATTGGTTTGTAAGCTTCCTCAACACTCATGGATGAAATTTTTCTTAAAATATTAATGTTAGGTATCCGGTAATCTTATTTTTAGTTGATTTATCAAAGTAACTACAAAATTAATACAATGCTCCCTAAGGTTGATTTCACCGGAAAATCACGCTTCTTTCATTTTGCGTTGTTAGCAATTTTTTTTTTAGTTGTAACCTAAATAACAAATATTGTCTATATACTCATTTCCATTAATTATCAACTGAACGACGACTGAACAATTTTAGGGGGCTATGATTGTCATTCAGCAACTTCTCAATCTGACTCTGCGCTGCTTGTCTAAAAGAAGATTTACTAAACTAATTATAGGTTTCTTGTATCAGGATGTTTCTGGGTAAAGATAATTTTGCAGAAAATGATACAGCTAATTGCAAGGAATGACATACGCATCTATATATTAACATTATTATAAATATTATATATTAAAATTGTATTTGGTATTTAATCTTTTAATTTTTTGTGTACTCCGCTATTCCTTGCTGTCAGTGTCATCACAAAAGCATTGTCAGTGCCAATCCTACTAAATTGTATAAATTAAGAGGAATCCGTGCCCCCAACTTTCTACTGGCAAAACACGGGAAAGTTTTGAGGGGTTTTCTTAGCTAATTAGTTGCCAGAATCGTAAATACAATACACCAAATTAAAGATAAAAAGTGTATAATTGTGCTTCTAGTGGTAGATTTTTGATATTTTTGTTTGGTTTTGATAAATCTGTTACTGAATCTTACATAAAATTGACTGATTTTACGATTTTTTAACGGAGAACTCAAGTTAAAATTGAAATAAGTACCACTAGATTTGTTTAAGTTACGCCTTTTTCTATAAGTGTAGAAAGTTTCAAATTAAAAATATCAATACCCGATATGCTTTTTTCACTCAAAACTTTACCCTTACATGTGGTGCTCTGGCGTAAAAGTTGTTATTGTCGTGTTACGCACTCTAGCGGCATTCTTGGCGGCAGAGTTGGATAAACCAATGACGTTCAAAGCGCGGCAATCGGGTACAGTCACTGAAACAGAAACCGAAAAAGAAAGCGCATGATATCCGTCATCTCTCTTTTGCCAGGATTTTAGCGACTGGCTATTCGACGCCTGCAATGGACTGCGTATCATATCAGGGTCGCATAGGAGCGCGTTTTAACTCGCTCAATTTTATTATGAATTGACATTACATTTATGTTTGATCTTACATTTATAATCAGTATCTCCAATATGTACCTATTTGGACAGTATTTTTGTGGCTCTACAAATTTATTTAAATTAAGAGAGTTATTTCGTTTTTATACATAATCTGAATTTTTTTAAATTTTCTAAATTCAAAAATATGCCAAGCGTCCAACAAAATTGGTAATCTTTTTTAACATTGTCTTTGATACACGATGCAAAAGGTTTCATAAAAATACGGGTTTATTACCTAGGGACCGGGCATTTACTACTTTAAATCTATTGCATCCACTAAAGTAGATTCTTTATTAAACAAAAGGTAAGTACATATTTATATGTATTTATATTATACTGTAAATATTTTATATTGTTAAAAATATCTTTCTATAATATCCATATAACAAGAGAAGACAATTTTGTAAATATACAGTGTATGTGTGTATGAGTATATTGTATATTTATTATTTTTCTGTACTTTTTGTTGATTTATTGTCATATACAGGCCAGTAGTTTTCATGAATTACTAATGCAATTTACAACAGCAATAACAGTCAGTTTGTCATATATTTGAATTTGTATTATGCATATAGGAAATATTACAATATTTAATTATAAAAATGGTCAATATCAGCGCGTTTATTGTAAGGTAAAATATTGTAATAGCGAGCGAGCTCTGTCCAAAGTTATATTTTGCCAACCGCCCGGCAGGCGACAGCCCGCTCCGTCAGCAGTATCTTTTGTCTCTCTCCGACGTCCGCGATGAGTGAGAACACTGATATCGCAACTT
>OZ030390.1:43064739-43107239 GCA_964023965.1 Melinopterus prodromus | reverse complement strand
TACTCCCACCAAAACACCAGCACAGCCACAACAAAATCTTACACATTCGACACCAATTCAACAATATACACAGACATATTCTGAGAAGAGTGATGCAAATATGTATAATCAAAAGAGAAGACTTCGCGATGTCGCCTCCATGGCGACAGTACCAGTGCACAGGACAGCATCCTTCAGAAAGACTTTTTCGTACCTGAATTCGGTCCTCATACCATAAGTAAAACCAAAGCTATTTTGAAGAGGGAGATTCTTGAGGGAGGCTTAGCGGTTCAAGATGATATATATTAATTTCAGTTTTTAATCTGTATCTATTTTTGAATGGTGCCATTTTAAATCACCTTGGTGTTATAGGTACCTTTTGTATTTATTTATATACAATAAAGCATTTTATTATTATTATTATTATTAAAAGCCCCATTTGCTTTCCAACAACTTAATTCCCATTCAACAAGGAATACCAGTCCAGTATTCACCACGGCAATATATCGCCGAGACACCATCTCCTCTTTTGTCTGGGCAGACATCGCTAACTCAGGATTCTCTTTTGTCGGATTTAGAAGATATGGTTTAATTACTGTCATGAAGTATTATTTATTTCTATGTCCGTGATCAGTATAGCAGAATATATTATTTCCTTTTATTTTTTGTCTTTCTCAAATGTGTATCTTTTTTTGCAGTTCTAGGCCAGATTAGCTGACCCAAAGTTTCAAAGTCTGTACTTGACATTCTAACAAAATTTCGACAATTCTTGGCATTTTAATTCTGCAAGCAAATTGGACCCGTTTCGTTTTTTGTATAAGTTGTTTTGTATAACCATCTTCGCTGTTTTCAGTATGTGGTTAATTCATGTATTAACATAAAGGCACCAGATGCCACGGCTATAGGTGAAAAGAATACTCCATGTTTCGTCGACGCTCGTCGAACAACTGCGGAACAAATATGAGCGGAGTTGGCTCGTTGTTAAGAAAGGTTTAAAACATGACATAGACTTATTTGTTTTTCAAATGTCTTAAAAAAGTTACAACCGTCTGAAATAATGACAAAACGTATCGTAAACTGCTGTACCTTCTAAAAGAATTGAAAATCCAATAAATCCATTTGAAACTTTTTAATCAGAATAAAATGTTACTTCATTTTTGTATTCATTTCATTTTTATTAGTGTTAAATGTTTAACTTTAATTAAATTATAAATAGCAAGGGAAATTATTTTTTTTTTAATTTCATTATTTAGGTTTTGTTATTGTACAGTTATTTTTATGTTTCGTGTCGGTGTTCGATAAAAGAAGGTTGGAAATCATATTTTAGATATATTATAAATACTTCCGGATGTTCTGCTACCGACGGGTTTCACTTTTGGACTTCTGTCTCCTTTCCGTACGAAGCAGCTGTATTATCTCTATTCGTCGCTCGCTTCATTATACTTCGTCCGAGACGGCCCCGAGGGCTTCCATTTTCGGCGTAGTTCTATCCGAAACTCTCCGCCCGCAATGTGCCCGGGTAAAAGACTTACTCAAAGTTATTTTTATGTGTTACCTATCCAGAGTGGCGTCGGAGAAAATGGGCTCACCCGCATAGGGCTCCAGGGCCTAGGTTCCGCGGTATAGGTAAAGTAGAATTGGACCATTACCGCTACCGTTGCGGACAGAAAATATTTAAAGCTGTCGTCGATACTATGCCTGCCACTTGGGCAACATTATAATAGTATTACGAATAAACCCACAATGGTATTGTGTTTGAAGGAACGTAACTCTGCAACGACTGAACAAAAAAATAATATAAAGTTTGTCTGCTGCTAGATTTGAACATGAGTGCGAGATAAATGTAAAAATTTACCAGATTTAAGCAGTTTTTAATGAATGCTGATCGTTTTAATATTTCCTTCCTAAACTTTTGTAAAAAAATTAAGAATTAAATAGACTATAATTCAAATTCTCCTTTACAGATTGGCTTTTGTGTTTTCCTGATTTGTTTTCTTTGCAATAAAGGCTATAATAAACTAGTTGTGTATGATAAAGGATACCTCAGTAACAAGTATTGGCACGATAACGCAATAGGATCGAAAATAATCGTAAGTGTTTAATTAATACGGGTAATTAAGTAGAAACACATGTGAGTTGTTGATTAATTTTATAAAGCGATATACATGTGCGATATAATTATGGAGCAGGACTTTTCGAAAAATTTGTATGAGCGCGTACGGACCTTTGCACATTGGTGTATTTGACCCAAAAATCTGGCTATAAATTAAATTTCTAAATTGTCAAAGTCCAAAAAAGTAAACCAGTTTCTGGGATAGGACCGATGTATTAAAAGGCGGCAATATTTTTTCACTAGAGTTGTAAAGGAAAATCCAGAAATTTATGTACGGGCTTATATATAATTTGATGCAATTCCTGGAAACCGCGATAGTGGAGGCAATTTAGAACATATTTAACAATATACAAATGGCTACGGTTAACGAGATATTGACAATTTTATGTTCAATGCATCTTATGTTGTAAATGCCGTTTTGTACGTATATTTTTCCGTGTTGGATCATGTATAGCAAATAACCCCGATCACCTAGACCAGGGATGGGGAAATAGATTTAGAGAAGGGCTATTAAAACAATTAAAATATTCAGGCGGGCCAGATATACTGAATAATGATCACATTATTAAATTGGTTTAAAGCGCGAGGAATTTAGAGTAGAATTGATAGCGTAACTTCATATAAAATACTATTTTTATTTATTTTTTGTCCATAATAACTATGTATACTCTCATTCGACTCGCACATGTTACGTACAATATTATATTTATTACACACTTGTTCATGTTTATAAAATATATGTTTTATTTAATACATGCAACCTAACTGACTTTTCTTAACAATAATATCTTATGCACCAAAACAGTTAATATTTAAATTGTTGAAAATAGATTTATTTATTAAATCTACTGTTCCTTAACCATCTCGTTGATATTTGGATTCAAATTACTAGAAGAAATACGCAAGACGCATTCAAGATATTCGTCGGTCATCTTATTCTTCAACTTTATTTTGCGGAGATTCATTGTTAAAAACACCTGTTCGCAGAAGTATGAAGACCCCAACATCAAGACAATTTTTGAGCGTGTTTTATTAGATTGGGAAATTGAGACTGCTAAACTTTTGTAGAAATCAAAGGTTAATGAATTGTTAAACAGCTGCTTTAACGTATCATTGCATTGTAGCTCAATCACTTCGAGTTGATAGGCGGCTTCGATCTCCTCGCAATTTACGGAGAATAGCGAAGAAAACATTTGTAAGTCGTCTTCTATCTTTTTAAAATCTTCAAATCTCCTGGTAAACTCGCTTTCCAAGCGATTTAGTTGGCTATCATAAAACTTGTTTAGTGGTCAATGTAGCAACCGTCTGTAGCATTGGAAAATGAGTGAGATTTCTTTGTGATAGTTGTATCGTAAACAAATTTGAACGCCTTTGTTTGTGCCCAGGCGTAGTCAATAAGTATATATTTGCCTTGGATACTTTTATTTAATTTGTGTAAGCAAATCAGAAAAAAATGCGAAATCCGACATCCATTGTGGATCTTCAATCATTTTCAAAATCATTCAGCTTTGTTTTTTGTCGCAAAATCTATTATATCATTTTTTAATTGCCAGACTCGTTCGAAAACTTTTCCCAGCACCGAACGAATACGGTATGCTGACTTCGGAGCTGTTTTGACAATGACTCAACTGGATTTCATCACTTCTTCACTAAGAGAAGCATCACTTGAAGAACCGTGTTTAGTCTGAAATGACGCTGTATATTAAACTCCTTGTTAACGGCAACTGTTTCGTTGCAGATAAGACACAAAGGATTATCTTTGAACTATATGACAAAATATTTTTGAGTCCATTCGTCCTTAAATGACCGGCATTCAACATCCACCTTCCTTTTTACTTTATCATACGCAGTATGCTAAAGTATTGTAATCATGCCGAAAAAAAAATTGAGATTTTAGCGGAAATAGGTCTTTTTGGGTCCCCTGAACATTTTTGACCAAGGTACAAAAAAATGTCTGTGTGTGTGTGTGTGTGTGTGTGTGTGCGTGCGTGCGTGTGTGTGTAAACGATTTTTGTGGCGATGATTCCGGAAAAACTACTAAAGGTATCGGGACGAAAGTTCATAATTAGAAGTTTCATGACCTAGCTTAGAGCTGAAAAGCTTTTGGTTAAAAAGGGTCCAAAGGAACTGGTAGTTTATTCTAAGTCTTTTTCAAGGATTTTGCAAATGAGCCGCTATTTCTCTAATTTCGTCAAAATAGTTAAATAATAAATTAAAGTAGAGGAAATTCTGAATAATTTATGCCTATGTAATATTTTGGTAAAATTAATAGTTTAGCTTTTTAGGTTATGCTAAGCCTTTTTGAAGGATTTTGGAAATGAGCCGCCATTTCTGTAATTTCGACAAAATAGTTCATTAATAAATTAAAGTAGAGGAAATTTCGAATAGTTTATGCCTATGAAATTTTTTGGTAAAATTAATAGTTTAGCTTCAAGAGCAAATTCTATTTGATCGAGATCGGTCGCATCTGCATTGATATGAAATTACATAGTAGCCAGGATTTTGACAAATATTTTTTTGTGTTGTCACATTCGAAAACAGCTGATCTCATCAGAGGTTGGAGAACCACTATGGAACGTTGCCGCTGTAGTGCGGCAAATTTTAAAATACAAATTTCAAATAAAGTAAGATCACCAATTTGATTATTTGTTGATAAGAAATATCAACCCGTCTTTATATCTAATTCCAAAAACGATACATTGAGAAAATTATAAATAAAGTATAGCGATGAGTGTAGTTTTATTTTAGTATTTTGGTAGGGATGTGTCATGAACAAATATAAATCTGTCAGAATTTTAATTACCTTTTTAAGGTGCGTTTTCATTAGTGATAATGGCAGTGGTAGCAGACGCCGTTATAGTATTTCCAATAGAAAATTGATAGTGACTCATGTTTATGCACATGCAAACTAATATGTGTCATTATCACGATATGTAAGAAACACTATAATTTCGTATTCCACCACCGCCATTAGCTACCATTACCTACTAATCGGAACGCACCTTTAAACTTGACGTTTCGTCAAAGTGGTACCAACCTAGCATTTACTATACAGAAATCATTTATTTTTTTTTAAATACGTATTTCTTAAAAAGCAACACAATAAACGTTGATGTCGCTCCTGCCAAAAACTAGATAGCCGACTCGCTCATATGCGACGGCGACACTCCGCCTTCGGTGACGCGCCGCATCACCGCTCGTCGCGTTATTCCGTACTTTCGGCATTTGTGACATAAATAACTATTATTCTAATGACGTAGTGTAGGTAGTGTCAAATGCTGATGATTTAACAATACGTACGATTTATCTCAATAGAATAGATTCTCATGCAGCTAAACTATTAATTTTATATATTGTATGATAAAGTCATGTGCCTGGCCACATCAGATTTTTTTTATATAATGGCATACTGATTACCGAGTTGCTATACTCCGAAAAGAAAGTATCTCACTCATATATCTCTATACACACTCGAGCTGTTTACGTGTGTGCGAAGATCTCCAATACGTACCTAATAACTACCAAATTTGTTATATATTTGAATAGACTGCTTTTATCGATGGCGGGCGGGATAAAATTCTAACGTGGGCGGGATTTGGCTCGCGGGCCGCTATTTCCCCATCCCTGACCTAGACTCTTAAAAATCATCGGAAAAAAACCTTAAACTTCGTTCTTGTATGAGAATTTTGTTGCTTGAAGCGAGTCGGATTCATATTCAGGGCAAGAAAATACATAAAAAGCACCTACTCGCATACACAGTTCACTGCTTTAAAATGGATTATTGTTGAGGAGAGACAATAGTAAGCTTGAGATAAGAAACTTATTAGGCGTTTTCGATAATGGTGTTTATGCGGAATGCGAATCCGGCTTCAAAACATGCGTATGAGGGTCATACCACTAAAAAAACAATCGTTTCAGCTTGAAGGATGAACAAATTGCGAAAGTTTTCATGGAAACAATAACTATAAGTACTAAACAATTTTGAAATAATAATAAAAATAATAGTTTTTCTAGTGATAAATATGGTTAAATAAGTTCTTCATTAAGTACGTACGCTTTCACGGCCAGAATCATTTACAAAATAAACTGCTTCTGGGTTATGCCGTGTGTCAGTATTCAACTAGCTTTGAAGAAGCGAGCAACATGGTTCGCGAAACGTCAGCATTAACAAATCTTGACACACGGCAAAACCCGGAAGCAGTTTATTTTGTAAGAAAAAGTTCGTAATTGCCTCTACTATCACGTCTTAAAAGGAATGTATCGAACGGAAAATAGCGTATGTACCGTTTCAATATACAATATCGACTGGTGTAAACTTTCAACTTCTTGCTCTACCACTGGACCTAAAAAACAAAACTTTTTTCAGGAGTTTCTTACAACATACCAAACCCAAAAATATTATCTCATACAGTATGTCCACGAAAGTCGCACCATATGGAAAACTTTTTTATTGTGTATTTCTCAGATAATTTTATTCTTTATAAAAGTTGGCGGCTCGTATGAAACCAAAACTGCAACAGTCAAATATGTAAATTTCAGTGCCATATACTGAGCGATTCAGAATTTATGAATTTGTAATAAGAGTATAGTACCTTTGTTTTCGTTATTATCGATAAACCTTATTTGGAAATGTTGTTTGGAAGTACAAATTATATTCAAATATGAAGTCACAGCCACCTACCATGAAAAGAAAAATATTTTCACTTTTTTCTTAATTATTGCTGTTTTGACAAATATTAATAAATGCCAGTGATACAAAAGGTTCTCTTAAATCTATTTTTTAGAAATTTAAAAACATTTTTTATATTTTTTCTTATTTTGGTATGCTAACTAATGTTTATTTAGAACTAGCGCAAAATAACTCATTTTCTTGGTGCGAAGTTGATATTTCACCCTGTAGATATTAATATATCATACAATAACTAATTCCGGAGCGTGAATTACCTTTTATTCGGTTAATATTAATGACTGTCGGTAGGTTTATAATAGTATATAATATAATAATCTTTATTATTTCAACCTCAAAAAATCTGATGTGGCCAGGCACATGACTTTATCATACAATATATAAAATTAATAGTTTAGCTGCATGAGAATCTATTCTATTGAGATAAATCGTAGGTACTGTCAAAGCATCAGCATTTGACACTACCTACACTACGTCATTAGAATAATAGTTATGTATGTCACAAATGCCGAAAGTATGGAATAAAAGGAAGAAGGCGGAGTGTCGCCGTCGCATGTGAGCGAGTCGCGCTATCTAGTTTTTGGCAGGAGCGACATCAACGTTTATTGTGTTGCTTTTTAAGAAATACGTATTTTAAAAAAATAAATAAATGATTTCTGTATAGTAAATGCTAGGTTGGTACCACTTTGACGAAACGCCAAAGACATTTCTGTGGTGACAGCACAAAAAAATATTTGTCAAATCCAGGCTACTTTGAAGTTTCATATCAATGCAGATGCGACCGATTTCGATCAAATAGAATTTGCTCTTGAAGCTAAACTATTAATATTACCAAAAAATGTCATAGGCATAAATTATTCAAAATTTCCTCTACTTTAATTTATTAATTAACTATTTTGTCGAAATTACAGAAATGGCGGCTCATTTCCAAAATCCTTCAAAAAGGCTTAGAATAAACTAAAAAGCTAAAGTATTAATTTTACCAAAAAATGTATTAGGCATAAATTATTCAAAATTTCCTCTACTTTAATTTATTGATTAACTATTTTGTCGGAATTACAGAAATGGCGGCTCATTTGCAAAATCCTTCAAAAAGGCTAAGAATAAACTACCACTTCCTTTAGACTCTTTTCAACCAAAAGCTTTTCAGCTCTAAGTTTGGTAACAAAACTTCTAAATATGAACTTTCGTTCCGATACCTTTAGTAGTTTCGCCGGAATCGTCGCCACAAGAATTGTTTACACACACACATACATACACACAGACACACACACACACACAGACATTTTTTTGTACCTTGGTCAAAAATGTTCAGGGGACCCATAAAGACCTATTTCCGCTAAAATCTCAATTTTTTTTTCGGCATGATTACAATACTTTATCTTACTGCGTATGATAAAGTAAAAAAAATACAAAAAATACAGAAAATAACATTACAATGCACTAACTATGGGAATAACAGAGGTGAAACAATCCTATGGCGAGATTCAATTAATAGTAATTGTTCTTCCATCTTACCATAAAAATAACAATATTCTAATACATTGTGCATCAGCGAAAGTATTGATTCTTCTATAGTTCAACAGTAAGAAATGAGAAAATATAGAGCGAGATCCGCCACACGAAATAAACAAACATAAACAGCGGCAACCTACCAGTCTACCAAAAGTCTCCTCAGCCTCATACGAAACTGACGTACGGACGAGCACTCTCCACACTTTGCAATATAGCTGTTATAAATGTTTGAAATTTGGTAGGAAAAGCTTCTTTTAAATAGTTCGGTTTTATGAAGAGGTGGTGTGAGAGTCCCCTTGAACCGTATATTCAAAGAGTGCACGTCCGATCTCGTCCTAACTCTACGCGACAGATACGGTGGCTTTCCAGTGACGATAATCTTATAATACAGAACCGCGGCATGTGATAGTCTCCGGTCCTTCATGTTTAGCCACAATACCTCCCGCAACTTATGGCTCACATGGTCTCGACGCTTAATGCCAAAAATAAACCTTAGACAGGAGTTTTGAACTTTTTGTATTTTGTCTTTATACCTAACAGTAAGAAACGGCGAGTACAAGACATCGGCATAGTTAAAATGAGATAGCACTATTGACTCGCAAAGAATTCTTTTTGTCTTCCGGTCCACATACTTTCTGCTACCATAGATCAGCCTGAGATTCATATATGCCTTTTTTATGCAATTATTAACATGGTCCTGAAAGCACAGAGACTCATCTACAAGAACCCCGAGGCTTTTTACAACGCGCTTCAATTCCAAATTGCCGTCAGAGGTTTGGACTTTAATACGGTTACTCACTCGTGCCCTCAGCCTCGTGGGTCCAAACAGAATCAGCTCCGTCTTAGCAGTGTTAATCTGCTAACCATGGCGGCGTGATACATTGATCATTGACTGCAGATCCTCACTCAAACGACGACAGGCCTCATCAACCTCATTCCCGGAAAACGATATGTATATTTGAGTGTCGTCGGCATAAAAATGAGAACTAGTGTGACGCAGAGCTCTCTGAAAACTGGCAGTGTACAGGGTATACAAAAGTGGAGAGATTACCGACCCCTAAGGACACCCGGAAGCCACACTCCGGAACTCCGAAGTGACACCGTCGATCTTCACAGCCTGTCTTCTGCCCGTAACATAACTCGTTAGCAAATTGTTTGCTGTCCCGACTACACCCATGTAGTTCAAAATTCCGGAAAGCAACCTGCAGTCAATAGTATTGAACGCCTTCGAATAGTCGATCAAACACAAAAGTGTAAGCTTTCCGTTATCGGTGGCTCTAAGGACATCATCCACGTCATTTAGTAAAGCAGTAGAACAGCTATAACCGGCTCTAAACCCTGATTGGGTGTCAGGAAGCAGATCATTTGATACCACGTACTGATTAAGCTGCGACCACATGTTACACCGCGGTTTTGACCAGTTATATTTGCGTAATTGTTTTCCTTATCTTGTTTCCACATTGAGGAATTTTGGGGCTGTTGCACAATTGTTCAAGTCTTATGGTCGTTTGGCTCTTTGGCGCTGCTGTAGTTACAGCCAAGTGGTTAGCGCTTCCGCTACCGGCCGTAAGATGTCGCGGCATGTACCGCTTTGGGATGGCCCCATTGTTTTGGCTGATTACTCTTCGGTGGAGGATGGGAGAAATTTAATTTTTGCATTTTTGTGCTGGGCAAGAATTTAGCTTTCCATCAAGCCCTCATTTTGTGAAATCCGTGCAGTTTGGAGAATTAAGGGTCTTTTCGCGTTATTTCTTGGGTGTACCACTTTTTGCACCCGTGACGTATGATTTTCATTTTTGGTGAATTTACTCGATTTCTCGGAACTGTATATTGGGATCTTGTTGACCGGGTTATTATGAGTCTCCTTGGATTTTTCTGCTCCTAATGACTGGTTCCCTTTGATTAAAGTCCCTCTAATTGCCTTTTTGCGAAGTTTTTGGTCCGGTTAGAGTGGGGGGGGCGAGGCTATATATAGATCCGCATTTGGTCCCTCTGGATTGTTGATTCTTGGTTGTTAGACGAATCGCTGTCAGTCAACTTTATCCTGGAGTCTACGTGAAGCTGTGTGGAAGTGACTTGGAGTTGCTCGTTTGTTTGGTGCCTTGCTGCTGTACGAAGTATCTCTCGCTGTATGCGGAACCATCCTTCCCAAGCTAAGAAGTTTTAACCATTGTGGTGTGTTATATGGTTGGAACCCCGTCGCCTTTTGTGCGGATTCAGTACGTAGAATACTGTTGGATTCACGGTTAAGCCCGCTCAAGATCTTAGGGTGAGTCTCTGGTTCGTTTGTTACTTTTAGAATTGGTTCCTTATTGCGGGGAATATTTTTAGGCTTCTTCGTCTGGGCATCGTCGGATATTTATTCTTCGTCTGTTAATCAAATTCCCAAGGCTTTTCGATCGGATTCATTTAATTTAATTTTACGTCTGGAGGAATATTATCCCAGATACTGCGATGAATTTCGTGCTTGGCCAAGAACGTGTTCGTCGGTTGTCGCATTTATCTTTCGGGTTTTTCAGGTTAATTATCGGCACTGACGTTGCCGAAGCGTTGCTATTTGATATTGTGGTGTATTTGATAAATTGTATTATTGTGACTTGTTCTGGTGTGGATTATTTGAACGGTGGTCGACCTTGCTGGTCAGTGGATATTTTCCCGAGATACCGCTGTAATTTCGTGTACTTTTTTTTGTCTGTGGGTATTAAATAAACTTGATTTTCCGGCAACTTTGGTTCTCTTCTTGTCCCTGTGTGGCATCATTTCTCCAGCTTTCACAATCAAGCGATAGTCCACGGCGGGGTTCAGATTGTGTGGCGCCCATTTCGGAACACCTTGCGGTTGGATGTTGTTTATCCCCACGCCCTCTCCCAGAGTTGGTCGGTGCAACCCCAAGGACTGCATGAGCGCACAGGTAGAGCTCAAGGTTCCGGAACTTATTTTAAAATATTTTATAGCTTTCATCGGGAATAGAAAGTCAAGGTGTTTCACACATTACTTTATCAAGGACCTTAGACAGTACAGGTAAGATGCTTATTGGTCTCAGGTCAGAGAGAGAACACACCCTAGCATTCTTCGGAACTGGGACAACTAGTGCACTTTTCCAAGTCTCAGGGTACATGCCAGTCAGAATGGCCGTGTTCACCACGTCTCGAATTTGCGGAACTACATGAGGGCAGCTGAACCGTATCATTTTAATGCAAATACCATCGCAACCAACCGCATTCCACCCGACTGAGTCAACAACCCGCTCTATCTCAATGTCCGACACAACCCTGAAGCTAAAGATTTTATCATTTAATGAGTTGTTTACGTAAAAATCATACAAGTCAGTGTCAAAATCCGAAACCGGCACCGAATCAATAAAGAACTGATTAATTTCGTTCGGCAGGCAAAGCTCCAAAGGTATTTCTCGCAAAGGGGTATTGCAAACTCCCGCCTTTTTCAGTGCTGTCCAAGTATTCCCGTTAGAGGTTCCCAAATGATGCTCAAAGTATGCCTTTCGTTCTCTTATTATGGCCGCCCCCACATAGTTACGCATTTACTTATAATAATTCCATTTAACATCTGACCTATCAAGTTTATATCTTTTATATGCGTTATCTCGCAAGCTCTGCATGTACCTAATGTTAACCGTCATCCATGGTGCGTTCCGTCTCGTCACCTCCACCATTCTAACAGGCGCATGTAATTGAAAGATGCCCAACAGATGCTCGCTTAAAAATTTAACTTTCCCATCTACACACGGAATATCGAACTGGTCAAAAAAAGGCACTGAAAATAGGTCAAACAGAAACTCCTCATACCTGAAGCGATTGAATGAACGAATATTTATACGTTTTCGGCGTCTAACAGGAAGAGAAATACTTAGTTTGCAGTACACCAGATCATGATCAGAAATCCCACCAGAACAAATTACCCCCGCGTCACTCACCAACTCTCCAGCAGACACAAATATCAGATCAATCAGCGACTCTGAATTCTGCGTAGTCCGAGTCGGTTCCGAGACAACCTGTACCAGATCCATGGTCTCCATAATGTTTATCAGTGCCTCTACCGAGGCAGCGGCTGTGTCCAGCAGGTCAATATTGAAATCACCCATAACAAGAATCCTATCAACAGTGGGTACCACATCAATAAGGGTATTTTCAAGTTCATCTAAAAACATATCTCTATCAAACGAGATATGTTAGGTATCCATCTACAGCCAGCCATTCTCAAGTGGTGGTACGCGCGGTACTACCACTTATGAAGTTTTATTTTCACTGATAATATTTTAATAAAAATAACCAAAACATCAAACATTTATTGTTTCTTGAATTAATTATGACTGACTTACTCGTTATTAAGTTAATAATTATTATGAATATGTTAATAATACTAATTTATTATCTATGAACGAATTTTATTTCTACTACGTACAATTACAAAAATACATACATAAATACACACTAAAAAAAACACAACATCGAAAGAATTGTTAAATATCTATTAATCCTGTTTCTGTGTGTGGTTTCCCACAACAACACCAACAAAAAGTTGAAATTGTTTTAATACATGGAGAAAATAGACAGCACCGAGATGTTCCTCTGATTTTCAATTAAAGAAATCTACACAACCAAATTGCCCGTTCAACCATTTCCAGCATAATGAAAAAATTCAAACAGGGGGTCTGTTGGGTCTGTTTAAAATAGCTTCAAGAAACCCAACAAAACATATGTTTCCGAAATGATGAAGTAAGTTTGCCAGTGTTGCAAGAAGTAATCGAGCATAAAACGACACAGCCAATGCAGTAAATCAACAGTACATGAAATACTAAAACTAAACAAGTAGCACCCTTATAAAGCAAAATTTATAAGTACACTAAACGAAAGAGACTGACATCAGGTATAACTTTGCCATCTGGTTTGAGGGGAAAATGGAAGAGGACAAATTTTTTAAAATATATTCTTTGGACAGACGAGGCAACATTTACGTCAAAGACAGTCCCTTTCTTCACAAAATTCCCGGTGGTGGGCACATCAAACCCCGACCTTTACAAGAGAATGCCGAGATCAGTACCATTTTAAGACTAATATGCTATGCGGTATTTTGAATAATTAAATATTGGGCCTTTTTTTTACAAAATGTAAATGGGGAATTATATCTTTAGTTCCTGAACAGAAGGTTTTCACCTTTTTTTGGACAATTTGCCATGAATTCAAAGAGGGCCAATTGGATTCCATCTTGATGGTGCGCCCATACACTCTGTCAAGAACTTTATAAACCATAAATTTTGGCATCGCTGGATAGGCAGAAATTCGGAATTAAGATCCTGGCCACCTAGATCCCCCGACTTTACCCTGTTAGATTTCCTTTTGTGGGGTTACGTAAAAATACAGTATACAAACAGCGACCATTTAGAGATATAAACCATTTAGAGGAAACTATACAACAGATTATTCCAGATTATTCCATCGAATTACTAACTCTAAAACAAATAAACAGTGTCGAGAAAGTTTAACAGAAATTCCTACAGTTTAGCTGAATGGTTACAGATACACATTTGTCTATGTCAACAAACACATTATAATTTCAGGACAATATGCTTAAACCGAAATATTTACGAAACATGTATCATTGCGATTAATTTTTGTGATTCTATTTTGTCCCAATAATTGCAGCGCCATCTCTCACCCTTCCATCGAACCAGTGCGGCAGCCTTTACAGACATTGGCTTTGTTCCAACATTCCGACCGTTTGATGTTATTAATTACGCATTTTAACGATTTGATACGTCCTATTTATACAGTGTGTTCATTTCAAAAGTACCCACCCTTAATAACTCTTGTGATGCGATTATTGCTTTGAGTAGAAATACGTCGATTTAGATATCGAGGGGGGAACTTCAAAAATGGTACCTAGAGAATTTTAGGCTTCATCCCTTCACCCCCCAGCATCCCCACTTTGAAATTTCAAATGGCACCCCCTACTTTGTGATATAACATTTGAAAGGGCATAAAATTCTCCACTCAACCGTGATAAAAAAATGAAATCGATCGATTGAGTGTTAAGATAGACTACACAGAAGATGGAAGCTATGAAATCAATTATTATGAGCGAAACATTGCGGATTGCATACACTGTTGAATCAAATTATAGTCATAAGAAATAAAAAATTTAAATAAATAATAAAATAAAAAATAGGAAATGATTTTATGACATGTTAGAAATGGCCACCATTATTTGCTAGATAAAAATACATTCTGTTTTCGAACTCTTCGCTAACGCAAATAAGGGGTAGAGAACTTTGTGCCCTTTCAAATGATGTACCACTAGGTAGGGGGTGCCATTTGAAATTTCAAAGTGGGGTGGCTGGAGGGTGAAGGGATGAAACCTAAAAGTCTCTAGGTACCATTTTTGAACTTCCCCTCGATATCTAAATCGACGTGTTGCCACTCAAAGCAGTAATCGCATCAGGTCAAGAGTTATTAATGGTGGATACTTTTGAAATGAACACACTGTATATGCCATGCCAGAAACAGTCGTATTTGTTGTTGTTTCTTAGTGAACACCCGACGGTATGTACGACTTCGATGTATAATGTAAGTTACATTTTACCAAACTATGTTTTTCTTTGTGCACTTTGCAACTGATGACGAGATTGTAATCTGGAAAGTCGACTATTGCAAGAAAGCGAAATAAATAAAATTCATCCACTACAGTATTTTATTTTTTGATTTAATATCATCTATAAAATGAAGATATTCCTGATTAAATTGTATGATGTGATCTCTCAATCAGTGATTACTGATTAGGCTGATATGGTCGAAAGATATTTTACCGGTCAGAATGATAACGCACTTCTCCGCCAAATAAAACGAATTTGAAACAGTACACAGTTTGTTTTAATTTATTTGGAGGACTACGCTTCCAACATGGAGGTTCCCTATTCAGTATTGTTTTGCAATGTAGGAGTACAGCGGCGCGCCCTAACCTTGTTTCTAACGTTGCAATCTATCTTGGCGAGGTTCTAGCGGGGCGTTGAAATTGTCGTCTCTGCAGCACCGCCGGAGCAAAACCGCGCCCTCGACTCTCGCCCGCTTGATTGTCGGACGAACGTTGAATGAAATAAATGCCCTCTCGCGGTGGTGCCTCGACTTGGTAGTCCTATGCAGAGACCCATTTATCCGGTGAACGCCGGAGTCAACTTACATTTGTCACGAATTTACGACGTCCCACGACGGAGACGTACTGCTGTTTACTTTGACTTAATGCTGCACAGTTTATTTGCCGTGGAAATTTGTTGCTGAAGTTTAATAACATAGGTACCTATACCTCTTTTATTAATATTATAAACTCATATAAAAAAGGCTTTTGACAACTGCACGTCTTTTATACAAAAATGTTGCATACATGCGCGGACAGAAGAACAAATTTTATGGGTGCAGTATGAAGGAATAGAAAATAATTAAAATTTTTATAATATATTTGTATGAAAGCTTGAACGTTAAACATTCAATTCATGAAGCAGACAATTAAGTGGTAAACAGTGTTGCCAACTCTTGCAGATGTTTACCCACGAAAACCGGTAGCCGATTCTACTAAAATTACACTTGATTTTTCTAATTTGCACTAAATATTCTACTAGATAATGAAAAAAAATAACTTTTTACGTATTTTAATAGACGAATAATAAATACAAAAAAATAATATATAAAAATTTTATATAAGATCAAATAAATCTAACAGAAATATTATAATATTATGTAAAATACAAAATAAATATAAACAGTACATATATTTGGGTTTAAAGTCTAGGCATCAACTTGAATACACAAATAATATATTCTAACATGTACCTAGATTTCAAAAACTTGAGTTTCTGTTTAACGCTATACTTGTACAACAATCTCAAAAAAATCTTCTGTATTTTCTGCAGTGTACGTATTATTTTTTTAATTTCTTCTAATAGACCATCTGGGAAATTGTGAGCATCACAGCATTTATTGTATCGACTTAAACCAGCTCTGATAGATAATATAGCACTTATCATAAAGACCTGAAGACGATTTCTCCATCTATTTTTTATAAGGTTCATAGAGCTGAATAACCGCTCGACTTTAGCATTAGAGTGTGTTAATATAAGTGTCTCTAGTGCAAAATCAGCCAGTTCTTTAAATTGATTGTTATTTGAACCATGTTTATAATTGTATACCTCATACTAAAAACTTCTTGTATCTTGTATCTTCTTCGTGTATCTTGCCATTGTATTATGTGTACAGATTTCCACTGATTTTGAATGTGTTCAGTGAAATCTGAAGGTTTGCCTAGAGTTCCTAATATATTGACTAGGTTTTTTTTTTTTTTTTTTTTTGCCGTGAGCGTTGGCTGAGGGTTGGGGTGCCCTAGCACTGCAGCCATGTGGCTTGTTGTACTGCCGCCGCCCAGGTAGTTAATCGAAGATCTTCGTCCAGTTAATAAGGCTGACGAGTCTTCCGATTAAATTTTCTTTTGGGAAGTTGGTTGAGGGGTTTCCTATTGACTAGGTTGGATTTAATTGGTTTCTAAGCTTCCTCAACACTCATGAAATTTTTCTTAAAATATTAATGTTAGGTATCCGGTAATCTTATTTTTAGTTGATTTATCAAAGTAACTACAAAATTAATACAATGCTCCCTAAGGTTGATTTCACCGGAAAATCACGCTTCTTTCATTTTGCGTTGTTAGCAAAATTTTTTTAAAATTGTTACCTAAATAACAAATATTGTCTATATACTCATTTCCATTAATTATCAACTGAACGACGACTGAACAATTTTTAGGGGGCTATGATTGTCATTCAGCAACTTCTCAATCTGACTATACGCTGCTTGTCTAAAAGAAGATTTACTAAACTAATTATAGGTTTCTTGTATCAGGATGTTTCTGGGTAAAGATTATTTTGCAGAAAATGATACAGCTAATTGCAATGAATGACATACGCATCTTATATGTTAATATTATTATAAATATTATATATTAAAATTATATTTGGTATTTAATCTTTTAATTTTTTGTGTACTCCGCTATTCCTTGCTGTCATCACAAAGGCATTGTCAGTGCCAATTCCTTCTAAATTGTATAAATTAAAGTTATATTTCTTTAATGCTCCCGTTATACAAGCAATATCATCTGCTGTACTACCTATTAACAGAGCTAATTCGAAATATGATGCTATAAATTTATTATGTTTTGGGCTAAAGTAAATTATTACAATTCCAAGATATTTCTAACAGAAATATATGACGACTCGTCCAATAACAAACTATATTTATTATTGCCCTCATCTCTTAGGTATTTTATAAAATAAGGACAAAACACACTTTTAGTACATTTTGGAAAACTAGACTTACACACAAGTACCAAATGATCTGTTAAATTAATAGCTGTGTGCTGCGAAATAAATAAAACTAGTCTACCTTCAGCTTTCTTCGCGTCCAAATTACTGACTGTGGGGAAAGCCAATCGCCGTTTTCGGCGTGTCCCCAAAAATATATTTTCATTATTTTTTAGCACTTGCTTGCTGGTTTCGTTTGTTACATCGATTTGTTTTGTCAACAATATATCAACAATACACTAAAAATATACTAAAAATTCCACTAGCCACTAAATACTAGTTTTCTCCACTAGCACTACTTGAAATTCTACTAAATCTAGTAGAAACTCTACTGAGTTGGCAACTACTGGTGGCAAGTCTGTGAAGTAGTGTAGGTTACCACATGCAGTTATCACACCTTCTTCTCTTCGGAACTTAGACGTTCAAGGTTTTAGGTTTTATTTCAGCCTACATAGTGAACTCTGCATAGCCGCGTCTTTATTTTTCCAAACACAAAAATTTCGCACTATTTATAAACATGCAACCGAGTAGGCAAAGTCCAGATTAATACAATATTGTTGCCTGCTGTACTGAACCTAACCTTAACCCTAATTTCAGGCGGGGGTTTCAATGCTAGTTTAAACCATAAACTGAGTTTAGATATACAAAATCCATCAGACCTATCCTTGGTTTAGACCTAAACGTGGTTTAAATTGGTATCGAAAAAACCAGTCTTATAGTGTTACAAATTCCATATTTATTTCGGAATTTCTTTTTCCCTAAATGTATAATCAGTATAATCAAATGAGCTGGAACCCTGAACATACGAAATAGTACGGCCATTCTTTAAACGTTAAACTTATGGCATGCATTTTCTTACTATCAAACGCGGGACATAAACTGATTTGAACTTTAGTTTGAGCCTGTTGAAAGAATGCTAAAGTTTCCGATTATTATTAGGTGCTGGCCAGAATCAGCGTCCAGTTGAAGAAACGAGATAGGTCGAGCACAGCTAATGACAGGAAAATCAGGGTGGAAAATGTTAATATGAATAAGTTTAGAAAGACACTTAATAGGGAATCACGACATGTGGACTGTGAAAATCAATTGAAGAAGTATTGTAGTGCTGTAAGAACCTGCTTTATTTAATGATGATATAATTCTCTCCATGGTACTTTGGTGTAAATAGTCAATTAAATAAAATGCAGCCAGAAAAACAAAATAAATTACTTTGGAACCACTGCAACCCTGCATTTTATTTAATTAACCTGCTTCATAGTGCATGCACAGTGAAAAGAGGAAAGAAATTCAGCAAAGGTATAAGAGCTGCAGCAGAACATAATGCAAAGTATCCGAAATGATCGACAACAATACGTTGAAAACACAGCCGAGGAGGCACAAGGGGCTTCTAATAGACGCGACGTAAAAGATCTGTACCTTATCATACGACTCCTTACCGATAAAACGAGAAAACCACAGGGGTTACCAATCAATGACAGAAATGGCATAAACATAACGATTGTGGAAGATGTGGAAAATTGGAGAGGAGTATGCCGCTCTTTTTCTTTTTTTTTTTTGAATTATTCTGAACAGAATGGGCATTAGAATCAATGAAAAACGCGCAGCTTCAGACCAAAACACGCGTGAATTGACAATATAAATATAGTACGAATACTAATAGAGCAATTTTTAGAGTACCGGTTGCCGCTGCAACTCCTTTTTATAGACTACAAGCGTGCTTTTGCCTTCGTTGAGAGAGTCTGTATTTGGCAGGCTGTTAGGAACAAAGGAAAACCAGACATAATAATACGCCTGATTCAAGAGGGTTATAATAATTATACATGCCGGGTGTCACACCGAGGTGCTTTATCCGAACCATTTAAGATCGAAAACGGAGTGCGACAGGGCTGCATGTCACACAGGTACATTGGAGGACTTAGAGTACGCTGATGATCTCTGATAACAAACCATCTGTCGAAAATGCATGAGAAATTAGAAAAACCGGCATCGCAATCGGCTCGAGTAGATTTGCATATGAAAGTGACAAAGACAAGACAAAACTCTTAACAATCAACACCCCAGCACAGAGTATAAAATTAGAGGACAACTAGTTACTAGAAAGTGTGGATGAACTAGCTTTTATGTTAATAACAACTTCTATTTTCACAACGATATTCCAAAAATGGAAATATTACCATCTGTACCCTTACCATATCTCCCGACTTGACGATACTTCAAGTCCAGATTTTTTAACGAGTTCAAATTTTTGGTAACATTTCTGATGAGCTTATAAACAATTACACCATCAGAGAAACAATATTCCCAAAGGAAGTAATCCGACGATGTCAAGTCGAAAGATCCTAAGTGCTATACATATACAGGAGAATAAACAGCATCTTTTCTTTGCGAAGTAAAATTTAATTTACTATACTAGTTTCGACATATTTGTCATCTTCAGTAGCATAATACTAAAAAACAAAAAATAAGCAAACGAGAACAAACAATAAATTAAGTATAAAACTCACGTCAAAAAGTAAACACAAGCGTCAGGATGTAAATGGAATATTCAAAAAGGTTTGAGAACATTTGATAAAACGCATCCATAAAACAATATCCGTGAAATATCATGATCAGCTTAGCACGTGGTAAAAATCTGTCGAAAAGCACACGTTACAAATTGTAATAAACAAAACCGAAAAAACAACTTACGTTCAAGAACAACGGAAAACGAAAAACAATGTATACAACTAAAACGCCACAATTCGTTTCAAAATGAATGTAATAAACGTGTAAGTTTTATGTGTGCAAGAGACAAAAATTGGACATGCTTGCTTGCCAGTCAGACGTAGACGAATAATATCAAAAAATGTAGCGATGCAAGAAAGCTATAAACAGCACATGTGCAAACCATTGCGTCAATAGAATATTCGAAAACCAGAACTAGCTAACAGTAGACGCGAAAAATAAACAATATAAAATGATATGACTAGGAAAGAAACAAAGGCGAGGCAAGTATAATTAGGGATAAGTAAAAAGAGGCTTGTAGGTAAATTTAGTCTGGTCGTTAAGTAAAGTGTTATGGGGAGATTTCCCGTGGACACTTTCCAACTATACATATACAACAATATGGTCTCTAGGCTTCACACACCAAATTTTCACTGAGTACGTAAACCTGGAAACAAATGAAAGAATAATAAATCTGTATGATTACTTTATTGGGTATGCTGCTTTTTACATGCACTTAAAATCTGATGCGCCATTTCGACTCCACGAACATCGCATTTTATTACTATTTTCCTTTCATATACGATACAATTTCCACCAGAATATTTGAAATGCTGCATTCTGCAATATAAATTCGTCAATGCTGTTACGATGCGTGGTTCTATGTGCACGTATGGAGCCAGGCCCAACAAATGTATATTGGAAAACAGTTTGAATTTTATTTACATTTCATCCACGTTTCGCTAGCGTGCAAAAAAACAGTGTGCTCCAAAGCGGCCCATCTTCAGTACGCGTCATAAGCCCTAAAGCTGAGATTATTAGCTACTAACTAGATAAAAACAGTAAAATCTGAAAATACCTTAACACATGCTCACGTTAATTGTGAAACGTGATATGCGTATTTCTGTTCAACTTATCGATACGTGCAAGTACTGATGGAGGCAAAGCATTGGCGAATGCAATAAACCAGGCATTATTCATTTATGACAACTATGCGCGCGCGTTATCTAGGGGAGGCGTACGTCTGGAATTTATAACATGAAACTTCATGAAACATGTATGCATATTAAATTGTATACATACTGCTATCTTATTTAACATCAAACTGGATACTTGTTTGCCGAAGTCTTACCTGTGAATTCTTTGGAACTACTCCGGTTGTAATTATTTTAAAATATTGCTCTTGCGTTAAAAAGTCTCGTTCATTAATCGCTCAAATTAATATACCTACTTGTTGGTTACATAACTATTAGCGTGATTAGATTATATTATAACTTATGCCGCTGAAATTAAGATAAATTACAAGTTTCTTTTTAATAAGCTATACTAACTTAAACCAAAATTATTCGCCTTTTGTATATGCTGCTTTCTCCTCAGATTCGGGTAATTAGGCCAAAAAATCTGGAAAATATATCTTTGGAAATTTATTATCGCTGAAGGTGATAACCAGAGCCGAGCAGAGATTGGGCAAGTCAAGTTTTTTCGGGGTTATTCCAGTGGCGGGTAGACCGAGAAGTGACTAGGGTCACGCGCGCAACCACAGCGGTCGTATTCGCTGTTTTCTTTCTTTTCGATGCAGGTTATTGTACGTTTAGCCGTTAATAGTATGAAATATTTATATTGCATGTTAAATTATATAGAATAAAACCTTTGTGCAAAAACCTTGCAACATTTACATATATTTTTATATATTAATTATAGAATTATTAAAAGAACCTTGCCTTAAAGAGCAACTGGAATTTATTCATAGCAACTTTTCATTTCTAATTGCAGACATTAAATATTTCGAAGGGCGTAACATCAAAGTGAGAGAATCGATAGCAAAATTGACCAAAATAGTAAATAAATTGAAATCGGTTCCGGGAGAAATGTGTGAACTTTTAACTAATAAAGTTGACGTTATATTAGATAGAAATCCCAATCTCAGAATAGTTCAAGAATTTTGTATGACAAATAATTTTACAAATTGCGAAAAATATCAATTTCATGCGCATTGCTTTACTTATGCCCCATTAATAAGCTGTGACGTTCAGAGAAGCTTTTCGACTTTTAATAGTTATTTAACCAACAAGTATATTAAAAAGAGCGATTAATGATCAAGACTGTTTAACGCTCGAGCGTTCATTGTTGAGATCATAAATAGCCGTTTATTATTCGAGTTGGCTACAAAATTTTTTCGTCGATCGCATTCTTCTAGCGTCGTCTACATAGACTTTTCTTCGCCAATGTTTCTTTTTAGATTATATGACAATTTATGTAATTTGACACTGACTGTTCTAGAGCGCAGTATGTTTTGATTGGAAGGTTTCATTTCAAATATGTTCGATTGGCCAATCAAACGTTGTCTTTACGTCGTGTGATTGGCTATAACAAATCATGCATTAATAGAGTTTTCCGTCGATCGTTTATTTATGAGTCAGTTTAGTGAATACGAAATCGTTTATTAAAGTACTACATTAATGCACGATTTCTATTAATGCATGATTTGTTATAGCCAATCACAAGACGCAATGACGTCGTTTGATTGGCCAATCGAACATATGTGAAATGAAACCTTCCAATCAAACCATACCGCTCTCTAGAACTGTCAGTGTCAAATTACATAAATGGTCATATAACCTAAAAAGACATCGGCGAAGAAAAATCTATGTAGACGACGCTAGAAGAATACGACCGACGGAAAAATTTTGTAACCAACTCGAATATTAAACAGCGATTAATGATCTCGACAATTAACGCGCTCGCTTCGCTCGCGCGTTAAACAGTCTCGATCATTAATCGCTCTTTTTAATATACTTGTTGGTTAAATAACTATATTTAATTGCATTTCCTATTCACTTAACTGACTCATAAAATTTAACGATCTACGGAAAAGTTATTTTAACTTCTAAAAGAACAGCATTGACTATCGAAAATTTGGAGAAAGTAGTAATAGCAAATGTTAACAGTAATATCTTGTTAAATAAATAATTATTATGAATACAAATTATTGCTAAAATCATTTGATATTATAGGGACAAGTTATTTACGCACTATCCGTCCGTCGAGTATAGTATAAAACAAAGCGTACGTCACTGTCGTCGCTGTACTCGGTCGCATGAGTCATGCCTGAGCGTTCGAGCGTTGAATCGCCGCACAATCGCCGTAACTTTTACTGTCATTCTTTCTCGTGGCGGCATATCGAATTATTTCATGGGCCAATGTTACTACGGTTTCGAGGTAAGCGGACTTCTTTGGAGTACGGTGTTATATACGAAAGTGCTATTGCTCACTATTGCTAGACAAACGCCGCTCCATGCCTCAGGTGTCACCAGTTGCCCAAGTTCTGCTCGGCTTTAGTGATAACAAAGAAAGCTTTAGACACTATTTCCACAACGATTTCCAGAAATGGAAATATTACCTTCTGTATCCGTACCATATCTCCCGACTTGACGATCCTTCAAGTCCACTTTTTTTAGAGTCCAATGTTTTGATGACCTTTAAAACAATTACACCATCAGAGAAACAATATCCCCCAATGGAAGTAACCCGACGATATCAAGTCAAAAGATCCTAAGTGCTATATATACAATATGAAGATGTTTATTTTTATTATTTCCATGCAAGTCTCTAGGATTCCACACCAAATTTATACTGAGTAGGTTAACCTGGAAACAAATGAATGAACAATAAATCTGTGTGATTTCTTTATGAGGTACCTATGCTATTTTTTTCATTTAAAATCTGCCATTTTGACATCCTATTTTATTACTATTTTCCTTTCATTTGCGATACAATTTCCACCAGAATATTTGAAATGCTGCATTCTGCAATATAAATTCGTCAATGCTGTTACGATGCGTGGTCCTATATGCACGAATGGAGCCATGCCCGACAAATGTATATTGGAAATCGGTTTGAATTTTATTTACATTTCATCCACGTTTCGCTAGCGTGCAAAAAAACTATATACTCCAAAGCGGCCCATCAGCAGTACGCGTCATAAGCCCTAAAACTGAGATTATTAGCTACTAACTGGATAAAAACAGTAAAATCTGAAATTACCTTAACACATGCTCATGTTAATTGGGAAACGTGATATTCGTATTTCTGTTCAACTTATCGATACGTGCAGGTAGTGATGGAGGCAAAGCATTGGCGAATCCAATAATCCAGGCATTATTCATTTATGACAACGATGCGCGCGCGTTATATAAGGGAGGCGTACGTCTGGAATTTATAACATGAAAATGCATGAAACATGTATGTATATTAAATTGTATATATATTCAGCTAAAATATTTAATTAAATATCTTATTTACCATCAAACTGGATACTTGTTTGCCGAAGTTTTATCTTTGATTTCTTTGGAACTACACCGATTGTAATGACTTTAAAACAGGCTATCAAACCGGTATTTTTTTCGTTGCGGTTTCCGTTACGGTTCAATACATTAGAAATCTTTCGGTTCCGGTTTTCGGTTTTCGGTTTCGGTTTCGGTTCAATCATGCAGCATGATGTCCCTTTACAAATGTTTTTCATTTCTATTGTTTGTTTTATGTGGAATAATATCCCTGCTGGTGTTAGTCATATTTCTCCCCATTCTAAAATGAAAGGAGAAAGAAGTGAAAGCCCGATTAAGTAAATCAAGTAAATCAAAAATAAACATCATTTTTGATATATTATTGTAGATAAAAAATAGGCACAAATTTCTAAAAATGCGCTTTACAGAATTTTTCGGAAATCTGAAAAAGAAATGATCTAAAAATTGTTAAAACTTTTTGAGTTATCGGCACGATAATCGGCACGGCCGTGTGAAAAAACGTACTGTTTTGAAAAAGCTGTTTAAAGTTAGAAGAACAATAACCTAGCGAGTATGCTGATTTGTTCATTTTATAGATAAAATACTTCTACTCGTGATTCCTGGTTCATATTCAAATATATCATTTCATTTTGTATTCTATCTACGAACTAATCTGTCAAGTAACAAGTAGCTATACGGATTCCACAGGGCACAAGATGCCCTGGAGGGCACAAGATACGCTGGACCTCCGCGCCAAAGGTCCTCTTGGTCTACAGTGTCGGTGGCCCTTATTGTCATAGTTTCGTTATTAACAGATGTTTTTACCTTTAACTTATATACTATCCAAATAAGTAAGAATTAAGTTTTACTTACGCGATCCGTATATGAAGATTGTAACGACGTCGGTTTGTTTAGTCCCTTCGTCTTACCTGATCGGGTTGCTTCAGTTGGAGATCCAGTGTTCTTCGAAATAAATCAAGCGGTATACGGAGTTCAATTTAAATCAGGTTTTATTGTCGTAAACAATATATATATATACATAAAAGAAAAGGTAGCACTCGCATACGGAAAAAGTTTTGTAAAAGAACATAAACATTCGTCGAAAAATAACACTATAAAAATATACAAAGAAAAACACGCTTCGGAAAAATAACGGGCAAAATACAAAATCGTTTTTACAAACCAGTCCTTAGACGAGTTGAGTGCCGGGCGGCAGGCTGTCTGGTCGGAGAAACAGCTGGGGCCTTTAGCTTCGGCGCGCAGTCGGATGCACTCGTGAACGGTCGGACTCGGCAACGGCGGGATCGTTCAAACAGGCGGCCAATATATCAAATCAGCACGCGTTCTGCTATACGGTCGGCTTCGGAGTCGGCTAGAAACGGCGAACGGGAGAGAGAGCAGCCAATCTAAAATCAGCATGCAACACTCTGCCTAAATGGTCGGCTTCTAGGCCTTTATATACCCAAATTCTAACCCCTTCTCCACGTATAACTGCTACAAGAAAACCAGTATCCATTATACTGGTTATTAAAAATACTCGTATAGCCATACAGGCTTTCCAGGCCAGCGTAAATTTGATTTAAAAAGCGGTTTTAATACTACGAAAGATAACCATTACAATATTTAAACTAATTTACCTTACGAATTAGCGGAATTCGTTACACCCTCCTTACGTCGAAAAGGATCGGGACGGCGGTAATAAGATAACAAAAGTAGGGATAATATATACAATAAACACGGTTTAGGGAAGCGTCAAAATCGCGGGGCACACGTCACTACACTGGAGCACTACGGTCGCTTTCTACGAGGCAGCATCGTGAAGACATCGCCGGTGGCGGTGCTCTCCTTGGTGTACTCGGCTTCCGGGTACCTATAGCACCAGCCTGGGGGAGCTGCGCGTTGTTCGGTCCTCGGTAGGAGAGGTAGCATCGTATAGACATCGCCGGCCTCGGTGCTCTCCTTGGTATACTCGGCTTTTGGGTACCGGTAGCACCAGCCTGGGGGAGCTGCCGGACGGATAGATCCCTGGCCGTCGTAGACCCCCCGGGATATTTGTCGTGTAGGACTTTCCTCGATCGTGGACATACTTCCAGGACGGGCGTACGTGGTCTCTCGGAATTCGTTGACATCTCTTACTGTAACAAATAGGAAGAAAATATATTGACTCGGCTTTTATATTAGTGATACTGGCATTTTCCCGGAACTTAGGGTTTGTGACTGGCTTGGTCGTGGACATCCCTCGGTCATCACTGTCGCAGGAGACCCGATGCGCTTCAACGAGACACCGTTGCAAAAGCATCGCCGGTCGCGGTTGCTTCTTCTTCCTATATTCATTCTCCCTTCTTTCCCTCTTCTCGTCATCTAAGTTCGTCAACCTATCGTCTTCCTTGTGGTCTTTTCCTTCTTCTACATCATTCGACTCTACTTCTTCATTTTTTCCATCGTCAGCATCCGGTTTTTCAGCAACTTCTTTTATCGAGGTTAACGTTTTACTCAACCAGGGTGGCCAAGAGTTTTTCGCGGTGCTTAATTCTTGTTCGGTCGATCGCAACTTTTGGGTTAAATCCTGGTTCTGGCATTCCGCTTCAACTTTCGCCAGCTTTACCTGCGCAAGCTCCAGCTCCAATTCCCGTACCATCTCCAAAATAACCGGTTGTCGATCGCCTTCCCTCAAATCCTCCTCTTTAACCTCTTCCTCTAATATTTTCGGGCACGTCTCACAATCCTTTTCAGCCTGGACGACCTCGCGTTTCAGTATCTCCTTAAGCTGGGCGATCTCGTCCATCATGAGGCGTTTCTCCTCCTCGGCACGCTGCAGCGCCATCGGTAGTTGGGCAACTTCTGGTTCTCCTTTTGTTTCCTGGGCGGTTTCCTTACACTTCTCCTCGGGTGCGTAATTCTCGGCGGTTTCTTTACCCTTCTCAGCATCATACCTTTTTAAACTACCAGTACTTTGCACAACAGATACAGTCGAATCTATGACAGTCTGCGAATCATTTGATACTGATACTACGTTCAGCTGATAATTCTCTCCGTTGACCCTAATGTCTTCCTCTACTGCGAGAGTATATCGGGGAGTCAAATATTGTAGTTTGCCGGTCATGCAAGGAGCTTCACTCTCAATAGCGTCGGTCGTATCAAATTTTGTTGAAACCTCCTCAATGCCGTATCGCAAACACAAACGTGCTGGGTTATCCAACCTTACCGTAGCGGTTTCCGGCCAAATTTCCTCCTTTATTATTTTATTATATCGGGGCGGAAAATAGTATAGTTTGAAGTCTTCCACAAAATCATTCCATGTTTCCCACGTACATTTATTATTCCGGTACCACAGTAAACACTCGCCTCTCAGTATTTCGGGTAAAGCTACTAACATTTTGCTTCCAGCAATTTCATAGTTTTCTTGGAAATCCCTAACTCTTTTAAGGAATGAAATTGCATCGCTATCCCCACTGAAATGTAGACGACACTTAATAATACGCTCGCATACTGCTACAGTAGACATTCCGCCGCTACAACTATTGCGTCTTGGGCCTTCGACTTGCTTACTTTCCCTTGATACTACAAAGGCTTGGAACCGCCTCCTCAACTCATCTTGGGTTCCAGAGGTGTCGATATGGAAGCCTTTCAGAATGGCTTCAAGCTCGGGTTTCGGTAGTCTACATATCCATGCATCTAGCGTGACATCCGGCATTGTTAGAAAGTGCGTATCGGACCTTCTTACTCTTGTTACGGTTTTCTTCGGTTTTTCGGTGTTTTCGGTTTTTTCGGTTTTTTTCGGCTTTTCGGTTTTCTTCGGTCTTTCTTTTTCGGTTTTTTCGGTCCCTGCTCGGGCGCCAATTATGTAACGACGTCGGTTTGTTTAGTCCCTTCGTCTTACCTGATCGGGTTGCTTCAGTTGGAGATCCAGTGTTCTTCGAAATAAATCAAGCGGTATACGGAGTTCAATTTAAATCAGGTTTTATTGTCGTAAACAAAATATATATATACATAAAAGAAAAGGTAGCACTCGCATACGGAAAAAGTTTTGTAAAAGAAAATAAACATTCGTCGAAAAATAACACTATAAAAATATACAAAGAAAAACACGCTTCGGAAAAATAACGGGCAAAATACAAAATCGTTTTTACAAACCAGTCCTTAGACGAGTTGAGTGCCGGGCGGCAGGCTGTCTGGTCGGAGAAACAGCTGGGGCCTTTAGCTTCGGCGCGCAGTCGGATGCACTCGTGAACGGTCGGACTCGGCAACGGCGGGATCGTTCAAACAGGCGGCCAATATATCAAATCAGCACGCGTTCTGCTATACGGTCGGCTTCGGAGTCGGCTAGAAACGGCGAACGGGAGAGAGAGCAGCCAATCTAAAATCAGCATGCAACACTCTGCCTAAATGGTCGGCTTCTAGGCCTTTATATACCCAAATTCTAACCCCTTCTCCACGTATAACTGCTACAAGAAAACCAGTATCCATTATACTGGTTATTAAAAATACTCGTATAGCCATACAGGCTTTCCAGGCCAGCGTAAATTTGATTTAAAAAGCGGTTTTAATACTACGAAAGATAACCATTACAATATTTAAACTAATTAACCTTACGAATTAGCGGAATTCGTTACAAGATAAGTATACGATATTTAGTAATAAAGGTGACAGCCAGACGGTAGGTATATCAACACGAAAACATAACTTAGCGCACTTTCGATTTGCAAGTACGTTATAACTTTTAATGTAGGATTGTGAAAACGAGCGCGCTTGGACAAGAATCGAATGTAGGCCAAATATGCTACAGGGTTCGAACCGAAATAAAAAACCGATATTTTTTTCGGTTCAGTTACGGTTTTCGTTCCGTCAAAAATATCGGTCTTTTCCGTTATCGGTTTTCGGTTCAGTTACGGTTCGAAACCCTGCTTTAAAATATTGCTCTTGACTTAAAAGGTCTCGTTCATTAATCGCTCAACTTAATATACTTGTTGGGTACATAACTATTAGCGTGATTAGATTATATTTTAACTTATGCTGCCGAAGTTAAGATAAATTTCAAGTTCTTTTTAATAACCTATAATATATATATAAAGTCTCGTCCCAACAGACGACAGTATCTTCTAGATAACTTAGTCCTGAAGATGCCTCTTGCAACAGAGCACGAAACGTCGACTGCTTCAAAGTCCTCAACGCGGTTTCCACCCGGATAATAAATAACTTAAACCAACATTATTCGCTTTTTGCATATGCTGCTTCTAATTTTCTCCCCAGATTCGGGTATTTAAGCCAAAAATCTGGCTTTCGTCAAAATATGGGATAGATTAGAAAAAAAAACAGTAACATGATCGAAACTTGAAAGTTTCTCACATTTGTCCTTCAGATGGATAAGAAATTGAAATTGAAATACCTGCGTTGTTTTCTATTGTAGTCCCTGCCACACCAGTGTAACTATGACACTAGTTTAGGAAAAACATTGATATAACTCTTTATTTTTCTGATGGTCATACCTCGGAAATGGATATGTTTTAATATATTAAACAGGCTCATCTGCAGTACGCATCATGAGCTTAAAGCTCATGGAGTTGCACCACGTGGAATTTATGGGAGTCTCCTATTTATGTGGCGTGCTGGACGACATCAAAACGAATACGGTCGAGAGGATTAAGACCAAATCCGATGCGTTGTTCGTTTTGGGATCGTCATATTGGTGTTTGGATGATACTCGTATTTCTAGTCCACCTTGCAAATCCAATAATGCAGCCTATGTTTATTTACGACAATTTCTTTTAAGTAACAACCTATATTTCTCGCATTGGGACTTAAGTGTCAAATTAGACACAAATGCTGCGTATCTCGGAACTCCTTGGAAGTACTCCGATTTTAATCATTTTAAAATATTGAAAATTTAAAACAGTAAAACTTTTAGAGCTTAAACATTTACGCAATTTATATATTTAATACATTTTTGCATTTGTATATCTTATAGCTGATATAACCATTATAGTATGATCATAACGTTCCGAAATAAATTGTGTTTCTATTTCAATAGTCTAATTAAACAAAATTTTGCGATTGTTTTCGTACCAGTCTCGTTATCGTGCTAATACTCGTTGCTGAGATATCCGCTTCCATGAAAATCTTGTTTATAATCTTTATTGCAAAGAAAATTAGTAAAATACAAAAGCCACTCTGTAGACAAAATCTTGAGTTATACTCTGTAAATTTGATTTTTTTTTTGCAAGCGGTTTAGCAGGAAAAAATTTGGAAAGACGAGAGTTTATTAAAAAGTGCAAATTCTTTCTTCAGCCGACATATACAATTACATGAAACTACCTGGGTTATATTGCACACTGCGTTTTTTACAACCTTCTGCACATCTAAATTACGCCTTGTTACAATACTAATTTGTAAATATGTATTCAAATATGTTATCCTATATGACCGATACAACGTTCGGACAAGGAACGGAAAGTACTGAACTAATCTACGTGTTACCCGTACAGGTCAACAGATGGCCGCCCGTAAACAAGCGTTTTTATTTTCATAAGAATCTCAATTTCTGGGCACTAATTCCAATCGAACATGAAATCGGAATAGAATCAATTTGTCTCGGTCTATTGGATCATACAACCATCTCGTCTCCATTCGCAAGAACATCGACGTAATACGCTATAGTTGAAATTGTCGGATTTTAATAATCTTTTACAACTGACTATTAAGGTATCTGGATTCAAAATATACTTGCTTCGTATATTTGAAGCTTTCTCAACAATAAAAAAAATACCCGACTTAGTTCTGTCAAGTATAAGGACGGATTCTTAGGAATATTGGCGACTATGTTTTAGCCTTTTCGCGATCAATTTAAACCCCACCTTAAGATTGTATTACAATATACATAGTCAAATTTAAAAAATATGAAACCCTATACGTTCTTTAATTATTAAGTTTGCAAGGGGCTTTGGTGTATGGACACTAATTGTTACTTATTAGGCAGCAGAACAGGACTAACTTTTTTTGGATATTCCTACATTACATCGTGGGTGTACATAAACAGAAATAAAATACTTACAGGTGGAATTAATAAATATATCGTCCAAGTGAATTTTCGCCGTAGCGGAATTTTATTCTTAATTATGAAACTAGCGGTTTTGGTTTTTCATTAAACACTGTCTATTCAGTCGCGGATTTTCTGCGTTTATTAGATATATGTTTTGTTATGCAACTGCACCCATGAAGATTATAACACCATGTCAATCTTTTTCTTTATCATGTAATTTTATTAGTAATAGCCCAGAAAGAACATACAGAGTTCCCCGAACATTTGTAGAATAAAAAAGCCTAATTTTCTTAAAATGTCTTCGTAAATATAATTTGAATGGGATGTTGAGATTAAAAGCATGCTGTAGCAATTGTTTTTTAGTTAAACGTGAAATGTGAATACGTTGCAAGAATTCAAAAAACGAATATTTTATTAATTTTTTAATGTTCAAAGAGATTTGAATTTAAGTATTGGTGGTAATTCTGACCTAAACTTGTCAAAAGAATTAGGGGATAATTAAAAATTTGTCAAAATTCTTTTACTCACTGGTAGCCTAATTCTTCAGAAGAAGTACGGATGAAGAGTTTTATTTCGACTTTCAGTGTTTAGTATATACAGTGTTTAGGCAACCCATATTGCATATTTAGGCAAAGTGTATTACATGTGTATTTAATAGTGATGCAACGGAACTGTCATAACAGAAGCAGAAGCGGAAACAGATGTCTAAAATATTTTTTAGCGGAAGCGGAAGCGGAAACGAAAGCGGGTGCGGAAACGAACGTGTAAAAACTATAAAAAATTAAATAATTTTATAATGTGACATTTTATTTATTCATCTAATACATATTCAAAATCTAACAAAGGCATGTTGTACTTCATAAAGAGTAATTTTGCCGCTTTTACACCCTCTAATCTGTTTCTGTGATCTTCGTAAATTAGGCCAGCTCCACTGAATAATTGTTCGCTGGCAACGCAACGCTACTAGGAGGAGTGGATAAATACTGCCACACTAGTGGTAAGAGAGTATGGTACTTGTGACCATTTAATTTCCACCACATTATTTTTTCATTTTTGTATTCCAGTATGTTTGATTTTAACTAAACTAAACTTCTGTTATAAAATTGCGGAAACGGATGCAGAAGCAGAGGTGAAAAAGTGTGCAGAACTTCCGCAGTTGCAGAAGCAGAGGTCTATTGCATCACTGGTATTCAATACTCCTAACGCCATCTAGTGGCCGTTTATTACATTTGAGTTTCTCGTGTGCGCGTTGATGTTAGGTCATTGTCGTGTAAGCCTTGGTACAAGCATGGTCTAGTACGAGTGTATGTACGTATCAGTGCCAATAAAGTTAAATCGAAGTTACACCGACTTTCAATCCAAGCAAGAATGTTCAAGGGATAGTTTTCCCTACATACAGGGTTGAGCCGACCGCCATCGCGTACCGGTAAACGATGCCCGGGCGACGCGCCGCGCCGGTCGACGTGTCCGAGTGTGAATTCCCCGGCCACCAAGTATATATGTTATTTTTTGCCTGAACTTTGAACCACTATATGGGGTTTTCCAGCTAGAAGAAACTGGCATGAAACAGTAAAATTTTCTAAACATGTTTTTCGATTCACGTCATTATCATTGTTTTTAAAGGACATACAGCGAGAAGAGTAGATAATAAATAAAAAATGCCACGATTTTCTCTGGGATCGCTTAACTGATTTTGAACATATACAGGGACAAAGAATTATTTATTTATTTATTTTTTTATATTTATATTTTATATTATACATTTTTAACAACAAAACACTAAAAATAGAATTTTTTTTAAAATATCTTTTTTTAATATCATTTGAATCAGTTTGATTTTAACAGCGTACTACAGTATGCTGTTAATATCAAACTGTTTTTTAAACATGTTGTTTTTCGATTCATGTCATTATCTTTGTTTTTAAAGGACACACAACAAGAAGACTTCAGTTTTAAACATATACAGGGACAAAGAATTAGTTATTAATATATATTTTATATTTTTTATATTTATATCTTATATTATCCATTTTTGGCAACAAAACATTAAAAATTGAATTTTATAAAAAATATCTTCGTAAATATCATTTGAATATGGAGTTTGATTTTAACAGCGTACTGTAGTAATTGTTTTTTATTTAACATGAAGTGCGAAGGTGTAGTCAAGTTTTTGTACAAATATTAAAAAGCTTTGTAAATAGAGTTTTTAGGTAATTCTGAATTTCAAATCAAAAAGGTTTGATAAAAAAATCCTTTATGTTATTTTTTATTTATTTTGTTATCTCCGAACATGTGTTCGCACGCGTATACATGAATAAAGGCAAAATACAGATGTGACTCACCAAACATATCAAAAATTAATTGAAGTGAAGTTGATCTAACACAGTATTAGCAACATGGCACAAGAACTACAATAAAGCTGTTATTTTAGTTTTTCATACGTAATTTATGGAAATATTACTAAAATGCCTACTTGCGGGTTTGTGATATTTTTCCAAGACTGCATTTTTCAAAATATCATGATCCCATTATAAACAACAATACCAAGTTTCCAGAAAAAAATAAATTCTAGAAAAAATATATTTTTCTTTATATTCAAGTGAAAAATTCAAATGAGAAAAAACTGTATTATGTACCAGTTAATCACTTTTTTTTTGAGTATTTACTTTATTATACGCAGTATGAAAAAGTACTGCAATCGTGCCGAAAAAAAAATTTGAGATTTTAGCGGAAATAGGTCTTTGTGGGTCCCCTGAATATTTTTGACCAAGGTACAAAAAAATATCTGTGTGTGTGTGTGGGTGTGTGTATGTGTGTATGTGTGTGTGTATGTGTGTACCCGATTTTTGTGACGACGATTCCGGAGAAACTACTAAAGGTATCGGGACGAAAGTAAGTTTTATGACCAAACTTAGAGCTGAAAAGCTTTTGGTTCAAAAGGGTCCAAAGGAACTGGCTGTTTCCTCTAAGCATTTTTCAAGGATCTTGCAATTGAGCTGCCATTTCTGTAAATTCGTCAAAATAGTTAAATAGTAAATTAAAGTAGAGGAAATTTTGAATAATTTATGCCTATGATATTTTTTGGTAAAATTGATAGTTTAGCTTCAAGAGCAAATTCTATTTGACCAAGATCGGTCGCATCCAAGGCCGGTAAAGCCTATTCTACAGAGGTTGCGCCGACCGGCATTTGCGGGGCGGGGACGAGGTCTCCCAGTGACGTCACAAACGCTATCTCGTAACACGCTAAACTCCTGTCCTGACTCCACTGACGTCACTTTTTCGTGAGTTTGTAGGCATCTGCGGGGGTCGCTTGGATACATGGGCAATATAGGCGTCAGCGCAACCTCTTAAAATACGGCTCTACCAGCCTTGGGTCGCATCTGCATTGATATAAAACTACATAATAGCCTGGATTTGACAAATATTTTTGTGTGCTGTCACTACAGAAATGTCTATGGCTGTCACACTCGAGGTTGGAGAACCGCTTTCATCAAAGTACTCGGCAAAGTACAAAATACAAATAAAATAAGATCACCAATTTGATTGTTTGTTGATAAGAAATATCAACCCGTTGTTATATCTAATTGTAAAAACGATAAAATTGAGAAAATTATAAATAAAGTATAGCGATGAGTGTGACATCTACTGTGTCATGAACGAATATAAATAAATCTGTCAGAATTTGAATAGCTTTTTAAACTTGACGTTTCGTAGAAGTGGTATCAACCTAACATTTCCTATACAGAAATATAACCATTTTTGAATTTCTTTTTAGATACGTATTTCTCAAAAAGCAACACAAAAAAACGTTGATGTCACTCCTGCCGAAAACTACATAGCGCGATTCGCTCACATGCGACGGCGACGCTCCGCCATCGGTGACGCGCCGCATCACCGCTCGTCGCGCTATTCCGTAGTTTCGGCACTTGTGAGATATATAACTATTATTCTGATGACAGTAGGTAGTGGTCAAATGGTGATGCTTTGACAATACCTACTATTGATACTATTGACTATGAAAATATCTGTCAAATCCTGGCTAACTAGTTTAATTTTAATGCAGACACGAATGCAGCTAAACTTTTTATATTTTGTATGATAAAGTCATGTGCCTGGCCACATCAGATTTTTAGTATCACTACACAGGAAACTATATTCACAAAACCATTGTATAGGGTGCAATACTGACATTATCCATGTGAATACTGCTACATAGGGTACTATATTAACATAACCAATGTATATTATATTAACATAACCCATGTAGTACAAAAATATTCATTCAAAATAGTCATAGAAATTACGGAAGAAGTAAAAACTGTCAAAAACTAAAAATGTTGTGTTCTTACATAAAAGTATACTCTAAAGTCATTTTTGTCTTTAGAAAAAGTTTTTGTCTGCGAGCTTTTCCATTTTTCTTATTGAACCGAGCTTTGTCAAAGAAATGTGCCAACATCCAACATTTCAACTCGACTGGACATTGGGAAGGAAGTATGTAAAATATCGATTACAGAATTTGAACGTAAATAACAAACAAGTGAAGTCAAGATAAGCGTAATAATATAACTATGAACCACAGTACATAAAAACTAAAACATTAAAATTACCTTGATTAGACAAATAAATCTATATGAAATGCTTAACTTATTTGAGCTCTCTACTCTTTTGATGTTGTAATAATTCACAAAATCATCGATTTAGTTTAGTTAACACCGTTAACAGTAAACGCTGGTTAGCATTAGTCTATGCATTGAACTATCAGTTGAACACTGAAATACCCGGCCGAAATATGTCATCCACTGCATTTGAATCGAACGAATATATGGTATTTTGTTTTATTTAAAAAGTTTGAACAAAGCGAATGCCTGAATAAGAATACATTCGGATTTTACTAGGTTAATAGAATAGCAGAGAATACAAACGAATATTTGATAAAATATATAATCGATAAAACGCTTGTAGCGTGATTTTAGTTTCAAACAAATATGTAACTTGTTTCAAATAAGATGTAATTTATTCACACGTAGAGAATTATTGATTTTGCGTACGGTAAAAAAATATTATTTGAACTATGTGGATGTATGAAAACAAGGTTTTGTTCTTCACTATTATATACCTAGTATTTTTTTGGTTACGTGTTTCGACGTAGCCCCATCTTTAGACCAAAATGCAAAATACATGTTTTTTTTCACTCAGTAGTAAAAAAAATATAACATAATAAGTTAAATATAAATTGTGAAATATAGACGCTCTTATTTTCAGCACATGTTAAATGACAACAAATAAATAAATAAGGCTGTCAAATTTTTAAGGACAAAAAAATAAACCAACACATGACATTAAAATATTTATATAAATCTTAAAATTAAAATATTACTTGACTAGATGTAGACAGTATTGAGTATCGACTCAATCGTAAAATTTATTGTTTTAGTATAGAGTAGCGTGCTCAATACTCACCGAAAAAATCTGATGTGGCCAGGCACATGACTTTATCATACAAAATATAAAATTAATAGTTTAGCTGCTCTACAGAAAACGCGCGTCATAAAACGTGTTTAGAAAATTCAGATAAAACGCGCATCGGAAAAAACGCATCATAAAATACGCGCGTTTAAAAACACGACAGCTCCTAGCACGCTGACGACCTATTCGCTACTAAAGAATAACAATAACAATAAAAAGTCGCGTGGAAATTAAACAACATTGAATTAATCGAATTAAGCGATTGAAGTGCGCCGGCTAGATTCAACGTTGTTTTATTCCTACATGACTATTAGTTATTATTATTTTTTATCACTCGAGACCATAACTGGAAATGCCCGACCCTTCGAAAACACGCTTATCAGAAAACATCTCTAAAGCGTCGTACGCACACGGCTAGTAGTTTAGTACAGTAGCGAGTAATTTAGTGAATTTCCATGAGCGGATATGAAAATTTTGTCGCTAAGCTAGCTTTTGAACGCTAAACTTTGCATGTAATAATTTCAATAGGGATGATATTCTTAAGATAAATCATCGATTGTCAATTTGTAAGACTGTTTTTTCCGGAAATGACATAATCTTTTGTATTTTGCTATACGTTGTTTACAATATTTTCAACCGTGATGTTATTCTAAAACCGAAACACATCGATTGTCAGTTTTTTATCCCATTTGGGTTTTCCGAAAATGGCGACACCTTTTAAATTTTATACTGCAGTCTGGATACTTTGCTTGCAATACTACATCGATGATAATTTTGTACTGCTTCCGGTATTTCCGGAAATGACGCCATCCTTTACATTTTAAACTGCAGGATATACTTTGCTTGCGTTATTTTCAAACCGGTTGATGTTCTAAACGGTTGATGTTCTAAACAAAAGCCCTATCGATGCTTAAGACTTCCGGTTTTCCCGGCCATGACGTCATCTTTGAAATTTTAAACTACACGCTATATTTTCCTTGCGATAATTTCAATGGAGACGACCACTTTTACGACAGTTTTTAGAATATCATCCCGATTGAAAATATCGCTAGAAAATTATAGCCTGCAGTTTCAAATGTAAAAGATCATTTCCGGAATCGTAGAAATGGACAATTAATATTGTTTATGCTAAGAAGATCATCTCTATTGAAATTCTCGCATACAAAGTATAGCGTGCAGCTTTTAATTTCAAGGATATCATCGTAAAATCCAGCTCTTCATGATACTTCCAGTAAAGCGAAAAAAGAGTCACTATTGAATAGAAATTAAATTGAACAGCACAAGTCGACTCGTTTTACAATATGATGATTCATTAAAATTTACATAAAAATATTTCAGCAAATTACCGTATTACAGGTATGATGATATATACACATCTAATGTGTCCTAAAGGCTTAAATAATTGCCACTTAATTTAGTTTGGCTTTTATCTCTGATAACATTGGATTTGTAAAAACAATCGGAATTAAAGGTTTAATTAACCCTTTTATTGTTTCAGGTGTTCACTTTGATACATCAAGTACGAGCTTAGTGAATGAGATAACAACAGCGATAAAAGTGTTTGCTTATGGCGTCGAGGACTTCTTGGCCGACCCTAAGAATGAGGGTAGATCGCTGAACACTCAATTATCGTGTGATGGAGCGGGAGCGGCCAGGTGGGATACAGGTGACCGTTTCTTCCGGTATCTAAGGAACGTCACGGTAGAACAAGATGCGGGTAAACCAAACGTCGAATTCACGCAGGACGGTGTCCTAAAATCCACCGAATTGAAAATCATGAACCTTAGGCCGGCTGGCCCGGGTCAGGTCAAACAGCAGCTGGTTTGGGAGGAGGTGAGTAAGATTTATTGAGTTCGCCCTTCCAAATTGAAATTGCCATTTTCCGGGTTCTACCTTTGGGACGTGTTAATTTAGAAATTGGCTACACGTAGATTTGTGTTTCTCCTCTGACCTTAAGAAGAAATACAGAGTTAGGTACTAAAAAATAAATAATCACTTTTAATGTTTTATTACTTTAAATGGCTGGTATTTTCACCAATCTACAAATTCCTCAATTGATATCGAACACCTTTGTCATATTTATTGCCCTGTTTACAGCTTTTCTTGGCCTCTTTTTATCCGCTTTTCACTATCCTATCCTATCTATTTGGATATTTTTTAATTCGGAATAGCTTTTCTTAGTAGAGTCTTACTGTATTTTGTTTGTTTCGTCCCACTAAGCAGCAATATTTATCTAAAATTAATTCGAACACAAAATAGTATGCCTTTATGAGTTGTACAACACGCACAAATTTGATATTAAAATCATAAAAGATAATAACAGTAGGTATCGAGTTGAGCCCAGTTCAAATGGAACATATTGTATACTAGGGTGAATCGTTTTTATACCTATATTTTTTTTAAATAATTAAATTTGCTGGCTGGAAAGGCGGTGCTCTATGGTGTAACGAGTATCGTGTACAAATTTGAACAAAATATTAATAACTACTACTTAGAAAATAAACTGCTTCCGGGTTATGCCGTGTGGCACGTTTTGTGCCACACGGTCTTCAGTATTCAATTACTAATTGAATACTGAAGACCTACCAAGTAACTCTCCCCTATTTACACCTCACTGCGCACATCTGGAGCTATAGCACTCATGTGCTTTTCCACCTGACCGCGTTAGGATCGATTTCCAGACCCTACTAATGTCAGTACCATCTTCGCGATTGATGTTAGTATGTTTGGAAATTTCGATGGCTTCTCTAATAAGCCTTCGATGATAATTACCAAGCTTTGCCAACATCACGTCATTGAGAATCCGTGTGTGTCCCAACAGCGGACTGTTGAATCTTGCGTAGCCGGGTGTCTCTACTGTGCTCCTTGACTCGACATTCGATACCTGTCGTGTCTGTCCTACATAGCATGTTCCACACTCACATTTTATCTTGTATACCCCTTCGTTCTTCAGGAGGGGTGTGATATCCTTTGGGTTAGGCAAAAGATCCTTTACGTTTGCTGGTGCTCTGTACCTTACCGTGATACCCCATTTCTTCAGTATTCTATCGGTTCTTTCTGATACCCCACTTCCGTATGGCAAGCAAGCGAATCCCATTGACTCTTGCCGCTTCTCTGAGAGTTGGGGTTTCCTTTGTGTGATACCTTGTATGTCAGACTTGGTGTATCTTTTCTGACGTAGAGCCCACTCCAAGTATTTTCGTTCGTCGTCCAAGGTGCTGGAGTCGCACACCTTCTCGGGTCTGTTGAACAGAGTGTTAATAACACTTCTCTTCTGTTGGGCATGGTGGTGTGATTTGGCGTTCAAGTACCGATCGGTGTGTATCTTCTTACGGTAGACTGTATGTCCAAGCGTACCCGTTATCGTTCTGTATACCAGCACATCCAAAAATGGCAGCTGATTATGCTCTTCTATTTCCATCGTGAATTTGATGGAAGGATTAACATTATTCAGGTGGCTAAGGAACTCAGCAAGTTTATCTCTACCGTGTGGCCAAACCACAAAGGTATCATCAACATATCTGACCCAATGCTTGGGTTTGTAAGGACTTTACCTTATGGCTTTTTCTTCAAACAAGCCCATGAAGAAATTGACGATTACCGGTGAAAGAGGTGATCCCATGGGAGCTCCCTCTAGTTGCGCATACATCGCTTCCGCCCACTTGAAGTATATGAGGAGAGACAAAACTCTACAAGATCTGGTTCATCGGTTGGTAGACCTAGGGGCACAAGTGTTGTCCGAAGGCCTTCGACTGCCTCCTTAACCGGAACACACGTAAAGAGTGATGTTACGTCGAAACTTACGAGTATATCGTGCGGATCAATAACAACTTCCGTCAAAATCTGAACTAAATGTTCAGTACCTAACAAAAGATGTAGTTTGTCCTATAAACGGTTGGATGGTTTTCGACAAGTATTTTGCCGACAAATAGGTTGGGGCGCCTATGGCGCCTATTGCGCTGACGATTGCTCTCAAAGGTACGTTATCCTTGTGGATCTTTGGCAAACCGTAGATCCTCGGTGCCCTAGGGGCTTGAAAAAAAAGGTTTCTTTGTTCCTGTTCGGGAACCAATGATGATTTAACCAATTCCTTCACTCGCGTTCCTATCTTATCTGTTGGGTCCCAACAAGCACCCAACAGTGTGGATATGCTATGTAGGACAGACAGGACGAAGTATCAAATGTCGAGTCAAGGAGCACAGTAGAAACACCCGGCTACGCAAGATTCAACAGTCCGCTGTTGCTCAACACTGCCACGAGTCGGGACACACAATGATTCTCGATGACGTGAAGATGTTGGCAAGGGTTGGTAATTATCGTCGAAGGCTTATTAGAGAAGCCATCGAAATTTACAAACATCTTAACAACATCAATCGCGAGGATGGTACTGACATTGGTAGGGTCTGGAAATCGATCCTAACGCGGTCAGGTGGAAAAGCGCATGGCAGCTGTAGCTCCAGATGTGCTCAGTGAGGTGTAAATACAGGTATATAAAGGAGAGTTTCTTGGTAGGTCTTCAGTATTCAATTAGCTTTGAAGAAGCCAGCAACATGGTTCGCAAAACGTCAGCATTAACAAATCTTGACACACTGCATAACCCGTAAGCAGTTTATTTTCTAAATGATTCTGGCCGTGCAAACCTACGTACTTATTTAATACCTACTGCTGTCCCAACGTGAACATATATTCAAAACTTTGATAGAATACTGTCTGCAAGTATTGGTATTACTTTTACATGCCACCCAGAACACAATCGCAGTATGCTTGATATAAAAGTATATTATTTAACGAGCACATACTTAAGGATATAAATCTCGAACATGTGGTTTATACACGAGCCATAGGCGAGTGTATAAATAAACAAGCGATTTATATCCGTTATGTGCGCGTCAATGCGACGTTTTATCTAAGACTCATCAATTCCATTTTATATCAAATATTTTAAATATTTGTCAATGGTAGTAAGGTGAACTGTCAACCACCGTAAGTGTTGGCAGGAACTTTGTATGATTACTTTATAGTTTTTTTGAGAGATTTCATTATTCAAAAGCACTGACTGTCATGGTTATACAAAGCTACTGTCATCATAATATAATAGTCTGATTCGTATATACTAAACTTATTATATATGTCATAGATAAAGGCGTTATAGCAATATACACATTCTATAGGTCAAATAAATTTATTACGGAAACGTGTATTGCTACTACAACGGTCTATAGTGGAATTGTTTTTAAGTTTAAGTTCAACATTTATACCGTAGGGGTAAATTTATTTAGTCATTAGAACAGTTAATATAATGGGTGTTTTAAACAACGCAACCTTGCGTAATACAGGAAGCTGAATCGTAGTTATTTAGACAC